>NSJW01000209.1:0-600000 GCA_019955255.1 Castanospermum australe
TGTTATTTGTGAGGATCGCATAGAAGATTGCAAAGCATTCTTTCATCTTCGTCTTGTTCCTTTTCTCTCCCCCCCTCTTCTCTGCAGTCTTCTTGACTTGCGTTTCAATCAATTATAGGAAAAGTTTATAATGTTTAGACATCTCCTGTATCAAACATACGCTGAAATCTTGCATTCAGAACCTCCAATTCTCATTAATACCAAAACATTCGGTGTGCCAAATGTCCCTTCAAAGTAATAATCTTCTCAAACTGAATATATATATATATATATATATTCCTCAATTCTTGGCTTTCCCATGCCAACTCATCTAGGCTATGGCGTGCAGCGTGCTTGAACCTGAGCATTTTTTGTATGGTAAGAATGTGAATGTCTACTCACTTGATCCAGATTTTCTGGTCAAAAACATGTTAAAAACCCTCTCCTGGTATATCAGTTACAAATGTATGTGTCATGAAGCCCACACTATGTGCTGCATGCGCCTCTTTTGTAGCCAGCCTCCTATTAAAGTTCATGTGCCGGTTCCTTTCTCTCCAGGGTTTCCTCTCCAAATTAACCAACGCAGAGAAAGATTCTAACTACACGTTCCCTCATATTTTCCATTCCCCCAAACAGACACTTTCCTTCTGTATCTCTGGTTAGCTGTCTGCTGTGGTGGAAACTGGAAAGATGAGAAGGACACCAGTTAGATTTGTTTTTTTCTCGTTGATTTTCCTTCACCTTCTGTCCCCGATCTGCACTCTCCCTCTTGCACCTGCACTCTACGTGTTCGGGGACTCCCTGTTGGACAGCGGTAACAACAATTTGCTGCCAACTTTTGCAAAAGCAAATTTCTTGCCTTATGGTGCTGATTTCTCCGAGGGCTCCACCGGAAGATTCACTAATGGAAGAACTGTCGCCGATTTCATAGGTGAGTTTTTTTTTTTTTTTTTTTTGGTATTGCATAGGTGAGTTTTTTTGTATCTATTACTTGCTGATTAAACAGTTTTGTAAGGATATATTTGGACCGGGCGAATGGAGGGAAAGAAAATGGTTAGTGTAAATTTAAAATTTTTAAAATATTTAAAATAAGCCTTTTTTTTTCTCAATTCAAACATATCGGAAGAAGTTTCCTGTCCACCACTCCAATGCTCAAGGGTAACTCACAATAGAGTAATAGAAAGAGTTAGAAATTAGATTATCATACTTGGAAGGGTCACTTAGACCCCTGTTTATAGGTTAAGGGAAAGGTTCTCTAATTGTATTTGTTAATTTAATATTCGTTGAGGATATTTCTAATACCAGTAATGTTATTTAGCACCAATTGTTATCATGAAAATTGTTACAAAACCTTTATAACTAATCAGGTGAGGATATTAGTAGAGAAAAAAAAAAAAACAGTTTTATCACATAAGCAAATGCAAAAGGCAAACTTGTGTATTTAATATTTATTTTTATGTTTTCATGTGCCGTTTCACAAAAATATTTTCGTGGCTCTTAGCATTTTTCCTCTAATATAGGAAATAAATCCTGATAAGGATTGGTGTTTATAGAAACCTTTTAGATGCTAAGGTCACATAATTAAGCTAGCCTATTGGACTTAATAATTAGCCAATTTATAATTTTCATTTTTTTACAATCTTATGATAGATTAAAAAAGCTTTTTTTTTCTTCTTTTGATGCTCAGCTGATATCTTGGATTACCGTATTCTCCACCATACATGAGTTTTTAGAGGTCCAAGGTCGTTAACTGGAGTCAATTATGCATCTGGTTCATGTGGAATTCTGCCAGAAACTGGCAGCATACTTGTAAGTATGTTGATCGATTTTCTTTTATATTGATTTTTCTCTCTCCGATATGGTATCTCTCTATATTCTTTTTTTTCTAAAATTAAAATTATTCACAGATTTATGTACAGTTTGGACTTTGTAACCATATGGTGTATTTTGATCCTATTTTATATTAAAGAAGATTCCAACAGAAGAAGACAACAATAACTAACAATAAAAGAAGAATCTCACCTATAAATAGCCATTGAGTCAAAAATTCTGAGTAATGAACAAGAGTTGAGTGGAGGTGAAGTTGGTGTTTGACATCTTTTTGGTGGATTGGCAAGAGTAGTTTGTTTCCTCTGTCGTTTCTCTACTAATTCCATCTGAGATGTCTATTCCTAATTTGTGGACACCATTTTGCACTACATTTTCTGCCACTTCTACATAAATAATACTAAAGCCTACATTACCCAAATCTTAAAATAAAAGAATTTAGATTGAAAAGATTTATACAGTTATGTTTGTCACTGTTATACCTAGTTATCATCATAAATATTTCACCTGTTGCTGAGCCTTGGATTGTAAAAGCTGGTATTAAATTTTGGGATGATCATTGACAAGTATTAAGAATTAACCAACCACTTCTATTTAAATTTATACCCACTTATTTATCTTTAAGTGTCCCAACTAACTAACAACAAATGCAGTATTATAAACTTAAATATAGTGATCAAATTCAGAAGCAACTAACAAGTACACATATAACTCTAAATATCTAATAATAATTAAAGTAATTTCTAATGGCCGTGTGAAATTGGTTTCCGTGAATGTATCAGCAAGAAAACAAGATTCCAAAAAAGATGATTACGTAGGAATGCTCTCTATTTGCAGGGAAAATGTCTGAATTTGAGGGTACAGATTAACTTGTTCAGAGGACAGTTGAGTGGGATTTACCCAGAATGCTCAGAACTCAACTCAGTTATCAGAGCATTTATAAAATCCATATATGTATTCTCCGTAGGGAGCAATGACTACATCAACAACTACCTTGAAAGCAACTTCTTTGATACAAGCATGCGCTACAAGCCTCAGCTCTTTGCTCAACTCCTCATTGACAAGCTTTCCCAGCAATTTGAGGTACATAAAGAACTCATCTCTTTGAGTTTCAATAGGAACACTTACATTGTCTTGGGATCTCATGCATGTGTCACCCTTGTCTGATGAAATTTGTGTGACAGAGATGTACAAGTTGGGAGCCAGGAAGATAATAATGTTTGACATTGGACCCATAGGGTGCATCCCATCAGTCTCCAAGACACATGCACACACAGGTGAATGCATGGAGGAAACAAACCAAATGGTGTCATACTTCAAACGAGAGGCTCCCTGCAATGCTAAAAAAACCTGACATCCACCCTTCCAGGCTCCGTGTTTGTTCATGGTCATTCCAATTCGCTAGGCTATAATGCAATCAGAAATCCATCCACTTATGTAAAAATCCCAACAAGAATATAATATTTCATGCAGCAACTTCATCACAAATCTATTTTCATTCTCAACGAATCTCTGAAGCATGTTGATGTTTTGCAGGTTTTATGGATGCAAGCAATCCTTGTTGCACAACTTGGGCAAATGGGACTGCAGCATGTATTCCATTGTTAGAACCATGCCTGAACCCAAGCAAGCACTGCTTTTGGGCGCTTATCATCTCACAGAAGCAGTATATTCAGTCATAGCCTCTGGATGTATCAGTGACAGATCGGTATGCACACCAGTGAACATTCAGCAGCTCGTAAAAATGTAGATGAATGGGTCAATGATTAAGTGAACCCTAAATTGCGGTTTTGTAGCAGTCTGTGACTGAAGGATATGGCACTTCCATCCAAGTTAGCTACGCTCCCATCTATGCTCAAGGAAGAAATGAAAGACCTAGTAGATGACATTGTCGGTGTGCAGCTAGAGCTATCAAAATTCAGGTTTATGACACTATTGTGCCTTCGGAACATCATTTCTGCTTGATGTTTCATTTGTTGCTGCTGCAGCAATAACCTTTGTTGTTGCTGCTGAAGGAAGTGGTAGTGCGTTGATGACGCTTGTTGGGTAAGGTGAAGAGGACTTTTCCCATTGGTGCTCAATTCCAAAGATGGGTTTCCAAGACAGAGTGAATTTCTGACGGTTGAGCCTGATTCCTGAATTGAATTGTCAGGAAAGCTGGTTCGCGAAAACTGCAGATTTTTTGATTGATGGTTGGTATTGTAATTTGGGTTGTCCAAGAGGATACTTTCGGAAAAGGGGATTTGAAGTTTTTTGAGCTTCCTGACTCTTGCATGACCCAAACCATTATTGAGAAGGGAAACAACTTTCTTGAACCTCACCACAGCTTCCCCAGTTTCCACCATCAAATTCCTATACTGAACCTGATCCTGGGGCTGAGACAACACATTTAGAACGCTATGACAGCTTTTAACAGCTGCTCTGTTAGCTTCTTCAACCTCCTCCATATTAGCCTCTAACTATCTATCTAAAAAAAGGTTTAAAAAAAAAAGAAGGGAAAAACCTAATTCCCCAATCACAGAGGAGCAGAACCAAAGCCAAGAACACCAGAATACTAAACAAATTCCCATTTATCTACAAAATATATTAGACATTCGGCCATATGTGGCAAATACAAAGACCCAGATAGAGAGAAACCCATTTTTCTTCAGACAAGTAGCCACAAAATAGCGCTTCTGATCGAAGTTCCAAAATTTCAGTTCATGAAAGTGTTATTTGGAAAATAAAGAAGACCCAGCTGTCAGAATCAACTGGGAGTGCCTGCCAATATAGATAAAAGGGACCAAACAGAGATTGCAGCATATCTGCTTCTTCTCAGTACAGAAATCGACCCAATTTCCAGTGAAAACAATAATAAAAAGCACCAAAGCACGGACCTTGATGGAGTTGGTTCTGTCAAACCCTAGATTCTTCTTCCATGGTTTTGAGATTGAAAGGGGTGAAGAGGAGAGGACTTGGCTTGAGAATTCCCACAGCAATAAGAATACAAAGCTTCCAACTTTAAAGCATATTAAATTCCTAGTCTCCTCAGCACTCAGCAGCAAGAAAAATATAAATAAAAATATATTTCTATCTCTAGGGGGGGGACAAGGGAAAATAAAAAAGTAAAAACTATTGACGAAAGAGAAAGAGAAAGAGAAAGAGAAAGAGGAGAGCAAGTGGAAGAAGAAGTTTAAATAAGCAAAGGCCCAAAGACCAAAGAGGAGGAGCAGCTTAGAAATGAAACTGCCGTCACTGTCACAGATTTGAAGGGTGTCCCACTCGAAGAACTTTGTCATCATTCTTTTTTTTTTCTTTTTCTTCCCCATTTTCAGCTTTAATTAATCTTTTCTTAGACCTACCATTTCAGCTTCACTTTTACTACTGCCTTGCCTTGGTTTCCACTTTCCACATAGATTTCGGTTTCGAGTTTTCTACTAACCTTGTGCACAAGCACAACTTGCTGCTTATCTTACCCCCAACGTCTCAATTTCTCTCTCATAAAGTATCTCTTCAGTACTTAATTTTATTTTAATATTATATTTTAAATTATTTTTATTAAAAAACATTTCTTTATAAAGTGTAATTATTGTTAAAAATATCGAAATAATAAAGATGTAAACAGTTGAGCATTACTAAATCTTTGACCATTATACAAGCTATACACTTGAAAACAATTCTGTAGAATATAGAAATATTTATCTGCTTAGACCATTATAATTACTCACTTTCGCTCGATGCAAGCTTTTCTGAAGTTCTAGATTATTTTTGGTAAAATTGTAGACTTTCTCTATTGGTTTGTATAAGTGTATGTTTGGAAATTGATTTGTTTAAGAAATTTTAAAAAAAAAATCAATAAAATTTTGATCATAAATTATTTTAAACATAAAAAATCTAATCCAAACACATATTAAATCTTAAATTATGTAATTGGGACCTAAGTTTTTATTCTAACAATATCTTTGCCTGCAACCAGAAGAATCAGTCCGGGGCAAAATATGAGTAGTCTCTCTCGTCTACTAAAAACACCGCCTTCATATGAATAAATCGGTTTTTCATAAATATAATTATGTTAAGTTTTTTAACTCACAAAGGTTAATCATCAATACAAAGCCCAACAAAAATAATTAAGTAGTCACAAAATGTGTCTTACACGATTTCTAATGCATCTAAAATGACATTTTTCCGAAGAAGAAAAAACTTATTTTGCTTCAACGAGCGTTTGGGTTGAATTTTAGAGGTAAAACAAATAAGGCACTACTTTCTCATATATTGTGACAAAATTAATAGGATAGACGTCAACTTCACTTAAATCAAGCAAATATGTACACGAAGAATTCCAATTTTATATATTTTCTTTTTATTCATTTGCGCATCTTGATTTCTAGGTTAATCATGCCAACAGCCACTTTTTTTCAATGCAAAACTCATTTTCTCAGTTGAACCTTGCGATTTGGTCATATGAGTCACGGGCACTATTTCGCTATTGACAACTTTTTTATGGGGAAATTTGAGAAGTGATAAAAGAATGTCTATAACATCATGAACATCTCTCTATAAGTGCTTGTATTACCGATCAACACAGGTTAGTGGATAGAATTTTGATTAGCCTTCAAAACCTTTTTTAATTAGTTGAGGAAACTATTCTTAAGAGTACTTTATGATAATTTGGTAAGAATTTAATTTTGATTAAATGTTGTAAAAAATATTTAATTATCATTCACTTATACATTACACGTTAAAGAGTTTGATTTTTTAAATAATTGTTATCATTGTTAAATTCTTTAAATGATGTAACAATATATATTTAAATGATAATATAAAATTAATTAAGTATAATCATAATACATCAAAATTGATATTTATTTGTTAATAAAGTTTTACACAAAACACATGTATTCAGATATACATGAAAAAATATATATATCGAAAAAGAATTTGGATGTTTTTTTATAACAAGACTATCATATTAGAGAAAAGTAAATATAAATTATAATATATTGAATCCACTATGATGAGTTATAAATCTCACTTAATTTTCATATTTAAAAATTTTTATATCTTTTTCTCTATCTAATAGGATACTCTTATTATTTCACTAAAAGAAGAGGATCCTAATTTATTGAAAAAAAATGTTGTCAAATAAAAAAAAATGTCAACAAGCCACATACTAATGAATCTCTTCACTATAACATAACAAATAAGTAGATTGGTGAAAAGAGATGAGGGATTTTCCCTAGATATCTAATTTTTAGTGTATATTTGATATATATGTAAAAATAAGAGTAAATTTTTATATGATGAGTTTTTATATAATTTTATATAAAAAATTTATTTTATAAAAATTTACCTTCATTTTTACTTCATACCAAACTAACCCTTACTTCTAGAATGAGGTATATACTTTTTGCCTTTTCATTATTGCGAATGAAACATTAATGCAGTTTGACAAAACAAGACTATACTCCTACATCCTAATGAAGCAACTATTCCATCCTAACATATCTCAAATGACTACTTTAAGATAGTAAGTTTTGACCCATAGCTTGCTCTCTCTACTTGGACAAATGAATAAGGATCATGTTTAGTTGTAAATTCTAAGTCATTTGCAATGTATTCACTACTTATTATCTTCAACAATAGTAGATTGCATGAATTGTTATTGGATTAAAAAAGAAATAAAATAGTTAGTGTAAGAGTTACGATATTAAAATTATTAAATTAATAGGTTGGATGTTTGGTGGGAAATAATTACGACTTGGATAGTTTATCAATATAAAATACTGTTAAATGAAATTATTTTTGATACTTAAAAAATTAGCTACTACTAATTAAATATTGTAGACAATAGTATTGACAAACAAAAACAAATAACAATTTGAGAAAAGAAAATTAAAGAGGGTGTGAATGCAGTAAGCAGGAGTAAGAAATTGAAGATTTGGTGATAAATGAGCTGAACTTGTATGGTCGAGAGACTGGATGGAACGACGTGCTTGTGATATGGTTAAGTTAAGTTCATCCTCTATTTTTATATTTTAAAGTATTAATTTTATAAGAATAATTATATATAAAGACTTCTCAATAGTCTTTTTTAAACAATGTAAAACTTAAACATAATACAAACACATACAAAAAGTATTTTAAGTTTGAAATATATTACATCCATAATTTTTATCAATAACATGGGCCATTGAAATTTAAAATGTTTTCTACAAAACATTTAAAACTTTTAATTGGCACAAACTTTTAATATGAAATTGAATTGTATAAAAAAATCTTAAAATAAATACTAGTGTAAATAATGATCTATAAAGGTGAATAGAAAATTTGAAGATTAATCTGCTTTGGCTTTTGTACCAAAAAAATTAAGCAAAAAATATTGTCTTGCAACATTTTGATTATGAATTAAAAAAAATAAATTAATTTAAACACACTCTAAATATTAATGAAAATATATACTGTAAAAATATTGTCAAATAAAAAATGTTTTGTAAATAAAAATAATACTAAAAGAGTTTATTTTATCCATACCTATCGAGAGAGATGAGAACTGCTGCCGAAGCACCCACTTAACTTTTATAAAAATTGAAGTGAGACTAAATTTAAAAAAAAAAAAATGCAGTGAGACTGAGGTTTTATTTAATTTAAAACAAGAGTTGGGCCCCACGAGGTTCGCAACATGCGTGATGGAAAAAATATCCTAGCGTGCCAAAAAAATTCGAATCTAATAGATTATAGATGTAAGAAAAAATAAGTGTATTAAAATTCATGTAAAAACAAAAATTAATGCTAGTTACTTTAAATCAAATAGTATCATGCGCATATTATAATTTTTATTTCATTGTCGCTCTAATTAGATGCTGTTCTCTATTTTCTGATTTTAGTTCAAATATTAAAAATACACAAATATAATATTATTTTTTATTGTAATTATTACAGTTGAATCTTCTTTTTTTTTACGGGTACTGTTATATAACACGCAAAACATTTGCGAAAGTTTTTACGATAACCATTAGTTGAATAAAGAAAAAAAAATCACTTTAAAATACTGATGAGTACAAAATCACGAGAGGAACTAATGGTGAAATGCAATACTTTTTTATTTTGTAAGTGATTTCATGAATACGTTTTCGTATAAATCAGCATTATCCCTTTTTTTATTTGGTACAACAGTTCAATCTTTTAATATACATTAATTATATATTCTAAAAAATTTAACTCTTAATCATACACGTTTAATAATTATATTATTTTTGAGAAATGCTAATTATCACGAAATTAATTCGTGAAATTTGTTACGAAAGCCTGATTTTTTGTTTCCGTTGTGTTAATTTTTTTTTTTTGAAGAGTAAGTTTGTCTTTTCTTTTGGCTAAAAATAAGGAAGAGTGACTCCAGGTCCTTTGTGAAGTATTTCAAGAAGAGAGTTTTGTGTTATATAGCATAACTCATTATTTTTTTAATAAAATTATTTAAAACTCTTGATACGAGTGGAATGTAGTTAAGTTACTTTGAAATAATATCATCAAGTCCATCATGAGTTCTTTCAGTTTTATAATTTTTTTACAAACTAATTTCAATTTGTTGGAATCTTAATTTTGATTCAAGTTAGTATTTACTAGTTTAGAATTTGATCAATAAGAGTCCATTTGGTTTTAAAAAATATTTTATGTTTTTATTTTCTATTTCGTTTTTTTAAAATTATTTTTATTTTCATATTTTTAAATTTTATAAAATATGTTTTGTTTATATAATTTTTATTATAGTTACAAAGTTGTTATTGTATTTTCATTTTTTAAATTTTTAAACTATTTGTTATTTTTTTATTTGGTCTAACTTTAAAAATTATTTTATGTAAAAATACAACTATACATATTTTAAATTATTAACTGGTGATTAGTTCAAGTAGTGAAGAACTTTTTTTCCCTAAATAAGGTCTGGATTTGATTTTTAAAAATGCACACTAAACGAGCTTTTTTAAATTTTTTTTCATTTGCTGTCTCTTTCAAACATAAAACTGACAAACCCTAAAAGGAGAATTAAAAACTCCAATCAAAATAACGAATTGAAAACTACTCAAGTGAATTTATTTGGACTCATTTATTTGAACTTCAAAAAATTACGTAAAGAAAAAAAAAAACAGATGGAAAGATGAAGAGGAATAGGGTATATCCTATCGTTTGAACTTTGAATTGTGAAATCCCTGCTCCTCCCTGGTTTGCTCTCTCTTGTCTCTTGGTCTGAGTGTTGCACCAAACAGCATCGGCAGAAGCCCCTTTGTCCCGAACATAGACATAGAAGACCGACAATGATAGCGGCAGCTTATTAGTTAGGGAAAATAACAATAAATTTTCTAAATTTTGAATTATTTATTAATTATTATTATAAATTTTAAATTATTTTAATTAATACTCAAATTATGAAATACTGAAATTAATCCTTCTATTTACTATTCATTACGTCACTTAATGAAAAATGGCCGTGTGATTATCACATATATTTTTTAATGATATAACACTATAATTTTTACCAAATCTAAATTTTGAACCTTTAATTTTAAGTGTATGTTTGGGCAGCAGTTGGAGGGCAAATTTTTCTCATTGAAAGCTATACTATCATGTTTGATAATTATAAGGTAAAATTATTTCTTACTTGAATTAATATTTTGGTAGAAGTAAGATTTTGTTACTTTTGCGTTTGAGCAAAAGTCAGTTAGAGAAATCTTGATACTTTTAATCTTGATATTTTTTCTTTACAACTTATTTTATATTTTTTTACTATACCTAAACTCATATCCTTTTTAGTAATTATACATTTAAAAGTAATTTTGATTAATATTATTCAAACAACATTTATCTTACCAAAATTAATTCTTAAAACTTCTTTTCTAAATATAAAACACTTCACTTAAACTCACTTTTGACTAAAATTAAATTTATAAAATTAAATTCATCGAAAATCAAGTTTACAAACTCTAATATAAATACACACTAAATTAATATGCAGTAACGGAAATTGTTTCATTATAATTTTAAAATGAAAAGTTTAACTTTATACAAATTTAATAGAGATTATAATATTATATCATTAAAAATCACATGTATCAACTACGTGATTATATTTTTGTTAAGTGACTAAATGATTAATTTGAGTATATAATTTAAATATTAATTAAAATAATTTTTAAAATTTTTGATAATAATTTACAAATGAGTAAAAATTTTAAAATGAAAATACTCTTTTTTTCATTTTAGTTATAAGGGTCCGAAAGAATCAAACCCCACACCTGCCTACGTACTTTTTTTCATTCTCTCTCTCTCTCTCTCTCTCTCTCCTCACAGTTATACCAGCTATCCCATCCTTCTTAAAATCTGCATGAAATTTGGTACTCACATATGAAAAGTTTAAAATTTATAAGCTCTAATTCAAATTACATATATACTAATTTATATATATTTGTTATATATTTGTTAATTATTAATTTTATATTATAAAATATAATAATTAATAAATGATTCAAAATACTCATATCATTACCATGTCAATGCACCCTTTCAAGTTTTTCAAAATGTGGGCATCGGTGGGGCCCTGCTATAACTTGAGAGCTTTCCCCACAAATAGCCGTTGCAAGAGAGAAAAGCAAATGACGTAGCGCCACGTTTAAAACATCAAGCAGAGTTCGGTGTTTCGGTTTGATGCGTAGGCTAGGGGGAATGCGTTCCGTTCGGTACCTGACACGCAAGCGTAGACTGGGTCCCACCCTGTTGACTTTTATGTCACCACTCTGCCTTTGTCTGAACGACAACGTAAAGTGGAAGTATTTCGTACAAATTCTTACATTTTTTTATTTTTTTCGTCTAATTTTATTTATTATTTACAATTTTTATAAAAATTAAAAAAGTTATTAAATAATTTTAATTATAAAAATATAATTGAATATAATTAATTTTTTTATTTTATTAATATTTTATTTTTTTATTTATTTTGTTAATTCTTTTTCTATTAAAAAATAAGAATAAAATTAAAAGTATTAATAAATATTTTTAATGATAAATATTTTTAAATAAAATTTTTTATTTAATTATATCTTAATATTTTAATATTAAATAATTAAAATATATATATTTTAAAGTAAAAATAATTAATATTATATTAATAAATATGTTTTTAGTCATTTAATATTAAAATATTATTATATAATTATCAAGTGATATGTTTAATGAATATTAAGATGTTTTAATATATAGATTTGAGTAATTTATTTATGCAATTTTTACTTTAAGATTATGTTCTAAAACAAAATAATTATTTAAGAAAAATATTATACAAATATGTGTAAATATCAAATTATAACGACAGAAATACAATGAAACAATGAAAAACGCAAACAAATATAAATGAAAAAATAATAATAATCCGTAGGCTAGTTTATCTCTTAAATCATATGTAATTTTAAGATCTCAAAATCAAGCCAAATCAATGTTCTTAAAATCGGATCGGACCAGTCGGACCGAGAATAAGTCCCCTCACCGATTCGGGCGACTTCCCAGAACCGGTGAGGTCAAAAACTGGTGAACCGATCTCAAACTGTTTGAACCAGTCAAACTGGTACCGATCCGTACGGTTACTGGTTCTGAAATTTTTTTTTCGAAATTCTTTAAGCAAAATGACGTTGTTTTGCTTTTAATTTTATAAAAAAAAGAAAAAATGGCGTCGTTTTTGGAAAGGGTTGAAAACCCCAGTCTGCCTCTTCCTCGCAGAACGGAGAAACGGATGCATCGTCGCTCGTCGCTTCTGGAGGAGGTTGAAAACTCTCGGTCCGGTCTGCTTCCTCCTCGCAGAAAGAATGCATCGCAGCCACAGGAAACTCCGTCCCGCAACCCCCTTCGACTCAATCTACCTCCGCACTTCGCAGAATGAACGCACCGCAGCTGCCTCTCGGCCTCCGTCCCGCGTCGCGCACCCCAGTCGCCTCCGTCTCGTGTCGCGCACCCTAGCTTGCCAGCACCGTCCCCTCCGCCTCCGCATTCCGCACCGCAGCGTCCGCCACTCCGCCTCCGCACCGCACCTCCAGGTTGAAGCCTTACAGTTTTATTGTTGTTCTAGGTAGAGATTTTATTAATTCTTACATCTGGTACTCATTTTTGCTCAATGTGTGTGTGTGTGTGTGTGATTGTGTCTTGGCCAGTCGTCAGAGACGTTTATATAAAACGGAAGTGAAAGTGAGGCCACATTGTGATTTTGTGAACATGTATTAGGCACAAAATTTGTGAAAACTGATATAGGTTATCAAAATTGACAAGTTTTGAAATTGAGACAAACAACTCCCGTGATTGAAGTCCCATCCAGTAATTAAATTTTGTATGTGTAGCTTGTAGCTGTTAAAAAAAAATATTAGACAGTGTGTAAGAACCGTTCAGAATATTTATTGTATTACTTATATGAATGAAATATTTTTTTATTTTATGATATTATTTTTTATATTTTAAATAATTTTATTATTAATTTATATTATATTTTTTATTTATGTTATTAGTATATAAATAATTATATATATATATAAATATTTATATTTATATATAAATATAAATATATATTTAATTATATTTTAGTTCGATCACAATTTGATCACAATTCAACCATTAAACTTTAAATCAGTATTTCAACCGATTTAATAATCGATTCAGTGTTGATAACTTTGAGCCAAACACACTTTAATTTATCTATCTACTTTAATTGTCTAATTAGTATTCTTACAAGCCTCCCTGTGAGAATCTAGCTTGCATGTCCTATGAATTGTACAGGTACTTGACAAGATGTTTTCTACTTTTCTACATAAACTTTCATCTATTCTATAACTTTCATTTTCCCAAAGTAACATAATGTCACCCTTTTATGTTGTTATATCACTTTAGTCTTGTACCCCAGAGACAAAGACCCTGTCTTCAGCTCCACTCAAGTAACCAAAGCAAGGAATTATCGAACGAGTCGCAATAGAAAGTTCAAGTTAATTTGCAGTTTCCATTTGGAGGACAATTATTGTTTATGTTATGTGCCACATCTGTCAATTGTCACATTGCAAGACTCTTTCAAATGGGATTTTTCGTCGCACATCGTGCACCACCAGTTTCAATCAATGAGTGCTTATTCCACTGCCCCTCATTCAAGTCCAACCATGCGCATTGACTTTCTAGACTGCTATTTTAATTACACCATGTTTTGCATTTTTTGATTTGTTATTTTTTTCTTCTACAATTGATTTTGAAGTTGAAAAAGAAGAAGTGCATAGGAGGTTGCATTTTAGCTTTTTAATTTCTTACATTTACATGTTCATATTCAGATATTTATCCTTCAAGCCTCGTATTGCAGAATTTGAAATCATGTAAGAGTCTCTTTGATTTAAATTTTAGTTAAATTAATTTTAAAAGAATTAATGTTAAAAGAATTGACATTAAAAAAATTAATTTGTATTTAAAAATAATATTTCCAAAATTAGTTTAGAAGAATTAATTTTTGTGTGGATGGTGTGTTATCGTAAGTAAAATCACTTTTTGAAATGTAATTATACATATAACTTTAAAAATTTATAACTCTCACACCTAGAATTAATTTCATTTTCATCAAATAACGAAGAAAATCTTATTAATCTCATAATTAATTTTACAACTTATAAATTTGCGAAAATTGATATTTGAAGTTCTAAAGAATTTCTTTGTAACACCCAGACATTTTTCTCTGTCCTTTCTTTTAAAAAAAAATTAAAAGGTTTAAAATTAAAATGAAAGTTTTCCTTCTATCTTTTTCTTTCATTTTCTTCCATCTAAATATATATACAATCAATGTGTGTGTGGCCACGAACATTTTAGAATAAAATACTATGCATTTCTTACGACTTTGAAGAACATAGCAATACGCACAATTTGTGACATTCCACGATACAACTACAAGGGGACAGTGAAAAATAAATCGATCGGTTGAAAATTTAGGATACAGATAATTTTATATCTATTTAATTCAGGAAAAATAGTAAATAATTATTAATGGGTGTATTTAATTATACTATTCACTTTATTTAGCCAGTACTAAAAACTGGATGTTAAAATCCTTGCATCCTATTTTCTTTTCACTTTAATTTTCAACTTCCTTAGTTACCAAGTACATTCAAAAGTGGATTCATAGACTAAACTCAAATTGACAACGGAAAAATTAAAAAAGGGGAAGAAAGAAAAATCACAGCCAGCAGAAGTCTTTTGAATCAGCCAATATAAAATTAGACATATTAAACCCAAAAGGAAACTTTAATCCAAAAGCTACAGTGATGAAATATTGCAATATTTTTTTTTATAGTTCACCATGTGTTCAACGAAAAAAATCTTCTTTATTTTTCACCTTCAGGCACTGCGGCATTCTGAGTTATTCATCCGTCGTTCAATTTCATCCATGGGTGGCACGGCATATTCTTAGTTTGGCTTTCTTTTAAATTTTTTTTTGGCAAAAAGTGGCATATTCTTAATCAGCATGCATCCTTTTCAAAAAAAAAAAAATAATTGAGAATCTATCAGACTCCTTCAACTTAATCACAACTAGCATCCTCTCAGAATTTTCCCGTGTCCTAATATGTATACCCTAAGAAGCAATCCTAAAAGCCTTGATTCTTAACTCCTTCTGATCATTGGGTTCTTGTGCCGAATCAAGAAACAAACTCACACATTCACTCCAAGCCCTCGATGTCACAGAACTGACAGACACCTTATGCTTATGCTCCTTCGAACGCAGACGCAAACAGTGCTTGATACTGAGCTACTAGTACTGAATAGAGTTCCCTTGGAGAGCAGGACCCCACTGACCTGGGAACAACCCAAAATACTAAAATTAAAGCAAAACGATGCACTTTGCCCTCGCACATTTCCCAACAAAAAACATTCTGTCCATCTGTTTTCCTTTATTTGATTGAAGAATATTTTCCAAATTGCCTTTGTTCTTTACGACCTTTCGTGGGAGAGGAAAAAAAGGGGGAACAGGGCTGCAAGCTTTTGTTCATATCACATGGATTTAACGCTTTAACTTTTTAATTGGCCAATAAAGCAGACAAAAGCAAGGAGGCCACCTCGGGATCTGGTGAAACAGGTTTAGGACTATTCAAGAACGGCCATGATTGGAACCTGAGATTGTGGGTGAGATCCATATATATAATTTATAGTATTCTAGGATTTACTGATGAATGAAGACCTTACCCTCAAATTCCTCAACGAAAATTGTGTTTCATGATTTGATTCAGCGAAATATATTTGTAGTCTCAACAGCAAAACCAACTTTTGTACACTGTCAATATTCCACCAAGGAAATTTGATGCTCACTACTGCATTTTGGTTTTACATAAAAGTTAATATGCATGCTATTGGAAAGTTTCATTGCTGCTTAGCCATCCCTCTCACGAACTCCAACAGGGTGTCATTTTCACAATGAGGTAAATTTCGTCATATTTACAGCACAAATGTTTCAATTAATAAATTAATGTGTCCAGTGATTACTCCTGAAAGCGCTTGAAATAGACCAAGAGCCTGCTGCTAACGCAAAAAAATGTCTAGTTCAAATCCTGCTTAGGCGTCTAAGAAAGATCAGTCAGCAGAATGCCAAAAATCCACTCCTTTAACACCATGTTGGGAGCCATTTAACAGAAAAAGGAAGGAGAAAGGAAAAAAGAAAAAGAGAGAAGGCAATCCCTATGTTCCTCAACCCAGCCCCCTTTGTTTGTTGGGAAGTATATAGGAGATGATGGTTGTAGGTAGCATCATTGCATTTATAACACAACCGATGGTAAAGCTAATATTCAATAACAATAGAAATGGTGAAGGTAATGCCAATGATAAGTGAATAATTCGGTCGTCGGCAAAACCATACCCCAGTTTAAAAATTGAGAAAAAAAGTTCAATATCCAAACCCTTCCCAAAAAAAAAAAAAAAGTGAATGCAATCAAGGAATTGCAGGAAGAGTTTGGAAAGGGGTAAAAAATCTATCCGAATGATTCATCAAGACAATTTTGAATGGCAGAGTGGCAGACACATCAGTCACTTCTCTCTTCCTCTTCCTTTCTAGGTCGGTTGTGCACCCATTTGTTCTTTTCTAGTGACTTCTGATAGACCCACTGCATAATTAGGAGTTATTTATTTGTTTTTTTTAAAACAAGAGACTGAGATATCATTCTTGTCAGCATGACATAGGGAAGGGAAAAAAAAAATCCTAAATGTATCGATGTAGTATGTATGTCTGGCATTGTTAGTTTAAATATACTCATCTGTAAAGTTTAAAATCAAAATTAAAGTTCTACTTATTATTCTTGCCCATGATTCCAACATTTACGAATATCACAGGAAAACAATTTCAAAATAAATTCTCAGAGAAATATGTCCATTGTATTATTAAGTTTTTCCATCTTCTAATTAGCCTCTTGTGCTTGACTGCTTGGTCTGTCTTATACTTCAGACACAGGTAAAAAACAATAGCAATCCAACTTTGGGAGCATTTATATGTGACTGAGACTGCAAGGGGTAGCGTAGAAGAGAAGTTTTTGTTCAAGTGCAAGGAATATGCTTATGGCACATCACTGCGTCCATGAGCTTCATATATACAAGTGACAAAAACGATATTCTATTCATTTAAATGGCTCAGGAAAAAGTGGAGTCATGACAAAATTCATTGATGCAAGGAGTCACATTTTCCTTCAATTATATCTCCTCCTATAAGAACAAGCAGGTTTTGAAATGGGTAACTAAGCACCACCAATAATGGACAACATGTCATCCATCACTCCCTTCCCAAATCCAAAAGGAATATAAAGATATTATAGTGCATCAGTAAATCAGTCCCACTGAATATAATTAATTCCTTCACTAGTGGAGATTCCAAGAGATAGCATCATCCTTGCCATAAAATGATGCATCAAAGGAATAACTAATCGCAATATTCTCTTGCTTCTGGATTTAACAAGTTTTCATCATCAATCTCTCCCCCGGGGTGGGGGGGGGTTGGGGTGGGGAAGGGTACAGAACCCTTACACACATGCACTCAATCAATTTTATTTTCTCTTTTTTTAAAGAGAAACAGTCATGAATATAACAGATTCCCACACAAAGAAGCAACTTATAAAGCACCTCTATATCCCTATGCCATCACTTAGACCCAGATTTTGGAATTGTTGATGGATGTTTGGAAGAAGCAAAATCCAGGAAATGTGTCTAACAATTGTTCAACAACCTCAGGACCCTCATAACACCAACCTTGAACATTGAGTTTTAACTTGTATGTATTCTAAAAGACCAACAATATGGCTTCCACATGTTACTTTCTATATATTGCATGCGATGGTGTGATATGTCTACAACCACCAAGACTCATCACACTGAAGTTAAACAAAAAAAATCAGCTATGCTCCTCACTTGTATGAGACCAGACTAGCATTCTAAACAAAAGCTTCAATTTTCATGCCTCCCTAATAAGGATTACCTCACCAAAGACCACGTCAAATATCCCACAAGGCTGTTGTTTCACAATTTGATAACATCTTGTGTAATTTAACTCGTGCACGAAATAACTTGCCCATGGAAGCAAGGACAATATCAATCAACAATGACTACCCAGCAATAATTTTTCTTCTCTAAAATAAACATGATAAATACAGATTGTATGATTCCTTTGCTTCAGTATATGCAACTTGAAATGCTAATAGTTATATCTTAAGCAGATAGGACCATTCGCTAATAAAGAAAAAGAAGAGGAATCTATGTAGAGAACTATATACTAAGTATTAACATTAATAAATGTTATATAAGTTCTATGTCAAACCTTCAAACTAGGGCTCTGTTCAAAAACATCACAGAGGGCATTTAAAATTTATATTCATACCAGTTCTGTATTTCTCTATCTTGACCCTTAGAATCCACTACACTGCACGGGGCAAGCTACATTCTAGGATTCATTTGTTTCATATTTCAACAATTGAACACAGACTTGCACTTCCCTACTTATTGAGTGAGTCTACAAGACAATGGCATTCAGACCTCGGAAAAAGAAAAAAAGAACGAGTTATATATAATTAGAAACTGAAAGATAAAAACTAGTACCTCTCGATTATCGGTGACCTTGAGTACCAATTTGGCATCATAATGCCTGTACTTCATGACACACCGCGTATATATCCAGAATTGAAATCAACAATTGTTTTCAGGAAAAAAGAGGCCAATATCAGAAAAGAAAGCATAAAGAACTGAAGAGTATATAGAACGTAGAATTCAAGAAGGCAATTTCATTATAGTCATTGCTTGTATTGATTTTGCTTTTGTTGTATTTTGTCCGAAACCAAACAGAAATAAAAGGACAGAGTTTATGAAAAGGAAAAAGAGAAATAAAAAAGAAAAATCTGATAAGCAGAAGAAAATACGATACAGATTGAGGGTCCCACGACGTTATGTAAACCACAACAGTTCCGCCACCGCGCGCAACTACACTCAGACGGCAACAGAGAGATGACGCAACACGGAGCCCACCTTAATCCTTCGTCAGTTCTCAGTAGACCTTGAATATGTCGTATAGTATCGTATGTTTTGCTTCCTAATCCTAACGCAACGCGACATGAAGCAAGATGTCGTTTACTGGAGCATCGTGTCGCTTTCTCTGCGGGCTGTGTCTATCCATCTTGCGTGATTTTCAAAGCTTACGCGGGTTTCCACGGCGACGCCTGCTTCTCACGTTATGCCCCTCTGCCCTTTGCTCTTGCTTCTCTGGGTTGGCCGCTAGGTTTGTTCTTTGGGTTCTCTCTCCTTCTCTCACTTCCTTTTTTCTTCAAGTTGATAATGGAGTTGAGGCAACTGCTTAGGCTTGATTCCAACTAGATTTAGTTGAATTCAAACTCGAGCTTAGTTTTTGTATTCTAAGCTCTCTAGTTCAATTAACACTTTCAAGCTTGAAACTTGATAAATTTGTTATATGTTAAGTGTGCTTTAAAGTTTAAGAAACGTTTGATTCCAAAACATGTATATATTATTTTGAGTTTAATTTTGTTTTTTTACAAAAAAAAATATAATAATAAAGATAAATTACTTTAATATTATCGATCAAAATATTATTGACATGTTTGAGATCTTAAAGAGATAGGCAAAAATTCATTTTTTCATATAAAATACAAAGTCTTATTTAGATCTTTTCAACCAGTTAAATCAACTTACATTAACTTTTGAATTTAATTTTAATTATTTGAAGGTGTATCATCCAATCATGTATTAATATATTATTAAAAAATTTAATTTTATAAATAATTATTATTAATTATAATTAAATTTATTTAATGATGTGATAAAATATAATTATATTATAATATAAAAAACTTTTACTCATAAAATAAATCAAAATTAAATTTAATTATATATATATATATATATATGTAAAAGGGGGCAAGGCCCAAGCCTAATGAGCTTCAATTGATCAATTTTATATATATTAGTAAATTATAAGACATTAATGTGACTCTCAATTTATATTTTTTATTTTAATAGTTTAAATAATTTATTACATACTAATTTTATATTTTAATTTATTTTATATAGATATATTTAAATTTTAAAAATAATGATAAATATTTTATTATTTTATTATTTTTAAAATATGTTTTAATATAAAAATAATTAAAATTATTTTATAATTTTAATTTTTAA
The DNA here is from genome assembly GCA_019955255.1 of Castanospermum australe. Taxonomy (NCBI): domain Eukaryota; kingdom Viridiplantae; phylum Streptophyta; class Magnoliopsida; order Fabales; family Fabaceae; genus Castanospermum; species Castanospermum australe. The sequence continues at coordinate 20,491 of NSJW01000209.1, forward strand.
AATATAATCTATACTATTATAAAAAGGATTATTTTATTTAGTCTATTCTACTATTAAATTTAATTCAATTGTTTTTAATATGTTAATTATGATATCATTTTTTGTCTTTATTATCTTTTTGTACTAATTTTCTTATTAATGTGGAGTCTTCTGTCACATTATTTTTATTATAGAATATTAGTAAGTATAATATATATTTTCCATTAGCAACACATTTTTTTAATGGATTCTTTGAAAAAAAAGAAAGAGAAGGAAGGGAAAAGAAGATGAAATGCCTTGAAATCGTTCAAGGTGGTTTAAGGTAATTTTTTTCTTTTTGAGATAAGTTCAAAGTGGTTTCAAGTAATGATAATTTTGAAATAATAAAAATTAAAGACCAAATTTTTCAATTTCTATTATAATAGTAATAGATAATATATATATATATATATATATATATATATATATATAATATTATATATATATATATATAATATATATTATATATAATTGATCCTTGGAAGTTTTTTTTTTTTTATTACAAGGGGACAAGGCCAAGCTAATAAGCTTAAATTGATCAATTATATATATAAATAAAATTGATCCTACGGAATTTTTTTTTTCTATTAAAGGGGGCCAAGGCCCAAGCCTAGTGAGATTTAATTGATCAATATAAAATTGGGCCTTCATGGGCTTAACAACATCACAACTTAAGGTTAAGAGTTTAGATTTGACTCGATTAACAAACAAGCGTAGTGTCATTAATCGAGCCTAACGTTTGTTTAAATATTGAGATATTTAATGTTTAGATTGAATCAGGTCAAGTTCGCTACACCTTTTAAATGATTCAATTTCATTGCCACTGTGACCTAGCTACAACTGGGAAAAAAGGTCGGAGAGCCAAACACATACGAAACACAAGCTAAGAGCAAACCACCAGTGTTATATGAACCCTACGAACATTAGTAAAGGTGAATAATTAAAACTAAACCAACAACCATGGTTGATAAGGTAACAAAATGAAAAAATTATTCCAATACACCAATAAAATAAACTAATTGTGAGTATCTTATGATTTGGTTATATCTTAGAACTTTTGCAAACTAGGAAAAGAAATTGGAAAAAAAAATTCTGTAATGCTTGATTGAGAATACGCAGTACCATTTGAACAGAAATAATAAGGCTATAAGTCTTTTTTTTTTTTATATATTTGTTTGATAAATCAATGAAAAAAGAATGTTATATATAAGCAATTGAAAGATTAAAATATTATAATTAAAAAATATTTTTGAAAACTACTCGATATTTTTACTCTAGTTTCTTTATTTTTTCTATTCTTTCTCTTACTTTATCTTGTTTTATTATTATATTAATTTTGTTTTTAAAATTTACTAAGATTTTCTGTGTGCTTCATTTCTAGTAACTACAATTATGACGCTATTTTGTTTGTTTGTTTGCTTTTTTACTTTGCCGTCGGGTTAGCTTGCTTGCAGCCAAAAATATTTTAGATCATAGGACGTGCAATGCACATAGCTAAATATAGCATAATCACGCTACACTAATAAATAGAGATATCTCTGTCTATCTCTCTCTCTTTTTTTTTTTTTTTAATAATGGTAAGGGTATATTTGCATTAGCTTTCGTGTCTAAGTCATGTTTGAGTAATGTAATGGCACACTCTTACATTAACATGAAACATTGAGGATAATTAATTTCTATATCTTGTTAACACAATACTCCTTTAAACACGAGTCATCCCATATTTTAATAGAGATCTTTTATATAAAAAATGTCATGGTAGCATTTAACGGTCTAAAATGTTGTTTTGGCCTCCTTGAGGGTAATTATCCCTTTTGTTTATTTTTTAAATTACTCTCTTATTAATATTATATATGTTAGCAAAGGCAGCTAATCACTTGTTGCCTGTTACCAAGAGAAATTTCTTGAGGGATATGTGCCTATATAGATATTTAAATTAACATTAGAAATATATAAAATTTTGTATGTCATGTTTTATAAATGCATCTCTTCTCTAAATACACATGTCTAATATTAATATAAATATCTATATAGGCACATGCCTATCTAAGAAATTCTCCTGTTATGAAATACCAACTCTCTTAAACTCCTGTCACTTGGTTTGAAAGGTTTTGAAAACATGTTAAAGAACAACTTTCTAAAATATTTACATTGTTAGGTGAGTAACCTTTTTAGTTCAGTTCAAACGAATTTGAGGGTAAAAATAAAGGAGATATGTTGAATAATCAACAAGAAGAATACACTTAAATAGTTTGCCTTTTGGTTATAAGTTAACTGAGTATTTTACTTTGGTGTATGTTTCTGCATAACATTCCTAAAAAGAATATTGATTTCTTCGTATTTCAACGTTGTGGCAGTTTCTACGAAGTGCTTTCTTACTGATTTCAGGTGTGAGTAGTCTGGTGAGTGCAACACTAGCCACATGGTACTCTAGTATTCGGATCGATTCTTAATCACTAGCAATGAAAATTAAGGGGAGAAGCACCTTAACTGTAGACATCTTGCAGACAGAATTTTTCGTAAAGGCTAATATTTTGAGATAGACTCTCGTACGCCTGCGCTAAAACCATTGGTGTGACAATTTTTAGTGGTAGGCTGGTAACGGATTTCTTTACTTTGTCTGTCAATGCCTCCTCACATGACTGGGTCACTCTTCTCGATTTGGGGGTGATAACATATTTAGCTTTCTTGTTTCCAACATCTCTCGGTGAAGGAGATTGAAGAACATCAGTAAGTTACAATTGGCAGGGCAGTTCTGTTTCTGAGTTCTTCAATGCCCTTGGGGCCATTGCCCTTTCATTTGGAGATGCAATGCTTCCATGAAGTGGAAAATAGATATTTATTGCTTCTGATTGTCATATATTCGTTGCCTCTTTTTTTTGTCCCAGTCTTTCGATGGACAAGTTCTGAAGTTGTTTGCCTTTTGCATATTTGTAGTTGAATTAAAGAAAAAAAAGAAGATTCATGCCTCAGTTGTAAAAACGGAAATCATTAACAACCTGATCCTTTATAGAATACAGAGAGAACCTGCAGGCTGCAAAGAATAATTTGTTCACAAGTTCATCAGCAGGTAGCATCTATGGCACTTCAATATTAGAATATGGTTTTGTTTGAAACCTGTGGTCATCGTTGTTCTTCCTTTCTTTCTCGGCAAGAGAGGGTAATGTATTAGAGACATATTCTTGGACCTCTACCTATTAGATTACACTTCTGGGATATGTTGGTTCTTGACAGAATGATACTAGTCTGAGGAATCTGAACCAATCACAGGCTGAAGGTCAAAATCTAAACTTCGAAAGGAGAAGTCAATTACAATTACAGGGCAGTGGTAGGGATATTCCCTTTGAACTTCCACTGGCTTTATACTCAAATCCCAGAATGCATTTTAATTTTTACCCTTAATTATACAAATGCATTTGGCCAAGGTTTTTTAGTAATTCCAGATGGCGAAGAATCAAGTGATAGTAATATTAGCGATGAACATTTTAAATTAAAACAAACATGATCATGCATAATTTTAAGAGAAAGGGTTGCTCAGTCGGTGTGAATAGAGATTAGTCTCGCTCTCTCCCTCCCCTCACTAGAAGTCAGAGATCGCTTTCCCTGCTTAGTTTTGTTTAAACTTTCTCTGACACTAAACGTGCCGCACTACTTTTTAGTTATCACTGGCAGAAATGCAGAGTTTTATGGCTTATTTTCTATTCATCATTTCCAAATCCCAGGTTACATGTGAGACTAAAGTACCAAACTGCTATATATGGTTCAAAATTCAAATGCCTCTTATAAGTTCTAATGGAGTTTCTTTCATCATTTGTCAGATATGCGGCAAGCCAACGCATGCCTATTTTGAGGACAGAAGGAGTTCCAACAAATCTACTAGCCATTTTCCTTTCAGAAATCATCCAGCAAGACTTTCTTTTACATCCATATACATGGTTCTTGTTACTCTTATCCATGCCTTTTATTTTAGGATTTTTTGTCCATTTGTGGGGCAATTGGGTTTACTTGTCCGGACTTTGTCCTTCCTATTTTAACATACTAAATATATGTTCGGTACGAAGGTAAAATAAAAAATAAATTTTTATAAATAAATTCTCTTATACAAAATGAAGGATGAATTATATAAAAAAACTCATTCATACAAATTTATTTTTCGTTTCATTTCATACCAGACTAATTCTAAGGTTAAAGTATGTCCAAGAAATTCAAACTTGTCCTTTTGATGCGGCTACTAAATATTTCAATAGCTATCTTGGGTTGCATGGGCGCAGTTCGATTTGTAATGGAATATATCAAGAGCTACAAGTTTTTCCACGATATATATGTGATACAATTTCTAGAACTTTTTTCCCGATTCCTCTCCCCTTTTTCTTTTGAGCAATATAGGCATAGCTGAATATCTCTTGAAAGTTTTTCTACAATGAATCTCTCGTCCCTACAGCTGATGTGATATATCAGATTCATTTCTGTATTTTTTTTTATTGAGAAGTTGCCATGCCGTGAACTATATATATATATATATATATATATATTGTTCATTTTGTTACAAGAGCAATTTTTTTACTTTTAATAATAACGGTTTGAAAGTTGAACCCTATCACTTAAATAAATTATCTAGAGTCATATTAACTCACTCGTAATAACTTTTTATGTCGGCAATTTTAGGATCGTCAATAAAAAAAAATTATATGCATATGTCATGTATTAACCCGCTGGACACATGACAGGTTGCTACACAGTGGGACCCCCCAACACTTCAGTGGTCAACAGGATTTCAAGCACTGGTTCTGGCTGGCATTGTTGATTATGAAGTAAACGACAGTGGTACTCTTCTTTTTAATATTTTCATAAATCATTACAGAACGCATAGAACGACGTCGTCGACCCCCTGTCGACTTTGATTCAGTTCTCAGGGACAAGACAGACACAGTTCTTAATCGTCTTCTTCCCCAGAGTCACACGGGATGAGGAACTTCTAGTTAGGGAATTAGGGTTCGATCATTGAATCTTGGGTGGCAGCGATTTTGATCTGTTTCTGATAAAAGTTTCGAGCTTTAAACCGTACTTTACTTTTCAATCTCTGATGTGATGTCTTCATCCATACCAGCACCACCCCATTACAGTTCCCTTCCCTCATCCTCAGCCTCACCGTCCAACTTCACCGGCCCTTACTTCGTTTCACGCGCCAAGACAACCCCTCAATCCGTTTTCTCCACGCGCCGCCCATGGGAGGAGGTGTTCGCTCTTTACTCCTTCACCCGCCCTTTCTCGCTCGGTGATGCCACCTTGCGCATGAAGCGCAACCTCAACCACTTCCGCATCAACTACGCCATGATCGTTCTCTTCATCCTCTTCCTCAGCCTTCTCTGGCACCCCATCTCCATCATCGTCTTCGTGGTCACGTTCGTTGCCTGGTTCTTCCTCTACTTCTTTCGGGAAGACCCGGTGGTGGTGTTTCATCGCACGATTGACGACCGGGTGATGCTGGGCGCGCTTGGGGCGGTGACCGTCGTCGCCTTGGTGCTCACCGGCGTCTGGTTGAACGTATTGGTCTCCATTCTCATTGGGGTTGCGGTTGTTGGGTTGCACGCGGCTTTTAGGAGTACGGACGATTTGTATGTGGATGAGCAAGAGGCCTACGATGGAGGGTTGCTTTCTGTTGTTGGTAGCCCCACCAATCGAACAGGGTACACCATAATATAGGTGATTTCTACTGAATTACTACATTTATGGAAATACACCATGATTTTTGAGCAATTGCTTACAGGGAAATGTTCATGCATTCTTGATAGGGCGAGGATGAAACTTTCTATAGTGGCCTTTTTTTTTTTCGGTTACATGGCTTTTCGTATGTTGAACCTTTGTTTTCTCAACATGTTTGGGAGGAAGGGGTTTTGATATGTAAATTCTTGTGTAAATTGAAGCAATATTCAATTTGTGTATTTTGAGTTGAATGTATCACTGGTTTGATATGCTTTTGCATTGTAATAGGTTCAGTCATTCTGATTAAGATGTGTTTGCTTTTTGATTAATTGCAAATGTAGATAGGTTTTGTTTGCATTGAGGAGTCAAAGATCTTGGTTCGCACTTCATGTTTCTCATTGTAATGGCCATATGTATTTCAGTTTGCACTCCTCCTGCCTCCTGGTTTCGTCTTTTATTTGTTTAGTACTTTTGGGTGTCCCAAACCAGGTAGAAATATTAGGCATTCTGATAGTAATACTTTTTAAATTTTATTGATTTATTCTGATGGAACACATTAATTTTTATTATGTTTTCGTTGGATTAGTGTACTGTTCTTACATAAGAATTTCTCAAAAACCATGAGCAAATTAAGAAGATGTGTTCCATAATGAATTAATGATAATGGTATGCCCCATAATATTTGGAGTTTGCATTGGATGTAAAGCGTGTGCTTTCTAGGGTGGCCCAGCTTGCTGTTGTTTTGAGATGTGATTTCGTTGAATAAGTCCTGCATGTGCTATTCTTTGGAGATGCATAGCCTTTTTCATTCTTCCATGTGAGTAAAGTCTTGAAACTTGGAAGTGTCAAACAATTGAAGGAAGCAAAAAGAGAACCACGGAACGCCAATGCTTTTAATTAGTCCCTACTGCAACCTTAAGGGGCGTTTGGAGCTTGGGAATCATAAAATCCCAAGTAACATGGATATTTAGATCTCAAATATCTGGTATCTCCATGTTTGTATAGATGCATTGTTTTGAAATTATAAGAAGTTCACCATAAATTTTCTGAATCATTAGGCTAAAGTGCCATAAGCTCGTCCCTCTGTTATCTGATAATTAGATGAACAGATGCTTATGATCAAATCTCACAAAGCAGTACACCCCATGAACTGTGCTCTTACTGTGGGGCATCCATGGGTGTATTCCGTGGATGTGAAGAAAATTGTCTTGTTATTCGATAAATATTCTGTTAAATAGAAATTAATTAACAATGGAGAACAGAAGAACAAAAGAGAAACGTGGTGATAATTTGACTACTTTATTTGGTTTTGATGATGAAAACGGGACTCAAAAATTTGAGAATGCAAATGCTTGGCATGCCCAACTGGATGACAAATATACGAGCAAAACTTCTGCATATCAGTCTAGTGGTTGTTTGAGTCCAAGGGTTATAGGGAAAATGATCCTTCATTTATTTAGCAAAAGTCTGTGTCTGCAACATAAAATTTCTGCTTTCAAGTCAAACTGTTTCATTTTCTGTTTGCTTTATAGTTCATACATGAATCGGGAGCACGTCCAGGGAGCTTTAACGTGAATTTTGCTATAAAAGGAGAGCCCAACTACGTGCATACCATTAACTTTACCCTGACGATTGATATGGCTATATTGATTTCAAGTGGATATATTGTATGATTACCTAAATTTTATATGGAAAAAAAAATAGAAAAAGAAAACATAGAGCGAGGCCTGCTGCCCAATTTTCCATTACATAATATCTTGTGAGTTTTCAGAAACTAGATACAAACGGCTGATAATGGCTTTTTCGTGTTCAGAGAAATATAGATAAAAGGCATCCTCTGAAACGTGGCATCTTTTCCCGTTTTCTTTGAGTTCAACTAGTATGGTATCCGTGCGATTGCACGGGCTACTCGTGGTGTTGATGATTCTAATAACACTTCAGTAATTATAAAAAAGAATATTAATCTAATATATTAATTCATTCAATATGCTAGTAGTTAAAAAGATCAAGGGTTAATTGCATATCAAGAACACAATGTTCTATACCAACTATTTCAAAAGACATTAGCATAATACTTAAAAAAAAAACCCCCACAAAAGCAATGTAGTATATCTAGATTGATTAGTAAATTCAAAGCATTATAAGAAAATTATTTGCGGGCAATTCTCCGAAAAAAATATGAAAGCATGGTTAAAAGTTCAATCAACTTATATTTAAGTTGAAGTGACAAACAAATAAAATTTGAAAATAACAATAAAAATTATAAACAATGTAAATGGGCTTTTAAAATATAGAAGCAAGTTTAGGTTTCCACTTTAACAAGAGACAAACACAGTTAATTAAAAAAAGCTAATTCTATAAGTATGTTAGCTATCTAAATTTGTTATGCCTCACAAAACCCAAGTTAGAAAAATATTTTCATGCCACCTAAAACCACAACCCCTTTTGTATAAGTGGTTTGATATATGATATATCTAAACACATTACCTTGTACCAAGAAAGAGCCGGTCTAGCTCCATTGGCTCGCTTGAATTATACCTTCACTAACCCTTTCTCAGTGAAAATGCCAAGCTATTCAAGGTTATGAGACCATCTTGCTAAATGGCACCAATCAAGCTATGTGAAAAAGAGAAAGAAGATATTATAACAAAAAGAAAACAAAGTTCTCATTGGAAAGATCATGATCCTAATCATTCACTGTGAATATAAATAGGGAATACTAATTCATCATAACTGGACCACATTTGTCGGCAACTACTTTTTCCATACACCAATTTTTTTTAAGGAGTCTGTGTCAAGTTACCAAAACAGGATACCAAACCTTAGAACATAAAAGATGCCCCTGTTAGGTCCCTAGAACATAAAAATCACACTAATCCAATGTATTCACATTTAAAAATGTTTTTGAGAAGTTTAAAACGAATGGAAACAACTATTTAACTGCACAATATACTAATATGAATTTCAGAAACAAATAAAATTAGAACATAATCATTCCTTTTCTGTCTTTCAAGGAACATGATCGCAGAAATTGTTTATTGTTTTATGAGAAATAGCTTGGTTTTACCTGAAAATTAGCAGATTTAAGCGAAGTAAGAAATGGCATATAAGGAAAAAAGAAGTGGGTGTTTAGTGAAAACATCTAAAATGTAAACGTTGTGCACCATAACCAAAACCAATACAATGTTCAAAATACTAAATGCCTCGTCATGCCGGAAAAATTAAATAATTGTCAAATTAAATAATTGTCAAGTGCTATAAATTTGGAACTAAAATTACACACAAATAATTTTATTCATTTTGCCAAATATCTCATTGTCAAAGGATTTGAGTTCATATCTGGCATCTCTCATAACTCTCATAAAGTCGTATCACTGCACGTTGGTCATCATAAACAATTGTACAGCTTTGCTTACATAAGAAAGATAAAACAAAACTTTAGATTGCTCGATATAGATTTATGTCTTTTCTTATATCATTTATTTTATTAAAAGACATTAAAACAGTATAGCGTAAACTGTTAGACTGATATAGCATACATGATTAAACTCAATATATAATCCAGTATAGTGTACACTCTTAACGCTGTTAAGTTAACCCAATCCAGAGCAAAGGAAGATAATGAAACCTCATTTATGCAATTACCATAAAAACCTAAATAAAATGTTTATACAGACCATAATCACCGTTTTTCAGCTAAGTTTGGTGCTCCAGTAGCTGGTTGCTCTGTTTATTGTATTACTAGTTCACCTGCACACAGAAAGAAATTGACCTTTTGTTCCTTCATTCAATATTTCAAATCATGATTAATGTTATAAAACATCTACAATTTGTTTCCTAATTGAATATTGCTATGATCAAAATATATTAATGGAAGAGATCATATGTGAACAACATAAGTATTCTTAATGATTTTAGATCATAAAACTAACCTAATTGAATTAAGTTTCATTGACGTTGTAAGTATCCATATTAAAAAGGCATCCATTTAAGTTTGTCAAAAGCATCTAAATTATCTCAATGCATAGCAGATAACCTTTATGCAGGTTTGTTGGAAAACATTTTATTTGTTGTCCATGGAAACAACTCCCACCTCGTCACACCCAGTTGTATTCTAAAGTTGTCACTGCCTATGACAGAAAAATAATGTTAAATATAAGTTTTCCATTATGTCATGCGCGCAACATATTCCTTTAACCCAAAGAAGCAACTGTGTTGTTTGAACACTAAACAACATTTTAGTCTTGCAAAATCAATTAAATGAAACACGGAAAAATGAGAGAACAAAATGTATATGGTACATCATACCATGAATTGCATCTCCAATTTGACATCCAAATGCTGCTGAAGGAAGTGAATCAAATTCTACAATATGTGCTGCCCAGATATAATCTACCTGTGTTTGGATCTGCAATTTGGCATTAACGTTTGTCAAAATAATCAGTCATCCAAATATATAAAAATTTCTCCACTCAACTCAAATTTAGCAGATGATAATTTGAAGGAAAATTTCTCCTATCTCTTTCTCTATTTTTTCTTTATAATTGAATCAAAGAGAATAGCCAAAATCATAGTAAAATTAACAATAGAATCACAAACAATAGACAAAGTGCTCCTCCTTGGGTTGGTGAGTGATGACACATTCAAAGTCAAGCATCCAAAACATTGTCCAAAATCATCATCCAACAACAACCCCAAGGCCAAACAGAGGGACTCATTTCAAAATTCTAACACCACATTACATAGAAAGACCATGGCATCAGATTAAAACTTTATGAAGTTTCTTTTGCAATCTCTGCTGCTAGCAATCAAATCAACCCTTTATCATGGTCTACAACCTTTAAGGCTTCTAATATATTGAACTTTAATATATACTTTCAAGCTTATAATATATTTATTTTCAGAGAGAATATTAAGCTATAGTGATTAGTGAACATGCCAAGGTACTTAAATGAAAAGTAACAGCCATAGTCTGGGATAGAATAAATGAATTCTGGACAACTTGGTTTAAAGTAATACAGACTTAAATAAAATAAACCTATAACTAATTTTTCATTTAACCATAGTTCCATGCTATATCAGCATGCTAAGGAGGAAGAAATAATATAAAGGAGTGAATGTGAGACAGATGATGTTCTTTTTTCTGTTATGTTTTAGAATGTTGTGTTCTAATTCTTAGTTGAAATGCAACACAATTAAATTGCCACAAACCAAAAGTTACATTTGCAGAGATCATGAGCGAAACTCAATAGATATGAATTAGTAGTAGGCTGAAAGTAATCCATTTTTCTTAGATAGATCGCTTTGGCATATTTAAGCAAAGTTCTTCACAAATGACTGCAGACTGTTTATTCACCAATATAACCATATCACATTGGTTAATTTATATCAGCTAACTTTGATGAAGGCACACATTTTCACTTTTGTAAAATCAAGGCATGAACAGTAGTTTAAACATAGTTCAGCAAGTTGTATGAACCTGAGTTTAGTAACCGAAGAAGTAACTGCCAAGAACAGCACAAAGAATATGCACAATATACTCACAAATTAAAGAACCTTGTGCATTTTTTTAGTTATTGTCACTATATCTATGAAACTAAATTCTCAAGATTTCTGTTTATTTAATAAAATGATGTTCTAAATAGCTAAAGTGTCAATTTTCACAACAAAAAGATGTCAAATAGTCAATTTAAGTATTCTGTCACTCAAAATGCAACTCATAGTTTATCAAAGTCAAAGCATACCAACATAAATTATATAATCATGATCAGTTTTGTTAATTTCTCTCAACTAACTATCCTCCATGGCGACAACAAAGGTTTATCAAAGAATAAACAGTCATGCATAAGCAAAGGGGTATAGTCAAGTTATATTGGTTGACTAAGAATCAAATAAGAAAATAACCAAACAAACAAAATTATAGTCATATAGAAGTGAAGTGAGCAGGAATAGGATATAGTCAAGTGATAGAGTGACGAGTAACAACTATATATCTATTTAATCATCTTATCTTGTTAACTGAATACACAGGTTTAAATCAGCTCAAAACACATTTAAAACAAACACCAAAGTCCATATGTCCACCTTATTCAAAATTTTTATTTGTAGCACCTTAAGGTTGTTGTTGAAAACTCTATGCCAAAGTGGTTCAATGCAGTGTTGGTGGAAATTACTACTATAACTAAATTACACTTTTGTTATCTAGTATATGACCATCAAACACTCTAGATTGTCAGTATGTGTTATTCTACTATAATCCACCTTATCTTTTTCTATAGGAAGATCACTTGGGCACCTATGGTGAATATCTTTTTTTTTTTTTCATTTTTTTATAGTTTAGAAGCACATATGAAATTAGTAAACATCGATTACAATTTGTCAATCGAAGTACCTTCAAACTTTGACTTGAGGTTCTATCACCTAGGCCATGGGATTTTAGCCATTCTGAGGCAATGATGTAATTTCTAATGGAACCTTTTCTATGGTACCACCTCATGGCCTGCTCAAATATTGCCAATTGAGAGATTATTGGCAGTTATCAAATATATTGCATAGGTCATAGTCCATTTCCTTTACTCATTTACATTAAAAATATCTATTGCATATCATTAAGTAACTACCTGTGTAAAAGATTATATTTATGTCTACAAATAACCACTTTAACAAAAAGAAAAAAAAAAAGTAATTAACAGAAGAAAGAATGTAGGAATGATTTCAATAGCGGCAATTGGTATAAAAATGAGTTCTTAATATATGAACTCAGTGGTGCACTCTTTCATTTTAAGTATAAACTTATTAGATGCAAGGAAAAACCATCCACAAAACAAAGAAAAGAAAAGATCACTCCAGAACAACAATTTCGTTTGAGCCCGAAACCCATCCAATCTGAAGCATATAACAACTATGCAACAGAGAACTGGGAAAAAAAAGTACAATGCTTATAACAACTACTCAACACGAATTCATCAATTGCACATTATTAAAGAAAAAAGTCTGAAACAATAGTAAATTCCTATAATGGCCTAATAGTTGGTGTTAACTATTCTCTTAATATTGGCAAGCGGACACTTTATTAGATTTTTGAAGTATGGAGAACAATTTCAAATAGACATTTACATCACATAGATTTCTGGTCATAGTTGAGTTCTAAAGTACAGTCTTGAAAAATGAAACTGAACCAACAACATTCATAGATGGCATTATTAACCACATGTACAGAAATACAAAAAAAAAACAAAAATAAAACAGAATAAGCATCACCACCATGAATAAGAGTATATTGTAGCCTAGATGGTGAAAATATTTGTCAAAGGGAGAAAATAGGCTCATTTGGATATTAAATTTTAGTATGTTGTAACTATTTTTGCCACCTTTATTTTCATTTGCACACATACACCAATTTTGAGATATTGATTTCATTTATCATACATATACATAAATTTAATCACACATTATCACACACATACACAAAGTACTTTTCAATACTGATACTATACCAAAGAAAGCACTTTTCAGTACTCATAAACATCAGCCAACTAAGACAAAATGCTATACCAAAATAACAAAGGTTACTATGCCAACAATTCTAAGAAGGAGCAAAAAGTGAAAACAAAAATGTGTCATTTTCTTTCAGCCATGGATAACTAACCAAGAACTTACAAAATCCTGATACAAAGAGCAACAGTATTCCACCTAACAATATAATATTTTCAGTATTCTAGTATGTGGATTGAGAACAACTTACCTAAGTTGTGTAGCAATATTCCTCACAGTCTATAACTTCTTCATCTTCTTTCCTACAGTGGATATCCTACAATTACCCCTGAATGAATGTTAAATAGTATGAAACTATGAATGTTAGATACATATTCCTTTAATTGAACATTAATGAACCAAGATTCAAACCTCTTGAAGACATGTATATCCAGATTAATAAAATCCATGCATCACAATTTCTCATAGAAAAGTGAGTAGCATTTAGAGGATAGGAAGATAAACAAATTTGAGTATAATAAAGATAATGTGAGCTTACTCGAAATAGACACTTTCATATAAAACATTCCATGTAGAAAATTGAGAGAAATAACCCTCTGTATAGAGCTTGTTTAAAAGTCAACAGATTAGAACATGATTTGACCATTGCCTCCAAAAAGTTCCCACATTAAGAACAATATATATAGTTTTTCATCAAACAAATATCTATTTATACTTTCCCATATAGCCCAACGCGGATTTAGCAGCAAGCCAATTTGGTTAAAATATTAGCTTTGATGACCAAACAAACCAAAAGACTAAAATGAATGCCCTAGACTCACCAATCATCTCAGTTCTGAGTCAAATTAATTGAAATTCAAATCTTAAAGACTCTAACTCATCTATTGATTTGAGTTTTTACTTGGGTAAGCAAAGTTAAAAAGAAATAAAATAAGTCACTATAGATGCCTTTTTCATTTCCCTCCCCACCCTCTCATCCTGTCACTATACTCATGGCTAGGACAAAAAGAGGGACAGAAAAAGAGAGGCTGCCATTGTTGTCACTTAAAATTAATGCCGCACTTTTTTTAAATGAAGTATACATATAACTGTAGAACACTCAAATTCAGCCAAGAGTAAACATTTTTAGACATGCAAAAAGAGAAAATGGGGAGAAACCAACAATTAAATGATACATTCATCACCATCGACACCAAGATCTCACTGCAAAATCCCAAACAATAGAGCATTCCAAAACTAATTGTTTCACTAAGAATTCTGCCTACCATTCCAGAAATTTCTGTAAGTATCTTGGAAAAGAACAACTCATGTCAATTTTAATTTTGTTTTTTTTTTCTATACCTTACTGGTTAAGCTTCTTGGTTAGTTGAGAGTGAAGGATATCTAACATATTACTTTGGCCTACATTATCAATCATCCTCTGCCTCAACTGGCCTTACGACCTTCAATAATGATTTGCACACATGAGAATTAAGATTTAGAATAAATATCACATTTTTACAAATTGATTTCATTAGTCTATCTCACTATTTGCACTACAGATGATATTAAAAGAACAAAAATAAAGAGTCCTTTTCTCAAATTTGCTCATGGTGCTTTTTTTCTCTGCTTGGCATCTAGCATATGCACCAGTTTATACTATCAAACTAAATAGAAATAACTTATAAGGAAATAAAACTCTGATTACTGAATAGAAACTAATTAATTCTCAATAGGTAACTTTGCCAATGTCATTTCAGGATTATGAGAAGTTTTCCAAGTGAAAGAGCTTCTTATAACTTCATGGATACTCTAAGAAGTTCCTATACCTTCCAAATTATCAACAGAGATAACTATTCAGTGTAGATTCATGTCTTAATACGAATGAAAGGAAAAGTAACCTTTTAACCCAACACATTCATATGACCGAAAAAAAAAAAACTGAAGACCTAGCAATTTAAAAAAATAACAAAATGAAAACCTTAATATTAACGTGAGACAGTAAGCATTCATCGCCACTGCAGAGAGAGCTGCAGTGATCCTCAAAGCTCCTATCATCGTAGAAGTTGAAGAAAGCAAAGCCAAGAATCCCTAAATAATCAAAGGAAAAGAATTCCTAAAAATTCAGATGCAAAAAAAAAAATCCAAAAATAGAGTAGAGAAATATCAAATAGCAATCAAGACAAAACTCAAACGTGCGCATGAAACTGACCGAAGCTCGCCGGAGAGGTCGACGTGGCAGAGGCTAGGGATTTGGGAGACCATTTCTGGGATGGGATTGGCGAAGACATTCTAGGAGAGGTCGAGGCGATGGAGAAGTTTCAGGTGGCGACATCGGCGAGGAGGGTTGGCGAGTGACTCGAGACCAGTTGCAAGGGGTGGCATTGCGGTCGTTTCAATCGGAGACGAAATGGAAGTGGTCGGAAAGTTAAAGCTTGGCCTGACGGAGGAAGAGGCCATCTTTAGAGAGAGAGTGAAGGGCGGAGGAGAAAGAAGAGAATGGGAGGAATGATGAAGTGAACATGACAGAGCGAAGAGGGGAGGAAGAGAGCAAGGTACTGGGATTTTTTATTTTTATTTTTTTCAGTTTCAAGACATCACAATGGAGAAGCATTCACCGTTGGATGAGAAAGAAAAGAAACGGTCTTTTTCATTTTTTGGTCTTCGAGGGCAATGATGTCGAAGCCCGTTTGGTTTAGTTTCTGTACAGAAGACCCGCTGTGGGTGGGATAGCGTAAGAAAAGATGTGAAAAAAAAAATCATTTTCCTTTATCACTAGATAAGTTTCTTTTTTTTCTGGTTGCCAAACTTTAGTTTTTTTTTTTTTTTTGTGGTCAACCCAAACTTTTGTTATCAGATTTTTCCGTGAAGCTTCTCTCAGGTTCTTCATAATAATAATTTTTCATTGTTGGGTCATCAGTTTACTTGTTCATCTATTTATTTGATTCAAGTTCTGCCCGCAGAACCACAAACCTGCTAGAGATGTATGACACTGGACCAAAATGCTGGTAATTTATCTCCTGGGATTCTGATGATTTTGGTGTTACAAGATGAGCTCAGGTGTCCCAAGCAGCCAAGCTGATCAAAGCTGGAAGAGCATCGCTCGTGTGTGGGTGGCTGAATAAAACAGGGATGATATGGTAAGATTTCCTGCTCAATTCGGCATACAGATCTAAGTTATCAATGAGCATGGAGTCTTTAGAATGGGAAAAAGGAGAGGGAAGTCTTGACTCGCTGCATCTATTTGCCTGCAAAAGTAATTCATGTTGTAAACCTAACGAAAGAATTAAAAAAAAAATCCTCTTGATTCAAATGTCAAAATTTCCAAGAAATCATCTGTTGCAACCAAGTCTGGTGGCCTGTAGCTACTTATATCTAAGTCACATGTGCCCTTCAAATTATTGGAATAAACCCAAAAAAGAAAATGTTCTTGAAAAATCAGGATGTAATGATCATTACAATGACCAACCAGAACAGAATGCTAGAGTGAAGGCAGAAAGCCATCTTTCTTTAGAGAGGGGATTTCTTCATAATTTATTTGGCCTATCTTATCCTCCAAGATATTACTGCTTTTGGCAACACGGTGACAGAAGAACGCATGTTCAGTATACATGCAAATGGGGAAGTGATTATGCTGTGATGAAGATTTTCAGGGTGCGTTAAAAATGTGAATGGGGGCGGAACAGGGAACCACGATCAAGGGGGTGGGACCTTCCGAGCATAGGCTAGGACCATGACAAAATCCTTTGCTGAGGACCCAATGGTTGCCGGAATTCGCTGTGATGGGGACACCGTATCCAGCCACAACTCAACCAAATTATGTAGCCGCAGTGTAGGAAGCACTGGTTGTCCCATGCATTTAATCTCAAGCTGCAAAAGATTTAACTGAGGAGTGAGGAACATGTAAACTAGCATCGTTCCTCTATTTTGAAACTATTAGAAGTTAGAACCAATAGAAAGCAAAATGTTTTCACTCCACAGCAGCACCAAAAATGCATGTGAAGAACACTAAAATCTTCAAGGCCCTGCTATTCCCAAATACATCAACATCTTTAACACATATTACGAACAGAGATAGTTACCTCTGATTCACTGGTCAGATCTAGTTTCTTCATTAGGTATTTTTGGATAAATGATACAGGTACGCTTCCATCCCTGTGATAAACAGAAGAAGAGAAAGATATGAGAAATCAGCACAGTATCATATCCTATATCAGTTAGATCTATATTTTAAGAAGCTTTAGCGGCAGCAAAGATAGAGTGAAAATGGTTTCTCAAGCATGTTTCCGTCATCTAATAGCTTTCTGAAACCATTTAGTTCATCTATTCTTTTAGTAATGTCTGAGCATGTATAGATCTCATATCTGCCTGCACATATGCATACTTGACACACATGGCCCATTAGCATGGTATAGATGCAGTATACAATCAATATCTCAGTCGCAGATCCATATCAAAAGCATGAACTTCGATAAATTATTCTTTAAATACTCTCATATTCACTATAATACAGTTGATGTATAATGAAAAATTCACACACAAGCTTAGTCACAGGCCAAGTTTCTTCATTAGGTAATTTTGGATAAATGTAATTGACTGCAAGACTAATTTGTTCTAAAAGTGGGAAAGAGGAGTTATAGCTTTTTTTATTAAGTTTATGTTATATAAGGCATGTACTTAGCAGAGTTTGTAAGAAATCTTTAGATAATATACACATACACATTCTTCCAAATCCTTTGGCTATGAAAAATTGAAAACCAGGTTTCTGTCAAAAGCAACACCTTACAAAATGGAAATTAATCTAAAGTGAGAGATCATATGCTACATTTTTATGGAAAAAAAAAATCTATATATGATTGTAGAACTATTGAAAGCATACACAGTTTAAAATCCACACAGCCAATCATTTACCCACACTTGTGGCCCCTTTCCTTTGTTAAGACAGGTCTCTATTGAGCCTCTGTTTTCTTTTTCTTTTTTTCCCGTATTATGCTAAAATAGCTTATGTATTTCCTTGATCTGCACATGTTGTAATAAATATAAAATTGGAAAGAATAAATAATATTAATCACGTTACCCACAGGGATAAGGGCAGTCTAAATCGCATTGGAGTGAAGACACAAGGTAAAAAGGAAAGATCAATGATGAGGTTACCAAAAGTTTGCACTAAGTAAAAATAAGCAAGAGTGAGTTTCCCTGTCCTAACACCTACCCCACTATGGTCCCCATTCGGAAGCGTGAAAAATGACAAGATAGCATGTAATGGGCGAGCTCTGGAAGATAAATGCCTCTTAAGTGATCTTAAGTAAACAGTACAACCTGAATTGCTAACAACAAAGGTGAAATTCTCTAGTTGTGGAATACTTGGAGACGACTAAATAGGGCTAATTGTCTTTGTATTTTTTAACAACTTAGTAACTTACCTTAAAATAGACAAAATGAGAGCTTAAACTGGAACCTTTTACGATTTGCATTAATTGCCTACCCACTTATTGTCAAGATTTTCCAGGTCATTGTCAAATGTTCTTTATCAAGTCAACACGTTAGTTTTTGGGCTTCACTTCAATAGAAGAAATTATTAATATAAGTAAACAAGATCATGTCATGAAATTTATTCTCCTTGATATAATTGATGGAATGCTAAATCATTGTCATTATGCCAAAGCACGATCAGTTAAGGGTCAAAGTGATTGCCTCCTTTTCTGTCATTCAATATGTTGCATGAAATTTACTCTGCATAGATAGGCTTGACATAAAAATAAATATTCATGATTAATTAAGTTGAGAATCACATATATACTAGTCAACAACATGCGGTGTCACATATTGCTCCAAGCATAAATGCATAATATTCCTTTTTGAAAAGCATACACTAAATAAAACCAGAGTAATAAACACTGTCTACAGAGGTGTAGTGAGTCTGAAAGAACTTACTTTATTCTCACATAACTTGCAGGAATTTGGGGCAAGGGTGCATCTCCTTCCCTGAAAAATTAGTCTGAAATTAGTACATAAAGAAATATCCAAAAACAAGGATTTATAGAAACTATATGATATGCACAGGATTTCAATATATAAGTTGTTAATTCAAATTTCAAAGCTATGATTTCTTACTGGTTTTCAGAAGCTACTAAGGAGAACCAAATTGGAGCAGTCCTTAAGAGTTTAGTGCTGGTAGAACCCAGCACAGCTTGGGGTGATATGCCTGATTCCCCTAAAACAGGTTCTTTTTTTCGGCGAACTCTGCGCAATTTATTGGGTTTTGCTGTATCTGAAGAGACAGGATCCAGTGCTAATCTTTTCATCCTCAACTTTCGCCCTTGCGTTTATTTTCCTTATTTTTGGTTTTTCTGCACTTGAGAATCACTTCTCATTTACTCTGAATGGATTCCTAGTTTAGCATCAGACCCTTGCACATTAGATTTGAAAAGATTTACTCCTACTTGCAACCTCTACTAAACAATTCAAAGGTTTCCAAAGATCCAATTTTGCTTCCCATGCTTCAGCACCATTCTCTGTTCTTTTAGAGGGTATGGATTGGCTACCCTCACAAGGGGACAAACTCTGCACCAAGCAAAAATATACAAGCATAATATTATAAGTAAACTAATGCCGATACAATCAGGAAAAACAAATGAACCGAGATAGCAAAAAAATAAAACAAGGGAAAGAGATTCATATATAATGAGCTCAAAGAGAAGAGCCTGATTGTGTTTCCTACCTGTCCAGTATTCTGAGCAAACTTGTTTGAACTGTCAGGTGAGCTTGAACTCTCTGGACGATCATCCAGTAATTCTTCCTCATTTTTAACGGGCTTTTCAATGGAAAAACTGGAAGCCCGCAGACCACTAGCCTTTCTTGCAGGTTTTGTTCTTCTTCCTGTCATGGTTGCTTGAGTAGATACCCTTGGAGTGCTGACCACCAAAGATGAAAGTGATCTCTCCTTTCTTCTAGCTGGTAATGGTACTGAGGGGACAACTTCGGGTGCTTTCACCTTTCTTCCCTTTAAAGGGAAAATTTTGGCCCTTACATCTTGCAAACTGTGGTCTGGCCTGGTAATCAGAAAACAAGGTCTGCAACTTAGCAGGCAAAATTTCAAAAGAGAACACCTATTTCATCAGCTGTGCGGTTTTGTATATTTTAAACAGCTTAGCTGCGTGCTTCATTACCAAAAGCTTATATATGCAATGGTGGTGCAGGTTATTAATTTAGAGAAAAGTTTCTTCTCTTTTATCAGTCTGCCTGATCTACTTCTTTTGAGATAGTTCTCAACACAATGTGTGCATCTAGAAACTCACCAATCCCAATTATCATTCATAAACCTTATTCTTTGATCCAAGTTCAGCATTAACTGTTCTTAAAGTTGCACACCCTTTGCTGTCTTTTTATGATCAAGGTGCTCTGCTAATAGGATAAATACATCAATTTTGGGCACGGACTATGAGCAATAGTATCTTCACTTGGAATAGAATCAAATGAATTCTTTTTGAAGATAAAGGAAAACTGATAAACTTAAATTTAAATATTCTCAACTAAAAGAGATCCTAACGCCCACCAAATTGAGGTCAACTATGTCAGTCATTTCATCTATTAATTGGATAACGACTGTGTTTATGCTATTCCTCCTTATTCTGTTTCCAACTTATAGTTCAAAAGAAAATTTATTCAATGCAATCAGATGGCAGTAAAACGTGATTATTACAGTTTACTGTTACTTTAACTTTTGGTTTCACACGTCTCAAATACTTTATATTTATTATGCCAAATATTAGATATATGAAATGTCAGTCAGTAAGACTTCAGAAAATAAACTGTCAGCATTATTTTATTTCCCTGTATATGATTCATCAGCTAAATTACCGAAGGATGTCAAACTGAATGTATTTTATTTCCTTGTATGCTATAGTTCATATGCATGTATTATTATGACAAGCTACTCAGATGCAGGGAGTGAATTCTTCTGCAGTTAG
The DNA here is from genome assembly GCA_019955255.1 of Castanospermum australe. Classification (NCBI taxonomy): domain Eukaryota; kingdom Viridiplantae; phylum Streptophyta; class Magnoliopsida; order Fabales; family Fabaceae; genus Castanospermum; species Castanospermum australe. The sequence continues at coordinate 41,655 of NSJW01000209.1, forward strand.
TTTTCATAAATTAACAAAATTGGTATAACTTTAACTTGATAGCACCATCATAGCATCAACAATCCTCATTCTTGCATGTTGTTGCAGCATGATACCACCTTAGAAGAAGATCCGGTTACAGAATGATCTATGACAGCTTTTTGTTCCCTTTTCTTCTCCTAAGGGGGGCGTTTCAATAAATGATGAAAGATCAACAGTATCAGACAGCTTAATAGTGCATATCTAGACACATCAACAATATAATTCATTTCTTAAAAGAAATGGTCTATCTTGTATCTCTATTTTAGCAGCCGTATAAAAATAATTAGGGTGGCTTGCAAAACAGAAACTCATGCTGCCACAGCATAGTAGCATACCAAGTTAAAGCAGCACCTTTCATGCATATTCAACAACTTATAAACCATGTTAAATTATAAGATAGGGGTGTTTATGTAATTTCATTGTACAAGGGGAGGGGGATGACTTTGGAATCTGTCAAAGGCAGGGGGGCTCACCTCAATTTTTCGAGTGGAACGCAGCCCAAATCAATGTTGCATATAGGACAGCATTCTAATTCCTCCTCTGTAATTTTATCATTAATACACTTCCTGCAAACTGAATAGAGTTCATAGAAAAAAAATCTTAGAAATTTTATGCTCAAATTTGTCTAGTCATCTGTGAAATATTCACAAAAATATACAACTTTCACAGTATCAAACTCTAAACAAATAATTCTGCAAATTCTATTAGAAAAACCAGTAGGCATAGTTATAAACACCTCATGACATAGGAAATGAGGCCGGATAAAATAAGAACGAACATTGTCTTATAAGGTGGTACGTAGACTTGAATCTGCTTTCCTATGTAATTTTAGGCACTAAAATGCAAGAGCTAGATTCCATGCATGAAATTTGTCAGCCAAAAGCAATAAAACAGGCGGAAGCAGATTAGTCACACTGTTTGTAAAAAAGCCTTCTCCTGATCGGGGCTGACAATAGCCTCTGCTTGTGAAGCGGCACGCTCAGAAAAGTGCACGCAAAGATAACAAATTAGACCAGAAATGGATTTTAAATGACACAGAGAACTATTTTCCAACGGCCAAAATGTAGAAATTGCATAGTAATGTGCTCGCTGCCACGACAGGGTTGCATGAACTAAGTCTACGATTGGAGCTTCGTGTATGGGTGGAAGCAATTTTACTAAATGAATGAATGAACATTCGTAGTTGTAGTCAAACGTTCAAAGACCTTTACACCTAGGACATTAATGGAACAGCATACCTACTGAATAGTTGACCAATACAAACCATAAGACTTAAGACTTCTATCTAGTATTCACGTCCTCCATAGTGAGACATGGGTATGTACGGAGGGAGAGAAAAAGATTTTCAGAAGCATTAAATTACGAAATACCCATATCTCTGGTTACGCAAATACCAGATACCCCATCCGAGGAAGAGTCAAAGAAGAGGCAAACCCACATGGAGGACGACCAGGATCACGAAGAATGCAAAGTGCCGGAAAAGACTCAAAATTTGAGAAATTTACATCGGATTGAGCGAAAAGAAACAGGATTTGAAGGGTGTGGAGGAAGATCGAAGGGGCTCACACGTATGAAGACATTCGGATATCGTGGTGGCCTCCCTGAACAGCTTATTGCAGAGTGGGCAAGTCATGCATGCTACAATCGCGTCCCTCCTGACTCTGACCACCTGATTCGCCATGGTCACCGCCGCCAAGGCTCGGTCCGAACCCAGTTCCTGGTCTTTCACCCACGTATCCACCCAGACTCGGTGCATGCTATCAATACACAAACACAAGCAAAATTTACGTCCATTTCGTTACAATCACCTGCATTAACCTGAAAAACACGGAGAAGCACGGAGATGATGAGGGATAAAGGAACAAGAAAACACAGAACAAAAAAGAAGCGTGCATAGGACGAAGAAGGAACGGAATGGACCTAACCAGCTAACGAGATCGGTGAAGATGGATAAAAACGGGTGCTTGAGAATTCTGGAGCTTGATTGGGAAATGGGTCGGTGTGATTTGTGAAGATTTGACGTGGGTTCTGGTGGGATTTGGGCAGAGGAGGGAGAGGGAGCTTGTGTTGTGGCTGATCTGAATCGAGAGGGGTTCTTCATCGAGAAGAGCATGAACCAAAACCGAACGTTTCTCTCTTTCTTATTCTAAATACTTTTTTTTTCTCAAATAAAATATTTTATGTGTTCAAACAAAATATTTTAATTTTTAAAGACATGTTCCACACTTCAACGAACGACAGCTATTGAGGTGTTAGGAGCCGTGATAAAATGCGCCGGGTTTAACTTGCCCACTACTGGACGGCGTGTTACGTGTTATTCAGGAACGGGAGCGTGTTTTAACATGCGCTCAGGTCCATGATAGGGCCGGTACTGCACAAGTTTTATATAAATAGAGTTAGGATCACGATTATCTCCTGTGATTATTTCTTATCGAGTTATATCATTCAAATAACATGAAAGCTTGTTAGAGAGGTCAAGATACTAAAAAAAATTAAATATAATTAATAGATTTATAATTTATTATGATAAATTTATATAAAAAATTTGTATTTATTTCTATCTAATAAGATAATTCAGTGATAAAAGAGATCTAAATTCATAGAGTTAACATTTATTTTAGTCTTTCACAAATTTCAGTATTATTATTTTGATTCTTTAAAAAATTTTGATATCAATTTAATTCCTGAATCATTAAAGTGACGTCATTTTTGTCCTGAAAAAGTTGATATTAATTTAATCTCTCAATCATTAAAAAATATCATAATTTAATCTATTAGTTATATAAAATTAATATCAATTTAGTACCTAATCATAGAACTTATAGCAATGTAATCCTCATTCGTACATAAAAGGTAATTTTAATGTTACTTTTCATAATTCAATAACTAAATTAATATTAAAATTCTTTGCAAAACTAAAGTGATGATACTTGTATTTTAGATGACTAAAAAAGGGATTTACTATATATATATATATTAAGTGTAAAAAATTTTATACTATTAACATGAATTGTCAAATTATTAAAAAAATTTAACTAAGATAATAATTATTGAAAAATTCAAATACCAGGAAAGATGTGATTGATGATAGTGTAGAAAAACTTTACACTCACAGTGGATTAAAATTAAATCATATATATAGGGGACATATTAAGTGAAAGAAATGATTTATTGTGAGAATAAGAAGAGTAAATTTTGACCATTAGATCGTACATGAATAGTTAATATTAAAACATAAAGTCATATGACTTTTTTAAGTGGTTATATAACTTTTAAGTAAAATTTAATCATAACAATCTATGTATAATTTAATTATTAGAATTTAGTTCTTTCACCTCTCATAATAAAAAAAAACTCCACTTGATATATCTCATATATATGTGTATGTGTGAGAACTTGCACAATCTTTAAACCTTCAACTTATCATTTTTCTTTTTATTTTCTTGTGCTTTACTTAAGACAGAGTAATGCTAAATCATCATAAAAAATTTAGTTTAACATTCTCTTAATTACTTAACATTATTATCTATAATCATATGTTATTAAATATCATTAAATAAGTTTAACTACACCAATAATTATTTAGAAAGTTAAACTCCTTAAATGATATGTTAACACATGATTGGATATTAGTGTAAAAATTTTTACATATCAAAATTAAACTCTTACTAACATAATGGGGTTGACCTAATAATGAAAAAAATATACTCAATATCTTAGACTACTTGAATTTAAACCTAGGACCAATTACTTTAAGATTACTAAAAAAAAATTTAGTCTGTGTTTTTTGAAAAGTATAAATGTTATATTTCACATTAAATAGGATAGGAAGCTTAGTGTAATACTTAAGTTATGAGACACTCTCACTTGATAGGTTAGTCTTTTGGGATGAGTTTTTCATGAACTTGGATCATAATAATCGATATTTTCATTGAGAGACTATCTTATGAAAATGTTTATCTATAAACTAAATTAAGGTATAGTGCGTTCTTTGAAGTGAGATAATTAAAAAAATTATTGTACAATTTCATACAAAAGCTGATTCATTAAGTTAATATGAGAACCTACAAAAATAGAAGCTTTGGGCATTTGAAAAAAAAAACAAATCAAACCTTCAAAGATTACCTACCAATTTGTGAATATGTATGTAGTATCTCATTTGAAGGTGTTGAATCCATTGAACTTTGTTTTTGAAATGTGTCCTTTTCTAGGCCTAAAATGTTTTGCTGGGCACGATCAAATCCGCGCTATGCACTGGACAACACATCGTTCTTATCAGTAATCATAGTTACCGTATATTAATTGATAAGATTTGTAATTCTTGTTTAAAATTTAATTAGAGCAATGTTATTTACTTAAAAAGTTGTATAACAAAAAAAATACAATTCTAATCACCTAAACTTAGGTAAATAGTTGGGATAGGTGATAATTTAAGTAAAATCGTATGTTTGAATAATTTTAACATATTTAAATACACAAAAACACAATTCTCATGCAAGTGTATTAGGTTGCTTGCTAAGCTCGTTAACTTAGCACACTATTAGAGGTAGAAATCATATGATAATTATATACATGAATTGCGTTCTTTCGTGGCACAACTTTTATGTCTATGATATTACATATTTTATTGTGTAAGTTGTAGTTACCGTTAAAATAGTGCTGCTTGTAAGATTAAAAAGAAAAATAAAAAAAATGTAATTATATACTGTCATTAGATGATTAGCTATTTGTTTAAAAAAAAAAAAAAGCTATCAATGACAATCTCTAGAAAGACAAAAGACATATTCCATGTGCAAAGTACTCACGCATCACATTAAAGACATATTCTACAAGTAGCATTCTCCTAATAAATTATTAATTTGTTGCCCATTTTGATTGTAATTTTACTCTTTATCGGCAAGGCCCAAACTTGATATTTCACAGAATACAGTTCTGCAGTGGGTTTTGTGAGCTGTAACTTGTAGGCTGGGGTCGTCAATTTCACGTAGAAAAGAAATGTCAAATCTGTGTCCAAATGTCATTCGCTTCTCATTGAAGTAAGGTTTGGGGTGGATTTATCCTCTTCCTAGCTCCTAATTAGCAAGAAACATGGAAAAAAGAGAAAACGTGTAGGGGGTTCAGCGGGGGACATCACCGCAAAGTCAAAAAGCTACACCGTGTTGAAAAATGAGAGTATCAAAGTAACATGTGATCTTCGTGTTTTGTTCCTTAACTTCAGACTTCAGACTCAGAGGGCCTCGAGTTGAGTTGAGACCATGCGCACGGCACGTGAGTATTTGAGACTCATGTCGCGTCTAATGAAACCGTGCACCTATAGCCTAGAGGTTAATCCTCGTCAGAGGTAAACACAGAGTTTTGGGAATTTGAAACACAGGATTTGTATATATTAGACAACAACGTAATATTTAATTAATGTTCAGTTTTCTGTGTTGTATTCATGTTTCCTTGTTTGTTTATATCACATCATGACTTGTAAGAAATGCTGTGAATAATTGGACCTGCCTCAATTTTTTCTCCCACTTTTTAACAATATTAATAATACACACCCAACCCATTTTGTAATCATTGGACAAAGGATGGTGAACGGCCGAAATTCAAAAAATTGTCACGGAACATAATATGATTATGGTAATTGATTGCCGCATGCGCATTCCAAGAACAGAGTCCCATTTTAACCTTAATTTACAGGAAAAGATGAAATTGGCCCCCATCGTAATCGATCTCACAAAAATGCCAGTTTTCTTTTTCCCAAGAACAAGAAGGTAAATATTGGTTTTAGAACCAATTACTTTTTTTTTTAATTAATTCAGTGCTTACAATATTGACTTGCCAGCCAAAAGCCATTTTACCCAGTTTCAATGGCTAATTTAGCTACAAGATAAAATAATCAAATAAGAATTACGTGCATAACATGATACAACAAATATGGTATTGTTTTGGTGCCATATATGGAAATAGGCCACGGATTTCCACTTTCTGTACACTTTTGGGCTTAATCTGATGTCACCCAACATGCATTTCAAGACCCAACAAGGCCTTTGCGTCGAGCATAAGATACTATGGACAAAAACAAGGAAGCACAAGCCATTCCCGTAAGGACCACCACCTAAAGTTGGAAATTTGAACTGAAGATATCAGAAAAAAGCTACATATTCTTTCTCAGTCTCTCTCTCTCACACACATAGATATGGCAAAACAAGTTGGCTATAAGATTAGAACATCTTTTTCATATTTTTGCAGGGATTTTGTACATACCCATTTAAATATATATCCGTGCCCTTCTTTCCACGTATATGGAATGTTCATACCAAATATTGCAGCCACCAATGAATATATGGAGAGACAGACAGTCCCGGAACTAAGGAAGAGCTCTAGCTGTCATGTAAAAGAAGGATAAACAATAACAATAGTATTTATACGCACATAAATATAACAGGCTGATTATGCCTTTGGCGGCAAATGTTCCAAAGAGTGTCTGTAGGAGTAGACATAGAAAACCTCATTAAAAACAAAAAAACCGTGAAAGCTTATACCTGAATCAGTTGATTTCGGTGATTATCAAGCTGCATGCATACATGACATAGTACAAAGCGTTGTTAATTATGCTATAAAACGGTGTGTGCAACTTATAAACAGAATTTGCTGACTTATAGTGGAAAACTTTTTCCTTTCTTATTAATGAGTAGAAAAATTAAAATCTAGGAAGCAATGGGTAATCTTGCGTGCCTGAAAATTTACCTGTATGTTGATATAATCCTCTGTGTCATCAATATATTCTCGCAACTGAATTGGAGGGAAGTATCAAATAGCAAAGTTTATCACTTGATTAGTGTATAACAGAAATAAAGTTATAATTAAGTAGGAAAGATTAAAAGAGAGTACAGTTCATACTGTGGTCAATTTATTTAATGTGCCATCAATTTGCATAAAATAAGCCTGCAAAGTACACCATTATTCAGTTTAATGCATCATAGATCAATTCATTTAAGCCAACAGTATCTGGCAAAATTAAAGTTGAAGACATTTCTAACCTCAAGTAACATTTCGAGCTCCTCAACATCATTCTCCCCTTGAACTGTTGTTGCACTTGCTCTGCTTGATCTGTGTATCTTTGAACCTAGATTTGGAGAGCTAAAAAGCCAGTTGGGAGCATCATAGCTACTTGCAGGAGAAGACGAGACAACCAACTTTCTTGATAAGTAAAGATCAGCCATGTCATCATCATCGTCAAGTAGGTTTTCTAGTTCATCTCTTATCTACAAGCAATTGCAAAGTAAGTTGAAACAGGAAAATTCTGGGTTCTAATATGGTAACGGAAAAGGCAAATCAGCGACAGGTCTGGTGCCAAGGTATTTAAACAATGAAGACAGCAAAACAGCATTCTTCTATTGGAGCACAGAAAGGCTTTGTGTGTTTTACAGTTTGCAGTGAGCAAACGTAACCCATAAAACAAACAGCCTGTATATAATGAACACAGAATAAAAAATGGAAATTTACTCATTATGAGGGAGGGGAAGTAATAATTGTGCCATATACATCCTAAATGTTTTTTCAACTTACCTTTTGAACTCGATTTGTCAACCTCGTCATTGCACTTTTCAATTTTCGCACTCTATCCAAATTAAGACTGCTGATCTGGACACAAATGTCATTCAAGAGCAGAAATTAATAGGTTTTAGTCCTAAAGGAATTTGTGTAGCCTTTCAGATAGATGAGAAAAGAAAAGCGGAGAATAAATGAGAAATGAAAGAATCTATTTCATTTAGAACAAATAATGAACAAAAGTGTTTCTTAGCTTTTTAAATTGATATCTTATGCCGACTAGACATTGGTGTCAAGAAATTTTTAAGCTTACAAAGAACTCTCATGCTTAATTGAACAGAACAGGGGACAGTAAGATAATCATTTAAATGAACAGAGATAGACCCACCAAACAATGGATCGGCAATTCATAACTCAAGGCCTGTAATATTCCCATGTCTATGCATTTTGCTTCTCCAGAAATACTACTTAACATTTGTTTCTGACAGAGATTAGCGAAAAAGCATCCTCGTCCTTTCCCTATGAGATCCTTTTGTGATATCATCACAATTTTTTTTTTTTTTCAATTTGAACTCACAGAAGGGAGCTAAAGATGATGGTATCCATGTTCTGCCCTCCTAACCAAGAACGCGATCCTTAGGTGAAGGCTTTACCTTAGAGGTGAGGTCATCCAAAGCTGGATAAGCAGCGGTCTCTAACTCTCTCGTCCGTGCGTCAAGGAAACTACAAATCGCCTCTAATGCAACTTCTAAGGCCCGGAATTCAAATGGAAACTCTACAAGCCATAAGTCAATTTCCCATCATTTCAACAGAAAGAAAAAGAAAGCAGAAACAACACCTTGACACTGTTTGGTAGAATAAAATCAAATCTTTTCCAAATCAATATTTTCACAAAGTGCACCATTTTCTTCGCCGCCTTCAACATCTTGAGCACATGGCTCTTCTTCTCCTTGGCCTTGGCCAGCAGCACTTATTACTTTGGGTAACCGTCGTCGAAGTTCCTCAACAATAGGTACAACGTCATCATCCAGTGGGTCTCTAAGCAATACCTACACCGAGAACAAACAGCATAACCTGGGAAAAGTGATTCCATTTCCAGGGCAGAACTTCTACTGGTGCATCAAACTCTCAAAGAAGAAAGACATTGAAGATATAGGAGACTTATCAAACGTACCTCTTCCGCAGTGATAACAGCTTTAATGTGCTGCAAAAAGAAAACGAAAGCAACCAAAATAACACCAATAAATTAGTGAACAAAACCGAATGTTAAAAGGGAAAAAAAGAAAGAAACAAGACTGCTTATGGTTGAACAGAAACAGAGCATTTGCCTCTAAATTGAGAACAATGACTTTCTCTCTGCCCAGAATGGTCGAAGGATATGATAGCAGTGGGTCCAGAATTCGAAGATCTCGTGCGTGAATTTCAACCCGGCGCATAATAGCATACTTGTCCACATCCAGTATGGTGCCTTTGCCGTCACGGTCCAGCAAAATCCAGCTTCTTGAAACTGCAGTTTTCTTCTTTAAAGAAGCTTGAAACTCCACTACAGACCCAGTTGAAGCCATTCGTGGAATCACGGCTACCGCATCTCCAGAGAGCAGTTCCTCTTACGGTGTTGGGAAGGGAAGCGGAGAAAGGGTGTTAAAAACGATGCTTGTGAATTGGGAAATTCATGTATTCAGCGTTGGTTGGAGTGGGTGGAGAACTACTTGGGCGTTGGAATTGGACAGGGAAGGTGGAAGCAGAGGAGGGTTTTGCAGAAGGGGATGAGGGAATGAGAATTTGGGGACAAGATGAGGAGGGAGAGAAGACAGTGATGGCGTCTGGAGGATCTGCATGGATTGATTTTGGTGACAGGTAGTGGGGTTGTGAGTGACAGTGGAGGTTAAAAAAACACAATAATGCTTAAACACATGACTAGGTTTAAACTTTGCAGAAAACAGATACATTATAGGAAAATAATAGTTTCGAACTTTTTAAAGAAAAAAACATTAATTTAATTGAAAAATATTTCTTATACGCCTATTTATTTATATCATTACTTACACCTTCTTGTTTGAAAAATAAAATCAAAGAGAGTGTATGTTAAAATTTATATTTTTTTATTTTATTAATTAAAAAAATAATATAAAAAAAATGTAATAAAAATGATATATAAATAATATGTCTTTGTATAAAGAGAGGATCTAATTATTGTGTGGTTTTCTGTAAAAAATTTGGTGTAAAAGAAGGGTGCAAAGATCATTCTTTGTTAAAAATTTAAAATCTCATTTTCTGTCCTACTTGTAGGCGAGTCATCTGTTAAATCTCTAATTTAACTTTTAATTATGTTATTTTTATATTTTTATATTTTATTTTTTATATACTTATTTTTTATAACAAAAATAAAAAATATGAAAAAAATTAAAATTTTTTATTATAATTTAAAATAGGTGTATGATAAAATATAAAATTAAAATGTAAAAATAATATTTTTATTTAAATTTCGAGGGAATTAAATTACATAAAATAAAGTAGTAACTTGTAAGATCACAAGGCTACTTCAACTAATTAACAAACCATAATCATTATAAGCGGTATAAGACATTCAGAAAAAAGTTTAGTAAATTGATATTTACTATTCTATATATATAGGTTAAATTGTACTAATTTTTTAACACTGATTTATAAAATTAATTATTTAATATTGTTTAATATAATTTAATAATATTTCTCGGCCTTTCTTCACAAATTTATTCGTTGAAGTATCCGTCTCTCAAAGCTCCTGACAAACGGATCTACCTAGTAAGAGTTCGCTAGATTACCTCGAATTAAAGGCGCGGACAAATTTATTTTATAAAATTGTTGCGAAATGTTAAGTTGATAATTTTTTGTATATAATTATTTGATTTTAGTTACAATTATAAATAAAAATTGATATAATCTTGTATAAATTTAATATAAATTATATTAATATATTATAGCTTTAATTAGTGTGTTATCTCTTTTAACTTGATTAAAAAAAGGAAAATTCTGATTATAATTCTTACTAATCAATTTTATAAAAACGAGCACGAATGAGTATGAGTACTGCCCAGCTGCGTGATGATCGTGGGGGCGTGTGAATTAAAAAAACAAAAAAATCAGCGAACGTGTTTGGTGCAATTGGCTTCATAAAATATCGTAGAAACTGCTTTCCTATTATATGACAACCCTTAAAAAAAAATTGACTTTTCTTTTGTGCATTGGTAATTTCGTAGATAAACATCACAGCTTGTAAGAAACAACAAGTCAAAATTATTCGTATAATTTTTTTTTACGTAACAAATAAAAACGTCAATTAATTTCTTTTACGCGGAATAAGCGTAATTAGTTTTGAGGCTCCATCACGGCTTTTCTTGGTTTTGAAATATTATTACCATATACTACGAAGTATAAATGACCTTAAGTCTTCAAGCATTACAATGGGTCGTTTTCTGGTAACGTTAATTATAAATTTTTATTTAAAATAATAATAAGAATATGTTGTTTTAACACTCTCGTTCGAGAAATAAATGACACAGATAAAAGTGCACTAAAAGAATTACCTCAAGATATTTTGATCTCTTTAAAAGAAAGTTACTCAAATAACCAATTATGCCATCATAACTTTCAAGTATTATAACTCGCATGTTATGCTATTCATCCGAAATAACTTATAGTAGCATGTTTGACAGTAGTTTTTTTATAGAGAAAATTTTGTTTTTTTAAAGTTATTTAAGAATTTAATTATATGTTATTTTAATCATAAAATAAATTAATTTAAACACATATTAATATATTGATACATTTTAACAAGATTATAAAAAAGCATACATTTTCCTAAAATACTACACATTTATATTTGTTCCGCGTACATATATCCTTAATTAAATTTTTATGCCAAGAGTCAATTTGACATAAAAATAAAAATAAGAATAAAAATTTTATAAATAAATTTCTTACATAATTATTTACATAAAACTTATTCATAAATTTTTTAAACTTATTTTTACCACATATTAAAGATGCACAAGAAGTTACACTCTTATCAATGAAAAAGTGTTATGGCACCTACACCCCTTTCCTTAACGGTTGTAAAATTTTTTGCAGTACACATTTTGTTTAAGTACTAAATTGTAAGATAATAATATTTAAAATACCTAAGTGGGAAAACTAAGGATTTGTTCATTCACTTTTTTTTTAAGAAAAAAATATACACTCACTCTAATAACTTTTCAAAACTTTCGAGGACCCACCTTTACTACAACATGACTTTCAACTTGTAATTTAGAGTAAAACAAAACTTTATTGCGTTATCAAATTGTGTATGAATAATTCAAGGCCAACAAATGTCACTATATTCAGTATTTGCTTGAGATATATCAAGGTAAATACAGTTTGCTCTGAAGGTAGTTTGGTAATAATCTTGGCTGGCCTTTGTTGCTCAGTAGTTGCTCCTTGTTTTCCTTCATCTTCTTGGTCTCTCATCAGTTGTAGATTTTTACCTTGAAGAATAAAGGTCTACTCCTTACTAAGGATGACAAAATCGAAGAAAGAATTTGCACTTGCACCAACATCAATTGCTCTTTTACGTTGGTTTTCTTCGTTAAGAACCTCCTAGAGCCAATTTGTGGGCTTTCAAAAGGCTTTAGAGTTGAGAATCTGGGCACAAAGTTATTTTAATTCTTTTTATAAATATGACCTTGACCTAACTCGATCGAATCCTGAAAAACAACCCTTAGATCTTCAAAAATATACTTTTGGAACTGCGAAATTGACAACTAAGTGTGGTAGTTGTTTCCCAAGATTCCTCTTTGTTAACGGGGGAACAAAGAGGAAAAATATTGGCAAAATATCAGGCGTAGGTAGGTCTCTTTGAGATGAGGGAAGGCTATAACAATATAATAAATATCGGTTAGCTTTAAGGATCGAATGCCCCCCAACATTCTGTACTATTGTGGCCACTTAGGTCATGATAAAAATAAAAAACTTCTCCAATATAAACGTGTACGTAGGTAAAGTTTGGACCTTGGCGTCCCCATGTAATCAGATTGAGACTTGCGTTGGAAACTCTAGCCCTAAATCCAATCAATTCTATATGTTGTAAAATCTCCCCCAAAAATTATGTGCATATGAGGTGACGAAGGGCTTTGAGGCAAGGCTATGTTTGAATAGGGAATTAAAGAGAGTAGATGAGAAAAGAGAGAGATTTATCGTAAACTTTTCTCTTATTTATAAGTTTTATAAAAGAAAGAGAAGAAAATGAGAAATTTGAAGTAATCTTCTAAAACCCTCATTTATTATTTTTTGTGAATATTTTAAAGTTTCTCTAATTTAAAATATTTTAAATGATTTAAAATACACAGACATAGAGAATGAAATTTATTAATTTGTCTCAAATTCTCTTCCTTTCTCTTCTCTTTCATTTTCTTTAAATCTCCTTACTTTCCCTCCTCTTTAAGCTTTCAAACATAGTCTTAAATATTAATTTTTTATTTATAAATAAAAAAATTATAAAATATTTATAAAAATAAAAAAGGAGATAGGAATTAGATTACTTGACAATCTCTCATTTTATTTTTTTAATTTTAAAAAATGAAGAATTTATCTTTCCTTCCCTTTCTTTTCAAATTTTTGCATCCAAACATACTCTAAAGATGTTGGAAATAAACTCCCAAAGCTAGAAACCCCTCAATGCCTTCTCCTCAGCTAAAGTCTAAAGAACAAGAAACAATAATTAAATGTACACTGGATGCTAATCATTCTGCTAACACAGTACTTCAGGAGTTTGGTTGATCTTATGATAGGAAATAAGCATAACTGAAGGCCTTAACATAGTTTTTTAAAATCTGAAGATCAATTCCAAAATAGAGAACATTACGGTAGGAGAGACTTGTGAGTAATCAATTTCTTCTACTTTTTATATCTCCAAAAGAAGATAGATGAATAACCTTCAATTCTGCAACTAATCCAAGTTCCATAAATCTTGGCAGATGGAAAAAGAACCCAATTAAGAAGCTGGCCAGAACCAAAACAAAAAGTCTCAATACAACTGATTGGGCTTGATGACTATTCTTTGCTTATTGTATACACATGAAATATGCTTATTTCTTGTTTTACTTGGTGTCCTCAGGTATGTGCTAGCCGATACCAAACTTTCCCGTTGCCTTGTTAAAGAATGAAGTTGACGTGTCTTTGTTGGAAAAGAACATAGGCAAATACAATTGGACATCATGGGAAGTCTCGTGTTGTTGAAAACTTTTCTCTCGCGACTTGTGAATCTGACTCATCTTTTGATTTTCTAAGATGAAAAGTGCAACAAAACTAATAAATTAGAGAGGTAAAACGTATTTGACCCAAAATAAAACTATACCAAAATAGAGGAATTCGTGAGTAAACTACGGAAAACGCCAAAGTACCACACTATCAACCAAAGAATAAGTGTACTTTGCTTCAACAATAATTTCGTCGAAGAATAATGTTTCACATTCCAGGGTCCCAGTCCCTGTAGGGTGTAGACGATAATGCAGATGCTCTATTCCAGTATTCTCTAGACTAGATTATGGTTATTTTCTTTGTTTTCTCTTTGTCTAGGAGTTACTGCAGTAACATGTTTACTGATACTTGTCATGTTAGTGGTACATGTTTACTGATATTTTGATTAAATGAAAAACATTTATTAATTAATTGTTAATTTTTATAATAAATATTTAAAAATTTATAAAATATATGTAATAATTGATAAAATATTTATAACTTATTAAGATATTAACGCTTAAAAAAATGAGTATCAAATTAAATAATTTCTTTTAACATACCAAAAAAGTTACTCATATTATTTTTATAGTGCTTTGACGAGTTAACAAAATATTTCATTGATTGCTGATTATAATTTATGAAATTTAATTATTTATTATGAGTTTAATAATAAATAAATATTTGATGACTTATTAAAAGTTCTAATACCTTAAATACAAAATTTTGAATAGCATAACAACTCTCACTGCAAAGATATTCTAATTAAGTTATTCCAAACTATAATCTTACTTCAAGTGTATTTAAAAAATATTATTTATTATTTATTTTTCATTTTATTTTTAAAATAAAATATAAATTTTTTACTTAAAATAGAATAATTTTTTTAAAAATAATATATTATAACAAAAAAATTCTTAAATAATTTCAAAATATTATACTTAACATTTCATTATCTCATCTAAATTTTATTATATGATATTATAAATTTAATTTAATGACATTTGTTTTTATATTGTGACCTGTGTCAATATTTAATAATAAGTCAATAAGAGTGTATTAATGGTGAAAAGTTTAAACAATTTACAAAAAATTATAGATTCAAACATGCATGTACCATTTTAAAAAAAAATTGTTAACGTACACCTTAATAAAAATAATATTTATCATTCTTAAATTATTATAATTATTTTAAAAAATATTAAATATATTTTAAAATTTTAAAATAATAAATACTTATACTTTTTATTTAATAATTTATATTATTTATTCATTAGCTTGTGCCTCCAAAACATGTGCTAACAAAATTTAAAATTTCTATTACCTATTCCTTACCTTTAAAACATACATTAACAAAAAAAAAGAAAAAAAAAGCACATAATAGTAAGACATTATTGTAGAACAACTCGGCACGTCTAGTCTAGTCTAGTCTAGGATTTAAAATACGATTATAAATAACCTATCAACGAAGGATTTCAGATTCAAATTTTAGTTCCAACCCGAAAAAACCTGATCCTTGAAATCTAGGTGTCACTGTCCCATTGGTTAAGGTTTTTGGTACATATCCCACTGGATAAGGCAACCAAATAAATTTGTAACCGACCATCTTGGGAGTACTCCGCTGGCGATGATAAAATGTCACATGGTAATGCGGAAATAATGATTTCGTGCGCTAGGGTCCATGGTCATAGGCTCTCTCTAGGCCTCTCTCTTCATTCTGGCGGGCACGGAAGTGTCTTGTGGAAGGGGAATTTAATACGTACGCTGAAAGGGAACTCTAACTGCCCAATAATTTTATTGTCATCGATCATAGCGCATATGCTTTTACTATGATCCATGTGAATACCAGCTCCATTAATGCCCAAAAACAATAAAGACATGTCCTTCCACGGAAGAACTTCCAACACAATTTGTATTTAGAATTCTTATTTGATTCTTGTTATTATTTGAGAGTAACCATGATTCTTTAAGTAAATGATACTTTTTATTTTAAAATTTAATATAATAATCGTATATTTTTTTTCCAAATATTTGTCTGTTTTATAATTTATTAAAATGTTTATTAATTCATAATTCTTATATTAAATATTTAAAATTTATAAAATATAATAAATAATTAATAAATATTTAACAACTCATTAAAATATTAAAACTCATAAAAAAAATCATGAGTACTGAAAGTCTGGAATAATGAATAATCCCATGGATACACACTAAATTATATGATACTTTATGTTTATCAAAACATGAAATTTAAAAATTTAAATTTTTTATTAAATAAATATTCACTTATTGATTTTATTTATTTAAAGGAAAAATAAAAATAATACTCACTAACTTTTTAAAAATAAAATTTATATAGTGGGCAGAAATTAATTATCAATATAAGTTTTAACAATTTCTTATTAAAAAATTACACACTAACTATACTCATTTTGATAATACAAAACTGAAAATTAAAGGATATTATTTAACAACTTCTTAGTATAAAAAATTACCAGCATTTATTATGATATTTTCTCACTAGTAAATAAGAGATAGCCCTAAAATATAGTACTAAATACTCCTTCTGTTCTTTATTACATGTCATTTTAGAAAAAAATCATTTTAGAATATCAATAAAGTATTATAATTTATTTTTTAACTTTATTTTTGGTAGTATTTATAAAGTGAGAGAAGATTAATGGAATAAATAATAGTATTTTAAATATTTCAACCCACTAAGTGTTAGTGTAGCAAAAATAAGCTATTCTTAGCATAAAAATTACAATTTAATTCTTAGAAATCACATTTTAAACTAAGATCATACTATTATTACTTTCAATTTTAAAAAAGTTAAGCTTATGAGGTGATTTAAATAAGTCAAATCTTATAGAAATACTTCTGATTCACACAAAAAAAATATTTTCATAAAAAGATAATTTAATCAAGTACAGTTATTTTTTCTTGTAAATAGAGTTGTTTAATGTCTTCCTTAATTTATGTGCAGCAATATGAAATGATAGATAACAAAAAGAATTTAACTCTTATAAAGTAAAAAATTTACTTTAAAAAAAAATAAATACTTACTTTAAAAAAAATAAAAGTTGTAATTACTAATAAAAAATTAAAAAAATATATTTTAATAATATAATAATTTATTATATATATAAATAATTTTATTATAATATTAATTATTAATTTTATTATCAACTATTATAATTTTTTATTTTTTTAAATTAAATCTTGGACTAGCTAACTTTTTAAAAAAATATTAATTTTTATTTGTTTGAAATCTTAACATTCACTCCAACCTAACCATAAATTCCAAGTTAGGTTGCGTATGATTACCCCACAACCGAGGCAAGCAAGCCTAGGGTTTCTCATGAATTTGGTTTACCTTTTTCTTGGGTAGGTTGACCTTTTGCCTTGATTGGCGCATCACAGGCGCAAAAATGAAATCCACAACTAAGATTATAATAAATAGCATATAGCAAATTTACGACCACCCCCGATTGATATTTATATTTGAAAACGGTATCAAACTTTTTGTAGTTATACAATTAATTACACTTATTTCTCGTATTATTATTATTATTATTTTACAAAGTAGGTTTAATTAATCTTCGCTCTCGTGCTTACTGCTAAAGGACAAGGAAATGAAAGTGATTCGTACGCGTATGACTATGAGAGAGGGCATCACATCACAGTGTATCTGTCATCCTCGTCCTCAATCATGCATGTTCAACTGCCGCTTGTAGTGTTCCTTATTAGCCTGGCGGCCCAAATGTCGAGGCAATATCCAAAAGTATATAACGCCATGCGGAAAAAAATCAGTAAAAAACAAAGGACAGAAAATTAAACAACCTATATTTCTCGCAGGGGGCGAACATGGACGGAGCTGCTTCCTCTCTCTTCTCTCTCTAAAAAGCGAATAACTGAAACCCTAGAGCCTCTGTGTGCTGCTGTTCCTTCTTGTCGGAGCATCGAATCCTCTGTGATCTGAATCCGTGAAATGTGCTTCTCGATAACTGTTGGAAATCGCAGAGCCAGCAACGCTTCCCTTGTCCACCGGTGACGCGCATCGATGAAGCAGTTTCGTCGGTGCCAGAGGATTCTCATCCTCTCTCTCCTCTCGCTCTCCGTCGTCGCTCCTCTCGTTTTCGTCTCTCACAGGCTTACAGCTCTCACTCCCGATGGTAAATTCGATTCCCTCCCCCGCAAGCATGCTCGTGTTTGCTTAATCAATTCCTTATTTCTGTTTTAATTGTTTCCGTGCGTTTCGGTAAACAAATTCCGTTTCAGGTCAAAAGGAGTTTCTTGAAGATTTATCGAGGGTTGTAAGAATCCTGCTTCTCATGCCTGATCAGTTTATTTTCTTTTGTTTATTTGGTTGCTGGGAGAGCATACGAGTAAGGGGAAATATAGTGAAGCTTTCAGAAAAAAAAAATTGATTTTTACTATTCTAGTGTCGGTGAGTTGAAAAGTTTGCCGACGAAAAGCTCACTGGAATTTCTTCTGCTTTCTGGTATATTAATCATGGATAGTCTCATAGTCTAATATTTCCGATTTAATTATTTTTACTGGACGAGGTTTTATTCTGCTTCATCAGCAGCCAATTGAACTACAGCTTCTGATGCTCTGCTATGGATATTGAATTGAATTTTGTTTGTTTGTTGCAGACATACAGGACAGATCCTTTAAAATTAAATGCTATAGAACAGGTAGTGGAAGATTTGATAACAATTTTCCTCATCATGATAATTCTTTCTTCTTTTTTCCAGGTGAATTGGAACATAAAGATATTTAATTTATGCTTGTGATTTTGTGCTTTTTTTTGTGGATGCAATTCAGGAAGGCTCTGAAGAATTAGAAGAGCCAAAGCAAGTTGTTTATAAAGAAAAAGATTTCGGTTCAACAATTAGTTACAATTCCAAAAAAAATAATGATTCTGAGGAATCTATAATTGCGGGGAACAGAAATAACCTTTTGGAAAGAGATGGTTGGTATCTATAAGTGCATTGCATTTTATACTTCCTAATTTTTGGGGTTTTGATAATGCCATTCAAGTACTCAATGGTGGCTGACTGTCTGAAATTTTGACTGTCATAAAGTTTCAGGATTCAACCATGATAAAAGACAAGACCAGGGAGCTCAGCAGAAAGGATTATCCACCATGGATGGAGATAAGGTTTGTACTAGTTCTTTTGAATTATAGCCTTTAAAGGGAAAAAGGTTTTCGAAGAGAATTACTTGCTATCAGAAAAATTCAACTGTTCTGTCTCCCCAAAGGAAGTTTTAGGGCTCTCAAATTTCAGAAGATACTAATATTCTTAAGCTTCTTCCTCTTTTCTGTCAAAATGATTTCATTTCGTAAAGGTTTCATCTCAAAATATAAATGTTCCTGGTTCAAAGATATTACTGTAATTTGTGTTAAAAGCATTTGTTGTATGGGCATTTATATGACAGTTAAATGAACCAAATTGGCATGTTAAAGCACTTACCTGACGTATCAGCTGTATGCTTGAGATTTTTATTTACAGATATCAACTTCTTCCATATAATGTAAATGCTGCTTATGATAAGAAATTGGATCCTAAAGTTGGACTTTTTGCTTGATCCTAAAGTTGGACTAGATATAGAATGCTTTATTACTCTCTAACCCTATAATGTGGATTTAAAATTATCAAAAAGCATAGCCTCACTCAATTTTTGGTTTCAATCCCACATTTTAGTTAGTCAATCTTCTTAAGTTTAATACCTTTGAACACTCCTTGTTTCCATGAAAACTATCAATTCCTCCATAGAGGTTGACTCCATCCATGCCTAATGCCTAACTAGGGGGAAAAGTTTGAATGAATTCGACTAATTAGTTACACATGAGGTTTATAGTGTACCTAGCTAGACATTTATGATTTTTGCAAAGGATTGGAAATTTTCTAGGGAATATTTAGTTTTCTAAAGGGATCAGTTTTTACAAATGATGCCAATGTAATCTTATTATGCATGTCATTTTTGAACACAAGAATTTCTTTTTTTTTTTTTTTTTTGTATCTCTATGCTTTTAATTAGATATATAGATCTTCAATGGGAAGGAAAATTATGTATGTATAAGTACAAAGAATTAGCAGTCATTCATGGTGGAAAACTTTATATTTCTACATATATTTGAGCAATGTACAAATGCAAATTGGATAGTGGAGAGAAATATATCTTTGCAATCTTATATTAGTTTGTGAATTTGGTTTTATTTGCAGAAGAAATTTAATATAACAGTTACGCACAATCAGAATATACACACTCACTCACAAAGAATGACAAAAGAGAATTTTGAAGAGAAAAATAAGCAATCTGGTCGAAAAACAGCACATCATCAGATTTCACGCTCTCAATCTCGTAAAGTGACAAATCAGAAGGTTGAAGAGATTAAGGATCAAATTATTAGAGCCAAAGCATACTTGACTTTTGCACCTCCAAGCAGCAACTCACACTTGGTGAAGGAGTTGAAGCTGCGAATTAAAGAGATGGAACGGGCAGTTGGAGAAGCCACCCAGGATTCAGATCTGTCAAGGAGGTAAAATTTTCTCTGTAATTCTACACATGCATTTAGTTCAGAAATTATTGCCAATGTTTACTAAATACAATATAGAACTTTGAAGAGAAAACTAATTTTGGTCCTTAAAAGATATACCATTTTTCATTTGGTCCCACTACTATTAATTTTCTCAATAAAGTCCTTGTATGATTTAATTTGCTTCAACTTTGTCCTTCCTATCCACAGTTCTGATTGAAGCATTTAGGTTGCACAGAAGGATCAACTGAAGCAAATTAAACTTATAAGGATTCAACTGAGAAAATTAGAAGTGGAGGGATCACATTAAGAAACATTGTATCTTTCAGAGACCAAAAAAGTTTTTCTCAAATGTTCAAATTCAATTCCAATGAGTGAAAATCTTGTGACTGCTTGTCTTCAGTGCAAAAATAATGATGCAGAAAGCTTTCATGTAGAAATTTGATGTGATATCAACTGTTTAAAGAAAATGAAAATATTTTTCAATCTGAAAACAAGTGAAGTTCACAGTGCTTTGCAGAAAATGAGACACATGGAGGCTTCGCTGTCTAAAGCCAACCGTGCTTTCCCAGACTGCTCTGCTATGGCTGCTAAGCTCCATGCAATGAATCATAATGCTGAAGAGCAAGTTCGTTCTCAGCGATATCAAGTGACATATCTTGTTCATCTTGCTGCAAGGACCACCCCAAAAGGTCTTCACTGTCTTTCTATGCAGCTGACTGCAGAATACTTTGCCCTCAGGCCTGAGGAGAGGAAGCTCCCAAATGAAAATAAGATTTATGATCCAGAACTTTATCATTATGCTGTATTCTCTGACAATGTTCTGGCATGTGCAGTGGTGGTTAACTCTACTGTATCTACTGCCAAGGTAAATACCTTTGTTTTTTTAAATGGATTTACTTCTTTTTAATTTTAGCTTTTAAAGCAGTTGATCTTTACTTTTACTTTTGGTTAATGTTGAAGTCTGGATGCAACTACTGAAAAAGAAAGATGATACTAGAAAATTTAATGCTAGTAAGTTTAGCTATCATGTTATTTCTAAGTAGGGAAGGTCTCTCAACTTTGGACAGTTGATGTCCCTCAAGTCTCCTCCATATCAGCCAAAAGTGCTTGTCTACGCTTATTGCCATCCATGTATAATACATAATACTTGTTTCATGTTTGAACAGTTTCTTCATCATATTATTTACATTTGGCTGGGTGATTGTATGAGCAAGTGGTAAGAATGCATGATTCTGACCGCAGCCTGTTCTCATTGCCATCCTTCCTTGAACCTGGGATGCATGTTACTTGGCATTTCATTTTTAGCTATTTTCAGTGCAATTTGAAGTTTACCTCTCCAGTTTGGCTACCTTAAAAGAGTTATCTTAGTTACAACTTTGGGCGCTGCAGAACTTATTGCAGAATCAAGAAGCCAAACCAGTATGGACACAAGAAGTTATATGATCTTTCATAATGGAATATGTCACTGATAAACCAAAATCCCCTTAAAATACCTCCCTTCTATTTCCACATTCAACACACCTCTCCATTTCTCTACTGCTCTTAAAACTAGATTGATATATTTTCAAAAAGAAAATTATTTCTCATCGCATCACATACACCATTAACTAATAAAGAAAAAATGATTTTTCAGTGAGGAGGAGCTCTTTCTTCCTTATTGGCTTTCTCAGGACTTATATAGAAGTGTCTAACTTGCAGCAAATACAAGAAAGACTGAGAGAAGAAAGCTACATGAGCTCCCCTAATAAGTAAAGTAGTTTTTTTCCTAGAAGAATGCGGGCTCCTGTACCTGTATCAAACCCTGTCTCTTATCTTGATTCTTGAGTTGGCACACTCTGTATTCTTTTTCATTTATATACAGCATACTGATAATGGGAGTCAATTGATCCATGTAGCCAACTCCACCTGATGGGAAAAGGCTTGGTGGTTGTTGTTGTTGTTATAATGATAATTTGTTTTGGAAATCTGTGAGATAGTTCTCATTATTGACTCTGATGCAAATGGTTAAGTCTATATATAGTGGCAAGAAAGCTTGACAATGGCTTTTAAATTGCAGGAACAGGAGAAACTTGTTTTCCATGTAGTGACCAATTCGCTCAACTTTCCAGCAATCTCAATGTGGTTCTTAATAAACCCTCCTGGCAAAGCCACAGTCCATATACAGAGCATAGACAACTTTGACTGGCTGTCCAAGTACAATACCTTCAAGAAATATAATTCCAGCGACCCAAGATATACTTCTGAATTGAACTACCTGCGTTTCTACCTGCCAGACATCTTCCCTGCTCTAAATAAGATTGTGCTCTTTGATCATGATGTGGTAGTGCAACAAGATCTCAGTGGACTATGGAATGCCAATATGAAGGGAAAAGTGATTGGAGCAGTTGGGACTTGTCAGGAGAGTGAAACTTCATTTCATAGGATGGATATGTTCATAAACTTCTCAGATCCATTCATTGCAAAGAGGTTTGATGTCAATGCTTGCACATGGGCATTTGGGATGAACTTGTTTGATTTGCAACAGTGGAGGAGACATAATTTAACTGGTGTCTATCACAAATATTTGCAAATGGTATGGTTAAAGAAATGTCTTTACTTTGTAGTATGCTTCTGGTTCTTTTTTTTTTTTTGGTTAACAGTTATTATTTTTTATACCCCCTACGATTTTTCCTGCATTCAAATCTCATTAAATCTTCAGTTTGGCTCTTGGCATTGATATAGCAATGGAGAGTTAAAAAGTCATTGTTGCACCTGTTCTCTTGAAGTTGGATTGTATTAATCCTAGTACATGGTTTTATTTTACCTTATTAGAATACTTAAACAAGTCCAAAAAAAAAAAACAAGTTAGTTTATGACTTCTGATAATGATTTTTTACCTGCAAGTAAGACTTGTATTAGGAGAACAAAGATTGCACATACCCGTGGCATTTATATTTGTTATTTCAAAGCGGCATTTTGATATTTCTAATTTTGGTGGTTGAATCACATCAGGGAATGTGTAGTTCTCTTCAAACTGCTGTTTCAGATGGAGCACTATGATGCAATGATAATCTAACGTTTTTTCTCCGTATGATTGGTTGCAGGGTTCTGAGAGGCCATTGTGGAATGTTGGAAGTCTGCCTTTAGGCTGGCTCACCTTCTATAACAAGACAAAGGTGTTGGACAGACGGTGGCATGTTCTTGGCCTGGGTTATGACTCGGGTGTGGATCGAAATGAGATTGAGCGGGCTGCCGTTATACACTATGATGGAATTAGGAAGCCGTGGTTGGATATTGCGATGGGAAGATATAAGAGTTATTGGACCAAATTTCTTAAGTTTGACCACCCTTTTTTGCAACGATGCAATCTCCAGGCGTAGTCCAAAAACCAAATATTCCTCTACCTGGCTTGTGTTGTTTACAAGTCCGTTGGCTCATTAATTGCCTTCAGTCAATTCTTTCTTGTTCTTGGCAATTCTTCTTGTAAAGCCCTTCTTCATGCCTCTTCAAAATTTTCCACACATATCTTTCTAGAAGCTTAGGTAATTTATAGTGACATTTAAAGATGAAATAAGAATCACGTAGGCATTTAAGCTTTTTGCAGATGCTATTGGTTGTTGTGTACATAATTCACTGGTGCTCTGTTAGGTTACGTCACCGTTCTTTGCCATCAATTTACGTGCAGACTGGCACCTGAGTTATATTTTACTCCAGAGGAACAATTTTACGTAGTTGTTTAAATGACGGCTGCCTTTTGAATTTTTGCGTCAATGATGCCTTGATCTTGCGCTCGTTTTTCCCGTAGGACGAAGCTGGAAGCTAGTGGGATACGAGCATCACTCATGTTCGATTGTTCGCCTCTTCTGTGACTTAAATATTATATTTATCTTTTTGTTATTTATTCGGTGAAGAACATAAGAGGGCTAAACGACAATGTCCAGGTATTTATTTTCTTCCTTTTTTTATATAAAAAAAAGTTAAAAAGTGAATAGGCTACTTACAGAAATAAGATATCACTTAACATTCACGCAGTTTCCATTTGAGGTAACAGGTAACACTTCCTTGTTATCACTGAAATATTGGTCATCAAACGGATTATGTGACACGTGAAGAAAAATTATTGGGTTGCTGCAGATAAGGATATCTAACGTGGGGCTTTAATCTATCCAAGTTGTGGTGCATGGGATCTATGCACCAATAATAATAATTTTGACAGATTTGCCATTGCACATGAAATAACCTGGTGCCCCTCCTCAGCATTGTCTGGACAGAAGTAGCCTAGCCATACTCTGAATCATTACATTTTCCACTCCATAACCATCCACAATTACTGAAGAAAAATGGCAACCATCTCCGCTAGCACCCCAACCTCGTCGATCACCCGTGCAGGTCTTGTGAACAAGCGACCTCTTGGGGTCTCATCTTCTCCCGTTCTTGGTAAGTTTTTCTTCCTAAATTGCCATCAGGAAGAGCATAATATGATTTCATTCTGGAGCACAAGTCTAAGCTCTTTCCATGTCTGATTTCCTTGTCCTCACAACATTGTGAAACATATCAAATAAGACAATTAAAAGAAAGGGGGGAAAATATTAGCAATTTCAGAGTTCTCATAAACTAGATGAGTCTTCACTGCCAAAAAATGAAGAAAAAAAAAAGTCGTCTTGAGAATTTTAAGAAACTTACAATGATAGGTATACCTCTACAGTACTACAGGCAGAGAGATACATGTTTAAACTAGGATATAGTTGGGTTTTGGATGATGTGGGTTGATGCATCAACCTTTCCCTTACATTAACTGACATCAGTCATTTATTGCAAACATAATTCTATAGGTTTGCCAGCAATGGCTAAGGTGGGAAAAGTGAGGTGCTCCATGGAGGGAAAGCCTTCTGTGCAGGAAAGCAGCTCAAACATGGGGATGGGGGCATCATTGATAGCAGCTGCCTGCGCTGCAACCATGTCAAGCCCAGCCATGGCTTTGGTGGATGAGAGACTGAGCACTGAAGGAACAGGGCTTCCCTTCGGCCTCAGCAACAACCTTCTTAGTTGGATCCTGTTGGGTGTCTTCGGTCTTATATGGGCTCTCTATTTCGTCTATACTTCCGGTCTCGAAGAGGATGAAGAGTCAGGATTGTCCCTCTAAAGCCCAAGTGATGGATTGTAGAAATTGCAGAGACTTCAGTCCTTTTCTGTTGTATTAAAACAACATGTGTATCTCTTCTAACTTTCAAGGGATTAATTTCCTCTTCTTTGAAACTCTCGCATCGCTGCTTCTTTATTGCTCGTTTCGGTTGTTCGTTTAACTTTCCACACGCTTACACACGGCGTGTCCAATTCCTACTTGGAAGTAGTGGAAAGTAGAATAGTGTAGGAAGCATTTGTGGTGCTTGTGTTATAGCATTCGTAAGAAGAAAATCACAGGAAGCAAAAAAAGAAAAAAGCACAGACACACACACAAAGGAAACATTGTGTTGTGTCTTTCAAATACATAATCACTATGCCTGTTTCATTTTATCCATCAGTGGATTGGCTGCAACTTGGTTCAGAAGGTCTATGATCTTTCTTAGAGGACTATTTGTAAGGCACAACAGTATCAGTTTTATGTATTTGGCGAAACATGTAAACATAATTAATTTTCAATTAATTATGATAATGAAGTCAATTCTTCCACTGTAAATTCTAACATGAGTGGCTATTAGTCTATCACCAAAGCTCCCACTCATTTGTTAGTTCCGAGTTTTATTTGACTGAGGGATAGTTTGCTTGTTATGACTGAGCTCAGAGACTGTCAAAATGCCTTGCGTGAAGGTTTTGGGTCGCATTTTTTTTTTCTTTTTTTTTTTGGTTAAAGTATTTGGTATTGGAACTCGTTTCAAAAATGGTTATAATAACGCTAACCTGGGGAAAGGGAAGAAGCAATGGCTACTTCTCTTTCTCTCACAAGCACAACACAGAAGCTGTCTTTGCCAACTATACAGAGACTCTTGTGCAAAGGCAAAAGCCTTCAAGTTCCACCTTCACATGCTATATCCCCGTCTTTTCTTCCTCTCCGCAAAGCCCTACCCTCTATCTCCCGCTACCCCTCTCCCTCTGAGTTCCGCCGCCGCCGCCGCACCTTCACCGTCCGGGCCCAATCCCAAAACGGCGTCGACCCCGCCCGCCACTTCGACTTCGACCTTTTCACTCTCGGCGCCGGCAGCGGCGGCGTCCGCGCATCGTGTTCTGCCGCCAATTTCGGCGCTTCAGTGGCCATCTGCGAGCTCCCTTTCTCCACCGTCTCGTCCGAGACCACCGGAGGAGTCGGCGGAACGTGAGTGCTGATTAGATATGTTTCTGCTATCTCTGCTTATATTGTATGTAACTTAAAAGTTCATTCTTACATGATTTGGATTTGGGAATAAGTTTGGAATTATGGTGGTCGGAAATAATCAAGTAAATTCGGGTTTTGTGGATCGATACCAAGCAAGCTTCTTTACAAGTTAACGTATGAGAAATGGAATTGGCATTTTAACGCAATATCTGTTTGGGTTGGGGAAGGTGGAAGAAAGTAACCAATGTTGGTAGTTGGTACTTGGTAACCCCGAGTGAGGTGTGAATGGGTCGTTTTGACTTTTGAGAGAAAAGATTTAAGACTGAATCGGTTTAGGAGGACAACTCAAAACCAAGTCATACCTACAAATACGAGGCAACAAGCAATATTATTCATGAGTATTGCAAATTACGAATGATTTAATAGAGATAACAGATTACTAGCTCATACTCCTAATAATAATTCAACACCAAATTCGTTCATAGATCTCAAACATTAAGTTAGTCCTATTATATTGGAATGTTTGAATTTTTCAAATATTTGAATTTTTCCCTTTATCTTTGGTTGGTTACCGAAGACCAAGTCAAAGGTTTTATCTTCGGTCAGTTATAGAAGATAAGTCTAGAGGTGGTCCACATTTATCCCATATCTTCAGAAATCATATTCAAACAACTGCTTCAGTAACTACCCACTAAAGGTGCACGTCTATAACCACTTCTGTGATGGGTAGAGGTTATTTAAGAGGATGTGTATTTATGGTTTTGGGTCCCTAAGTTTACTTTCGTATTCAGTCTCAATATACACCATCAAAGTGACGAGAGTGAAAGCTTAGAAGCACCACAGAAACCAAAGTTCGGTGCTTTAAAATCATAGCAATGGTGGGAGGTATATTCGATCTCTTTATGTTTCCGCATAGATCTAATTGCTGTTTGTTCGTGTAAAGCATGATTAGACATTTAGGTTTTGACTAATATGGAAAGCATAACCCAAGTTATGAAGAGTTCCTACAAAGGGAGAAGAGAAGCAAGTTTTAAAACTACCCCATTTAATTCTCAACATATTATATGAATGTAGTGGAGGCAATTTTGGTCAGCTCCTGTGTTTAACCATCAAAGCCACCCTCAACCAACCTTTGCAGGTTTATTACCGGATATAACCTATGAAACTGCCTTACCCACAAAAGGACTGTGGGATGGGTTGGTTTGTGTAGTTTCATCTGGCTCTTGGGTGCAATGCACTCACCATACTCCAAGATGTATATTCCTGGGCAGGCTTCTCGACCAGTTTCTTTTGGGGATAGGGCTTGGTTGTTGTTGTTATACTGGAAGAATTCAAGATACAGCAATTATAACTAATTTTAAGCAGCATTTTGGCTCAACAAGTCTTAGTAACATGTATGGTTGAACTGTTTAAGAACCTTCTTGTCATGAACATTTCTCATAGACATCTGCAAATGCATCATTTGGTAACAACCCCACAATCATGCCAACTTAGGCAATCTTTTTTGGACTCTTTGCGACATTTTTATTTCTTGTTTGCTGGTTTTGGTCAGAAGCTGTAATTCTATGAATTACCATGGTTCTTTGCCTTTTATGTAAGCATAACAATGAGTGAGCCTTAAACTCAGCTAGTGCTAATTTTTACATGAATACAAGTTCACACTTTAGCTTCATCTATAATTAGCTTTTCCTGTATTAGTTCCTTCTCACTGTAGTCATCTATCAACCAATTAATCTTTGATTATGTGTTTCTGCAAGCATACAAATGCTTCTCATTATCTTTTCTTTTTCTCTTCTCCATGCAGCTGTGTACTTTGCGGATGTGTGCCAAAGAAGTTGCTTGTCTACTCATCAAAATATTCTCATGAATTTGAAGAAAGTAACGGTTTTGGATGGAAATATGACAGCGAATCCAAGCATGATTGGAATATTTTAATGGCTAATAAGAATGCCGAGTTGCAGCGTCTTACTGGTATCTACAAGAATATTTTGAAAAATGCTGATGTCAAGCTGATTGAAGGCCGTGGAAAGGTGGGATGATGCTTTGCATCCATCTCTGAATATTAAATAGCTGTCTAATTAATAGGTATAAAATATTTATTTTTATTTTACGGTGATAATGCTTTTGTAACCCACAGATAATAGGTCCTCACACAGTTGATGTTGATGGTAAGTTTTATTCAGCCAAACATATTCTAGTTTCAGTAGGGGGCCGCCCCTTGGTTCCTGATATTCCTGGAAGGGAACATGCGATAGATTCAGATGCTGCCCTTGATTTACCTTCAAAACCTGAGAAAATAGCTATCATTGGTGGTGGTTACATTGCCTTGGAGTTTGCTGGTATCTTCAATGGTTTGAAAAGCAAGGTTCATGTGTTTATACGGCAAAAAAAAGTTTTGCGGGGATTTGATGAAGAGGTAAACAACCATGGATGATACTAGCATTGAATATGAATGGCTACGACATAATTCACTTTCTTGACATTCAAATTCTGAACTATTTCTGCAGATTAGAGACTTTGTAGCAGAACAGACGTCTCTAAGAGGTATTGAATTCCATACTGAGGAGTCTTCCCAAGCTATCGTAAAGTCAGCTGATGGCTCATTGTCTTTGAAGACCAACAAAGGTACAGTGGAACGTTTCTCACACATTATGTTTGCAACAGGACGCAGACCTAATACTAAGGTATGGATTTTCAATTATGTATTTTTATTTTTCTGTGGTAGCATGTTTGAAAGATGAATTCAGTGCTGAAAATGAATATGTTCAGCTTTTAAAATGATTTAATTGATTTGTTTATGCCAACAAATATTGACTTTAAATGATAAAAAAATGTTTTCAACATTCAGCATATAGGACGTCATTGAATACATTTAGCAGGATTTCAATTATTAAATAACAATATTTTCTTAAGTATAGCCTTATTTATTAAATTAAATGCCAATAGTTTCCTTTAATTAACATTCAGGACATAAAATGTAAACATTATAAATTTAGTTCAGTGTCTAATTTTTCATGAAAATTAAGTGCTATATGATAATTTTAATATTTATCTAAGATTTGGAACTCTTGAGCTCCAGTGTATTGACATGCTTCTTAGTTGGCTCGGTTTCCTTAAGGGTTGCTTGTTCTTGACATTCCTTAGTTTCATGTTGCCTGTGCAACTATATTTTCTATGTTATTTATGGAACAGAAAGAGATAACATGGTGGATGTATTTATGAACTGCAACTTCATTGCAGAATTTAGGGCTGGAGTCCGTTGGTGTTAAAATGGCTAAAAATGGAGCAATAGAGGTGGTTTACACCTTTCTTTGGTTTTCTACATAATATTTACCCATATGATCAATCAGTCTCACTCTTCTGCTTCTTGACACTTCCATCCAGGTTGATGAATACTCTCGAACATCAGTTCCTTCAATTTGGGCAGTTGGAGATGTTACAGATAGGTTAAATCTCACTCCAGTTGCTTTGATGGAGGGAATGGCATTAGCAAAAACACTGTTTCAGGATGAGCCAACAAAACCTGATTATAGGTATCTATTGCATAATGTATCATGCAATAAGTCTTTAACTGTAAAATAATTTCAGTGTGCATTGTAAATTCTGTGCATAGCATTAAGCTGGGCATAGATTGGATTCTTATACAGAAAAATTAATGATAATCAATTGGTAAAAGGATTTAAAAGGGGGGAGGGGAGAAGTTAAGTTTGTAAGCAATCTAGCTTTTGACTTGTTTGCGTTTTTGTCTTTTTCCTACTAAAATCATCTGGACATGTATCGCAATTCAGTCCTGGTTTCTCAATCCACAACCTGCACTGATATATTGTAACCAAGCTGTGTTACTGCCAATTAAAAAATACTGCAAGTGTCTCGTATCTGGCCTTCAATCCACATTTTTTAATTTGAAAGTTTAAGATGATGATGTGCAATTATGCATGATAACCAATGCTGGATTTTGTGAGAATTTATCTTACAAATAGTTATTCATTGGGGTAAAATTGATTTTGATTTATACTAATGTCTATCGGATCTTGACTCATTTGTATAATAGAATTGATGAAACCATTTGTTTCTTAAAATAATAAAAGTCCTAACTTGAATTTCTTTAACATATTTGTAAAAAAGTTAGAACAGAGCTTGATATTTTAAAAGAAATGGAGAAATGGAAAATTTTCATGTATTGCTAACAAGGCAAATTTCATCATTCATTAGTGCATATATTTATGCTTTAGCTTTCTGTTGCACTTTCCATTTAATGTTAACTTGATCACTCAAATTCCTGATCGTGCATGTAATGTTGGATGCTAGCATATAGGCAAATGTGATTTAGTAACTCAGCCTCCTAACTGAATTATTTTTTGTTCCTTCTTTTCTAGAGCTGTTCCTTCTGCTGTTTTTTCCCAACCACCAATTGGGCAAGTTGGTCTTACAGAGGAACAGGTGACAGAACTATGGCATGTCTGAACCCATTGAGATCAATGATCTTCCAAATATTGTAATTGACTTTAGCAGATTAATGCTATGTATAACATTTTGATGGTTTGCTCAGGCTGCACAACTGTATGGTGATGTTGATATCTTCACAGCAAATTTCAGGCCACTAAAGGCTACTCTGTCTGGTCTACCAGACCGGGTTTTTATGAAATTAGTAGTCTGTGCAAAAACAAATAAAGTTCTGGGTTTGCACATGTGTGGAGAAGATTCGCCCGAAATTGTGCAGGTTCTTGTAGTTGCTACTGCTGTTTCTATATTTCTGTTAATAATGATCTGTGAGTTTTCAATTTACTTAGTTCTACAATTGCTTGATACCCAGGGATTTGCAGTTGCTATTAAAGCTGGCTTGACCAAGGCAGACTTTGATGCCACCGTGGGCATTCACCCAACTGCAGCTGAGGAATTTGTTACCATGAGGACTCCCACTAGGAAGATTCGTAAGAACCAGCCTTCTGAGGTCAGGCAAGGACTCCCAGCTTGTCTTTGTTTTTTATCTTGTGGCAGATGATGTCCTGTATTCTGGACAGAAAACTGAATAGTTTGATTACTTTTTAACCAGTAACGAGTAGTAACTGCCCTTACTTTGAACTTGGGAATTGAAAGACAAATAAAAAGAAAAGAAAAGCACCTGCAGCCTTGTGCAGGCCATTGGATGCTTGACTCTATCAAATCAACAGCCTATGCAGGTCTGTTTTATTTTTTTTTTCTGTTCAAGTCTAGCGTTGTGACACTGGATTCATTCAAATTGAAAAACTATATTATAAATTATTCATAATGCTAGTGACTTATTCTTGCTGATACCGTTGAAGCAAATCTGTAATAAACTTGCAGTTGAGCTGATTGCTCTGTTTAATTTATTCCAGGGGAAGACAGATTCTGAAGTAAAAGCTCCAGCGGGGTTTAACATCATTTTTCCGCTTTAATTATTATACTGAACGAACCAGCTGTTGCCTTAAGGTAAAGATGAAATTATACCTCTAGAAAAATACATTTTTTACTTTGGCACATGATCCATGCCCTCAATCCACAACCTCCTCTGATATATTGTAACAAAGCTGTGTTACTGCCAATGAAAAAATACTGCAAGTGTCTCATGTCTGGCCTTCAATCCACATTTTTTGTTACATTTATAGTGGCGACATCAGTGACAGTTGACACATTTATATCATTAATAAATGACATCTTATAGAAAGTTATTATCCCAAATCCAACCACTGAGTTACATGTAATTATCATGTTGATCTTGCTTGCCTAACATCAAAAGTTTGGACAATAATAAATCTGTACATGAATAGTTTATATTTATTTTTGTTTGAAAAGTATTTTGTGAAATCCAAATAAAGGAACGTCAGATAAAAGTGATTGCCATGAAAGAACAGTAACCACTCCCAACGATTCTTAACGTCAATTTAGGCCAATATTTTAAACATAACTATTTCAGTGGTTTTTTTTTTTCTCTCTGGTAAATATTTTCAACAGGAGTTTCTTATTTGGAATTCTTCCTTTGATTTTTTTATGGTAACTAAGAACTTCAATATAGGAATACGACACTTGGAGATTATTTTTGTGCAGTTGCAGCATTTATACACTGGTATCTAAAATATCTGAGTATCAAACACCTTATTGACAATGATAGAGTTAATGATTTGTTAGCTTCCAGAAACTTAGATAAGAATTATGACTTGGGAGAATTAGGTTAAGGAAATACCCATCACGACAGGCTCCTATGACGCCATCAGCAGTGGGAAAAAAAATGAGGTGAAATGTAGATGACACCTAAAAGTTATTATTATATATTATTAATATAAAATAGATGAAAAATTATTCCTCACGGCTCAAATACATGTTTTTTCAATATTCAATTTTTTTTTTTGGGTTGATGAAAAAGTTTAGGGACAGGGAAATTAAAGGTTACTCTATTTCAAAGATTAACGAAACTTGCATTAACTTAACAAACTTATTTCACTACAAACGAGAAGTTTAAAATAAAATGATGGACGATTATGTTAACATGATGTTACATTAAATAACTATCTAACATTTTAGAGGAAACGAACATTGAGGAGTTTTTGAGATCCGGAGTCCATATGAAGGAGTAACAGGTGATGGAAATGCTCTTTTCCTTTTTGGTTGTTGAGCAGCTACTTCGTTTCGTTGTTGGTTTACTTCAAGAGTAGCCACTTCGTTTCCTTCCTTCATGGTTTATTTCAAGTGATTGAAATCTTTCAATTCCCCTGAAATCATCTGATCCTAAAGACCAATTTATATCCATCTTTGCATGTGATTGAGATCCTTCAGTTAAGTTTCTTTCTCGAATCACTTGATTCAAAGTTTTCAAATAAAAATAGATGGAAAATAAAAAATAATATTCATTTTATTTTTCATTCATTTTTATTTATAAATGAATTATGGTTTTATGAAGAACGTAACTGAAGGATTTCAATCACATGTATAGGTGGATATAAATTGGTCTACAGGATAATGTGGTTTCAAGGAAACTGAAAGATTCTTGGAAACTAGGTGGCTGCTTTTGAACTAAAGTAAGAAGAAAAATAAAGTGGTTGCTCAACAACCAAAAAGGAGAAGAGGACTTCCACCACGTGTTACTCCTCCTGATGAACAGCGAATCTCAAAAACTCCTAAATGGTTGAAGAATCATGACGGGAAAAATAATTACAAGATATCGATATTCTTAAAAAAAATATAGGTATGAAAGTACTTTCCACTATTTTTAGGTCCGTTTGGAGACTTTTTTTTATATAAATATAGTAATTTTGTTATTTATTAAAATTAATTTTTTAAAAATTATTTATTAAAAATGTGTTAAAAGTTGTGATGACTCTGTATTAAATATTTTTTTTTATAATTAATTCAAAAGTTGTTACGAGTTATAGTAACTTTTGAACTAATTGTCAAAAAACAAAAATTTTTCAATCAAGTTAAGAAGTCATAGGATGACTTTCCTACAAAGTTATCAATTTTTTGTATAACTAATTGAAAAGTTCTTATTCAAGATGATTTTTGAATTAGTTATAAAAAAAATTATTTATATTACAAGTCATAAGTTGCCTGGACAATTTTTAAACTTTATAATTTTTAACGTATTTTAATAAATAATATAAAAAATAGATTATGATAAATAAAAAGAAGTTATTATATTTATATAAAAAAGCCCCGTTTGACACTAGCACACATATAACTGAAGCAGTATAAATTCCAATTTCCAAAGGGCTTAAAACGCTATATAAAGATGGACGTTCCTCGTCATCTCTGATTCTCATTTCGTTTCATCTCCCTGTCCAAAAATCAGAATTACACCTTTGTTCTTTACTTTTCTTTTCCGCTTTTTTTTAACAAAAAAGGAAAAGTATAATAACTCAACAATTTGTGTTATAACTTAACTATGACCACCTTTTTCATTACATATTTGGTAACCTCAAATAACTAAACAATTCTCTCAATAAACCAGGGAACAAAACTAAATCAGTCTTTGAGCCAGAAGCATGCCCTAGCAATATACATATATATATATATATACTCTGATGCAAAGACTACTATACAGTGTGTTGTGTTGAAATGTCAGATGAAGCGAGGCCTAGTTGAGTGAGATGGTGAAGCATGTCTTCAGGGTGATCGACAAGTTTTGGGCGCTCAGCCTGCACCCAGCGTCCATCTTTGGTCCTGATCATGCCCTTGTTCTCGTCTTGCCTCCAGATTGGTGGCACCGAGCACTCGTCTTTCAGAAAGTCACAGTCCTTGTTCACCAGCGCAACATCCCTCCCCGTCACTTGCTCGAATCCGCGATTCCTTCCATGGTATCTGCGCATCATCGATCATCAGGGTTTAGCCAAAGCTAAAATCAACCTACTTGCATGCACTGTCTTAATGAAGTAATGAACAATTTCAAGCTCCTTTTATTATGGGTACTTGCTTCAGCTTCATCATCATAATTTTAATTAAGCTCGGTTCAGTTAAAAGTTAGGAACATCTTCATGCCAATAACTTACGTTAATTCACCCAAGCTTTTTTTTTTCTTTTTTGCAGATTGGGGATAATTTTCAAACACCATGTCCAATGAGGCAAGAATAAACCACGAGAATATGGAATCATAAGGAGTTATAAGTATAATTTTATATTATCTAAAATAATTATCTTAATAATTTTTTAATTATTAAATAAATAAATAAAGTATTAATATATTTCAAGTTCTGAAGATATTTAATATTTTTTATTTAATACTTTTTTTATTAAATATTCAAAAAATTATTAAAGAAGATGTAGCATTGCTTTTATTATAATCTCAACCTACAATACTTTGGACTACAAGTGTTAACATACGAACGAAACCATTCTTTCACACTTCGTTTTACAATATTTTATATTATTTTTTGCATAGAAGTTAGTAGCTACATAGGACCACACTCCACACATAATGAATTCTATCATACAAGACACTGCTATTTTATTTTGGGGAAAATAAAGCATTGTTATCTGTAACCTATCTTATCATATTATTTTTTTAGAATAATTTTATATAATTTTAATACATTTTTTAATAATCTTTTCAATTATTAAATAAAACAAATTTTAAATATTTTTTATGTTTTTAAAATATTAAATACTTTATTTTTTATTTAATATTTATTTTATTAAATATTAAAAAAATATTATTTTTTTTTTAAAGATATAACAAAACTCTTTTTCTTATATAAATTGATTCTTGCACACGATTCACCCACAGAAAATATGTAAAGTAATTTTTTAACAATGTCATATTTATAAGTGATTTTTATATTTTTATATTTATTTAAAAAAATAAAAAGAAAAAAGTAACTTTCTCTTAATAGACGAAGCAAAAGTGACTTTTTTGGAAGTAAGAGTAAAGATGCAAGAATATGATTACTGAAAAGGTTAAAGAAATAATTAGTTTTTTTTATAATTTTATTTGATTTAAATTTTAATTTTTATAATTTTTGTTTAGATATAGATTATTTAAATTATATTTTTTTAATATTTTTATAAATAAAAGTTATAGAAATTTAAATTTAAATAAATAAAAATATAAAAATTAATATTTTAAAAAAATTAAAAAAACAAAAATCTGAACCCAGTGAAATTAGAAATTATTTATTTATTTTACCCTTATTCAAATCTAACAAATAGAGCAGAAATAATGAGAGTAGAAATGCAAAATGTGTACAGTTGTAGAATGGAATACTCACCCGTCGAGCAAATGCATATGAGCCTCCAAGTTGTGGGCACAGGTAGAGTCACCGTTGGGATTGAGGAAGGGAGAGTTCTTGTGGTCCAACTCCAAAGCCACCCCAACATGCGAGTAACACCACGGCAAACCCTCCGCCAGTTTCAGCAGCACCGGCGGCAGATTCTCGTTCAGGAAAAACCCCGGCGACTTGGGCACCATGTCATGAGCGTTAAACACCCTCAGCACCTTCACTCCCAGCGATTCCAGCCTCGCCTTGAACCTCACGTTCCCCACCCTCGGCCCCGAAAACGAAAACACCGACACCGGCACGGCGCGCCCATCCTTCGTCACGTTCAGCCCAGTTTCCGCTATGTCGAAGGCACTCAATATGGCCATCGAGCTCCCCAGGCTGTGCCCCGTGATGGTGATGCTCAAATCCTCACCTGGGTACTTCTCCACCAACCGCTTCACCTCCGTCAGGACCTGCTCCCTCGCCGAGTACTTGCAGTACCCGCAGCTCTTCTCCTTGTCGGTGTAGATGTCCAGGAACCCCGCTTCCACCTTCACGGCCTCGTCTGGGCATGGGATCTTGCCGGAGGAAACGGGCTTGAGAAAATCCATCAGGTCCGCCACCCATTCCAGGTGGGTCACCGTTCCCCGCCACGATAGGGTGATGTCCCTGCGGCCGAGGCGCTTGCTGGTGGCGTCGTCGGAGACGGCGATGTACCCCAGCCCAGTTGGCGTTCTTGCTCCACATCTGGTGGGGCCACCGCGACTTCTTGAAGAAGTTGGGGAGGTTGATGTTGGCGGTGGCGTAGAGGTAGCGCGTGACGGTGTAGCCGAGGTGGGTGATGTCCAGGGACTCGAAGAATTCGTGAATCGGGTAGAGGCAGCTGCCGCAGTACTTGGAGTAAGGGTCGAAGTCGAACGCGTCGTAGCAGGCTTGGGCCATCTCGCCGTACCGGATGAGTTCGGATCGCATAATCGGGTCCATCGGGTCGAGGAGGCCAGCCCAGTCGTCTTCGCCGTGGATTTTGCGCCAGACATCAGCTACCGGTAGTTGGGGATACGTTTGTTGTTCTTGTTCTTGGTCTCTCTCGAGCTCCGTGATGGTGGACGACAAGGACGAGTTGGCTTCGGACAAGGCCTTGCATATTGCGGTGGCGGGTTTCGTCGTGGATAGAGACCTTTTGGTGAGAGATAATGGTGCTGCTGGGAATCTGGGATGATTGGTTCGGAAGCTGCTAGGCTCGTGCTGGGCTTTGGGCAACGCAATGAGCATGTTTGTGATGGAAGCTGCCATTGGAGTGTGGAGATGTTGGCGTGAGTGGGATGTCCTAATTGAGTAAAATAGGATGCTACTCACGAATTTGTGTGGCTATATGTAAGGAAAGAAACTGCAATTTGCACGCTTCAGCTACCACGCGTGGTGTAAAACAATTATTTATCTTGAATATGGACTTGCATGTACAATTATGGAAGGTTTACTCCGCACATGATTCGCGTGGTATGTTTAAAAAAAATCAGAGGATACAGATAAGCAAGGGCCTCTCTCTCTCTCTCTCTCTCTCTTATATATATTTTCGGACAGATAATGATGTCATGGTTTTTGATATTCGATCGTCTAAAATATATTGAAAAGAACGTATATTTATAACATAATTTATAAAATTTTATTATGTTAAATATTAATTTATTTAAAAATTTATCTGGATTAACAGATATATAACTGTCCAATATCTATATAATTTATATTTAAATAAATTTAATTTTAATTTATTATCATTTAATGAATTTAATTATTATAATAAGTCAAATATTTTTAATAAAATAATAATATGTGATAATATATTAAAATTAAATTTTATTTAAATAATAATATCACGATATTAATTTAATAATATAATATAAAATTAAAAATATTTTATTAGCTGTGGACCACTTCACGCTCCATTTTGCCTACACAGAAGAGAAATTTTAATATGTCATTAAAGTAAAAAAAAAATTTATTCAATATAAATAGGTATAAGATAAATAAATATGTAATATTAAATTTGATATTATTTTTATATATTTATCTTATATTTATTTTTATAAAATAAAAAAATATTATTTTAAGGATATATAAAAAAATTTCTGCAAAAGAAATTTAAAAATGACCAACAAGTTGTAAATGGCAAATTCTAATTGGTCATTGGCAATTGAAAATGGACTTTCATGGCTTTGCTTTGGCAGGTTGCCATTGACTTCGTATGCCCCCGAGAAAGGGATTCTGCTCCATCCATTGGCCCCCTCGTGATTTTTTTTGTCATCAATTGCCCTTTGAAATTAAGTTGTGGCTTGTGGGTAATTTTTCAATTCCTTCCACATAATGAAAACGTTGTGTAACGGTGTGAACTGTGAAGCTGACAATTGGTCCAGATCTGAGGGCTGCAGTGTGGAGTGTAGAGTGGTCCGAGCTGAGAGCACATGGGATGATGGGAGTAGTACATAGTTTTTATCCCAAAAAAAAAAACAAAAGAAAAGAAAAGCCAAATGAGGAATGGTGGCTTGGCTTGAGTCCACGTTGTCTTATCCCTATTTTTTTATTTTTGGGGTCATCCTGTTAGAATATGTCTCATGTTTAATAGAAATTAATAATAATTTAATTAAAAACATATTAAAGAGTTAAAAGGTAAATTAGTTATAAGAGAGGATAATTAAGTAATTGCTTGATGGGAGCAATTATCTAATGATTATAGGATATTATCCTAAGTGATAACTGATGGTTTTGAAATTCGAAAGAAACCGATAACTGATGATACTATCTTATGGGTTTGAATTTCATATTAAACCCCTATATATTCAGTCTCTACCCATAAGGATACACCAACCAAGAGATTATCTTCCATCGGATTGTGAAAGGTGTAAGTACGAAAGGGGAAGGGACCGATAAAGATTCAGTAAGGCTTTCAGATCTGAAGTTCATTCCGCATAATGGATAAAGGTTAGTACCACTTATTGATTTGATTTTAATGTATGTGAAAAACCATGAATTCCTAAGATCCTAATTGTGTTCTAGTATGATGATCCATAATGTAAAGGACACAAGTTTAAGTTTACATATGGTATCAGAGCAAGGTTTGGGAATTCATGATTTTCCATGTATGATAATTTTTAAATTGTTCTTACAAAAATGAACATGAAAGAGAAAAGATCTGATAAAGCCAGATCTGATAAAAACGTTCAAAAAAAAAAGGGAAAGCCAGAAAATTCGCACACTGTTTTCCGGACGGTATTCTGCCTCGCCTCCTCTCCGTTCCGGCGACGGACTCCCCCTCAACGATCGGTGTCGCGGTTCGAGGAGGATTACATGGCCGGCGACCAGTACTCATCGACGCTCGCGAAGGCCGTGAGACTGAGCAGAGACGGAAGGTAACAGATTCGTGGTTTCGGGCTCAACGGTCTGCGTGCGACACAGATCTCGGACTTGCAGATCTCTCGTTTCTGTTTGGGGGATTTCAGATCGCTGTCGAGATCTGTTGATACTGCTGTCGCTGCAACCGTGTCGTGGAAGGGTTACTGCCGCCGAGAAGAAACCAGATCTGACGTAGCTTCTGGGCTGGGGTTCCGGGCCAGAGTCGGGATCTGTGTTGCGAGGGGTTCCGTTTTCGGTCCTGGCTGGTGGTGGCAGCCTGGCTCGAAGGGATGATCGACCGGACTGTGATGGTCCTGGCGCCGCCGCAGGAATGACCGGAGATGATGGTTCGCGTCTGGGTCGGGATTTGTTTGGGTCCTGGCTCGGAGAGGTGGACCGGACCATGAAAGCTCTGGCGCAGCCGAAGAGATGGACCGGACTGTGAAGGTTCTAGCGCCGCCGGAGAAGACGACCGGACGCGAACGCCGCCAGAGAAGACGACCGGATTTCGCGCCGGAGACGTTGTTCGGGTGTTGATGAAATTCAAAAAAAAAAAAAAGGAAGAAAGGAAAGGAGGAAATTTGAATATGAAAATTTAATCCTATAATTGTTTAGAAAATATTTCTGTTTTGGAATTAAGTATGATGGATTTGTTAGTCACCAAAGTGGCCAAATTCTTATGAATTGTTTTAATTCTGAACATTATGATTGTGTTTCAATTTACCCATAATTTTATTGCTATAAATAAGATGAAAATTATTATTTTATTATGGGTAAATTGAAGTTCATTATTATAAGGCAATTAAGGATCAACCCAAAGGTTGATTGCTTGTCTTTATAATAAATGAGCATGAATGTTGGTGATGTGAATATATTATTAGTTATATTTATATACTCCAAAGATAATAAATATTTCTAATTAGGTGTATACATCATTACCAAATTATGTGAAATTTTTATTAACATCATTATGTTGAATGTTGTATATTGATGGATTGCCCAAAGGTGAACATCAAATCTGCATTGTATGAAATGTATCTGAATCTGTGAAGCATGTTAATGTGTATGTATGTATAACTCAAAGTATTAATGTTTTAAACTTTATTCCTTGCAGTACCAGTTGCTACACATTCACTGTTCTCAACTGTTGCAGTTTTTAATGGACTCAACTTCTCTGAATGGAGTGAGCAAATCTAATTTTACCTTAGGATAATGGATCTGGATTTAGCTCTTAGAGAAGAAGAAATCTAGTGCTATTACTATTACAAGCACTGAAGAAGGAAATGGGTCCATTATAAAAACTGGGAAAGATCTAACAGGTTGAGTTTAATGTATATACGAATGAGCATTGCTAGCAACATCAAGTAAGCTCTTCCACAAACTGAAAGTGCCAAAGAAAAATGATAAAACTTGTGGAAGAGCGCTCCCAAACTGCTGATAAGTCTCTTGCTGGGATACTAATGGGTACATTGACCACCATAAAATTTTATGGTTATCGTACGATGCATGAGCATGTTATTGAAATGACAAATATTGCAGCAAGACTAAAGTCATTAGGGATGGATGTGCATGAAAATTTCCTGGTGCAGTTCATCCTGAACTCATTACTGACTGAGTATGGTCCTTTCCAGATGAACTATAATACCATGAAGGATAAATGGAATGTGCATGAGTTGCACAGTATGCTGGTTCAGGAAGAAACCAGACTCAAGAACCAAGGAATTCACTCCATCAATTATGTGAAATGTCAAGGAACTGAAAAGAAAAGTTTCAAGAAACTTGAGAAGAAAGGAGGAGGACCTCTGAAAGTCAATGAGGCTTCTTCTTCTAAAATTCACAAGAAGGAACATAAAGGAAACAGATGTTATTTCTGTAAGAAGGCTGGGCACTTCCAAAAGGATTGCCCGAAACGTAAGGCTTGGTTCGAAAAGAAAGGTAAGCCCAGTGCTTATGTATGTTATGAATCAAACCTAACTGAAGTTCCTTATAACACTTGGTGGATTGATTCTGGATGTACTACTCATGTTTCTAATATGTTGCAGGGATTCCTTACAACCCAGGCCACAAAGCCAAATGAAAAGTTTGTCTTCATGGGCAATGGAATGAAAGCTCCAGTGGAAGCTGTCGGGACTTATCGTTTAATCCTTGACACTGGATATCATTTAGATTTATTGGAAACTTTGTATGTACCTAGTATAACTAGGAATTTAGTTTCAATTTCTAAACTTGATAAGGCTGGATATTCCTTTAGATTTGGTAGT
This sequence comes from Castanospermum australe, assembly GCA_019955255.1. Taxonomy (NCBI): domain Eukaryota; kingdom Viridiplantae; phylum Streptophyta; class Magnoliopsida; order Fabales; family Fabaceae; genus Castanospermum; species Castanospermum australe. Next base: position 83,670 of record NSJW01000209.1, read on the forward strand.
GGTTGTTTCAGTTTGTACAAGCACAGTCATTTGATTGGTAATGGTACCTTATGTGATGGATTATATAAATTATGTCTTGATAATCTATATGCTGAAACACTTATGACCTTGCATCATAACGTTGGCACTAAACGTGCTTTAATAAATGAATGTTCTACTTACTTGTGGCATAAACGTTTGGGACATATTTTCAAAGAAAGAATGGAAAGATTGGTAAGGAATGAAATCCTTCCGGATTTTAGATTTTACTGATCTAAATGTATGTGTGGATTGTTAAAAGGTAAACAAACAAAACACACAAAGAAAGGAGCACAAAGAAGCAGTCAGCTTCTTGAAATTATACACACTGATGTATGTGGGCCCTTTGATGTTAATGCTTTCAATAAAGAAAAATACTTTATCACCTTCATTGATGATTATTCACGTTATGGTTATGTCTATTGCTGCATGATAAATCTCAGGCTGTAAATGCCTTGGAGATTTATATTAATGAAGTTGAAAGGCAATTAGACAAAAAGGTGAAAATTGTCAGATCTGATAGGGGTGGAGAGTATTATGGAAGGTATGATGAAAGTGGACAACATCAAGGTCCATTGCTAAATTCCTTGAAAAGAGAGGCATATATGCTCAATCACAATTGCCAGGTACACCACAAACAAAATGGTGTGTCAGAAAGGCGTAATAGAACTTTGTTAGATATGGTTAGGAGTATGTTTAAGTAATTCATCTTTACCCATTTCGTTGTGGACTTATACTCTTAAAACTGCCATGTATCTGTTGAATAGGGTTCCTAGTAAGGCAGTTCCAAAGACTCCTTTTGAACTGTGGACTGGAAGGAAACCTAGTCTAAGGCACTGCATGTTTGGGGTTGCCAGGCAGAAATTAGATACTATAATCCACAAGAAAAGAAAACTGGATGCAAGAACAATCAGTGGATATTTCATTGGTTATCCAGAAAAATTGAAAGGGTATAGATTTTATTGTCCTAATCATAGTACAAGGATTATCGAAACTGGAAATGCCAGGTTCATTGAGAATGGCGAAGTTAGTGGGAGTGAAACTTCACGTAATGTGGAGATTCAAAGAATTGAGAGTACAAGTTCCCCTGACTTGTGTCTCTAATAAAGTTGTTGTACCTCATGTTGTTGTACCGAATAATAATAATGAAGAATAACAAATAATGATCCCACTACTCACAATGAAATTATAGTAAATGAACCGAATGAACCCATAGTAGAAGAACCACAACGAATAGCATTAAGAAGATCTCAAAGAGATAGGAGATCCGCTATTTCTAATGACTATGTGGTATATCTACAAGAGTCTGATTTTGACTTGGGAATGGAAGATGATCCAGTTACGTTTTCACAAGCCATGAATAGTAACAATGGTGAAAAGTGGTTAAATGCCATGAAGAGGAGTTGAAATCTATGGAACAGAATGATGTTTGGGACCTTGTTGAGTTACCAGGAGGTTTTAAGAGAGTTGGATGTAAATGGGTTTTTAAGACCAAAACGTGACTCTCATGGTAATTAGAACGTTACAAGGTCAGACTAGTTGCAAAAGGATTCACTCAGAAAGATGGCATCGACTATAGGAGACATTTTCATCAGTATCTAAGAAAGATTCTTTAAGAATCATTATGGCATTAGTGGCTCATTATGATTTAGAGTTACACCAGATGGATGTGAAAACGGCCTTTCTAAATGGAATTTAGAGGAAGATGTGTTCATGGACCAACCATTGGGTTCATAGAAAAGGAAAAGAGCACATGGTGTGTAAACTTAAGAAATCATATACGGACTTAAACAAGCTTCACGACAATGGTACCTTAAGTTTAACGATACCGTTGTTTCTTTGGATTTAAGGAAAACACCGTCGATCGGTGATATATAAAGGTCAGTGGGAGTAAGTTTATATTTTGATTCTGTATGTTGATGACATCTTGCTTGCAACTAATATCTGGTCTTTTAAGTGAGACTAAGACATTTCTCTCTAGTAACTTTGAAATGAAAGATATGGGTGAGGCAACCTATGTGATTGGAATAGAGATATTCCGTGACAGATCACAAGGATTGTTAGCTTGTCTCAGAAAGCATAATTAATAAAGTTTAGAGAGATTGGATGGAAAAGTGCTCATCATCTCCGGTTCCAATTCAGAAAGGAGACAAATTTAGTCTCATGCAATGTCCAAAGAATGATTTGGAACGGAAAGAAATGGAAGCAATTCCATATGCATCGCTTGTTGGGAGCTTAATGTATGCTTAGACTTGTACGAGACCAGATATCAGTTTTGCAGTTGGAATGTTAGGAAGATATCAGAGTAATCCTGATATGGATCATTGGAAAGCTGCAAAGAAAATTCTGAGATATTTGCAAGGAACAAAGAATCACATGCTTACTTATAGGAAATCCAACAACCTTGAGGTCATTGGATATTCAGATTCAGACTTTGCCGGATGTGTGGACACAAGAAAATCCACTTTTGGCTATTTGTATCTTTTAGCTGGAGGAGCTATATCATGGAAAAGTACGAAGCAGTCTGTAAATTGCTGGCATCCACTATGGAAGCTGAATTTGTGGCAGCTTTGAGGCCATGGTTAATGCTAAATGGTTACAGAACTTTATTTCAGGGCTGGATTGGTCGACAGTATTGATAGGCCGCTAAAAATTTATTGTGACAATTCCGCAGCAGTCTTCTTTTCTAAAAACGACAATATTTCCAAAGTGCTAAGCATATGAGTTGAAATACTTTGCGTTAAAGAAGAGTTCAGAAATGTAGAGTGTCTATAGAGCATGTTAGCACTAATCTATGATAGCTGATCCCTTAACGAAGGGATTACCCCAAAATATTTACTGGTCATTTGTATAGTATGGGCATTATGTCAGCTAGTGACTGTTGATCATTATTGTAATATTGACTATTGATACTCTGAGCTCATTAATATATAAGTTTCTGAATTTTTTTCTGTTTTCAAATTTATGTATACATGCATGTATGAATGATGATATTGAAATACAGGATTTGTCCTAACGAAGACATTATTGTTTGTTATTGGACATGATGTGTACTTCCATTAAAGTATCATATTAGGGAGAAAAGCTAATATATGGTACATGGAAGGAACTATGCCGATTTGATAGTGTAGAACCGCTATGACTCTTATTAGTTTTATTCCTAATTATGAATTATGAAACCTTTAGCCGAATTTATGCGCACTAAAGTTGATGTTTTTATTAAATCATGACATGACATTTACCACATGAGCCAAGTGGGAGAAATGTTAGAAATGTGTCTCATATTTAATGAGAATTAATGATGATTTAATTAAAACATATTAAAGGGCTAAAAGGTAATTAGTTGTAAGGGAGGATAATTAAGTAAATTGCTTGATGGGAGCAATTATCTAATGATTATAGGATGTTATCCTAAGTGATAACTGATGGTTTTGAAATTCGAAAGAAACCGATAACTGATGATACTATCTTATGGGTTTGAATTTCATATTAAACCCCTATATATTCAGTCTCTACCCATAAGGATACACCAAACCAAGAGATTATCTTCCATCGAATTGTGAAAGGTGTAAGTACGAAAGGGAAAGGGACCGATAAAGATTCAGTAAGGCTTTCAGATCTGAAGTTCATTCCGCATAATGGATAAAGGTTAGTACCACTTATTGATTTGATTTTAATGTATGTGAAAACCATGAATTCCTAAGATCCTAATTGTGTTCTAGTATGATGATCCATAATGTAAAGGACACAAGTTTAAGTTTACACATCCTCCCCATCTTGAATCAATTCAATAATCAATAACATCATTAGCGTTGCGGATATTTTCTTGCTTGTGATCGCAGCACGCTTGGTCGCGTTTCCCTCCCCCATCTTGTTTTAAAAAGTAAACGGTTAAATTTAGTTTGGACAACATCACTTTAAAATCACTTATTTGTTCGATAAACTCTAAAATTAAATTAAGCTAAACATTATATTATATTATATTATAAAATTTAATTATTCATATTTAAATATGAAAATTTCATGCTTCTTATTTATTGATTTAAAGTTACATATTAATACTTTTTTAAGAAAATATATTTATACCGATTAACGGACTGGTCTACAAGTAAACAGGTTTAGTTCATTTAACTTAGAGACTAAGTAGATGTAGACAAAATTAGGTTCTCTCTCGAGGTAGAATTATGTGATGTTGTGCAATGCTATCAAATTGAAAAATGTCTAAGACTTGAGGAGAGACAGAAACAAGGGAACTGCATGAAATTATATATTTATTAGAAGCTTTGTATTGTCAGAACTTCAAAACTGGGTGAGATTATACAGATATGTACAAATTGGGTTAGGTGTGCATGCTAATGCTACTAAGAAAAGTGTGATTTTTTGTTTGCTGGAATTTTTAGTATTTCTAAATCATGTTATGAATTTGGTTTGCTGAGAAAATAAATGAAATGACTATTTTTTGTCAAATTGGAAGTTAATATTTTATTATGTTTGATAAGTAATAAAATTAAGGATTCGAGTATTCGAGTTTTATTTTAAAGAATAAAGTAAGAATTTTTAATTATTAATAAAAAATAGTTAAAATTATGATAAAATATATCTATATATAACAAATAATAAAGTTATTAAAATTTGTTTTTTTAATTTTTTATTAATAATTAATATTTTTTACTTTATCATTTAAAGTAAAATTTTTATTTTAAAAAAATTAAATTCTAAAATTAACATATAATGTACGTGCAAAATATGGTCTGATGACTAGTTGTATATGCAATTAATACAGGAAATTCTAGATTTGGAGACTGTCAGTGTCATCATAAGTACGGGACTTTATGTATGTTTTAAGGTGTTCCAAATTTTAGTATAAAGTTAATAAAAAAATGACATGTAATATCAGAGTCTACCTAAAACCATTATTTGATCTAGAACTCTAATTGAATTAAAAAATTGAAATTAGAAATGTGAGAACCCTAACTTATCCGTCAATGGAATTGCAGTTTTCTATAGTTAACGTTTGGCCAAATTAATTTAGGTTTGTTCGTAGTATAACATGCTGTAAAATCATGAATGGATTTCAGCATATATATTGTGAGCTTTCAAGTTTTGAAACTCATAAGGTGGATCTGGGTTTTGGACGTTTGAATCCAATTTTATCAAGTGTTATTGTATGTTTGGCTTATTGTTGATGTTTATTGTTTTTTAGACTATTGATTATCTTAATTAGATATTAATTGAATTTTTATTTGAAACGATAGTATTTTTAGTGAATTTGTTGACATAATAATGCTTTAATTTATATTAGTAGACTCTATTTGATGTTAGGGTATTTGTATGTCTTTGGGACGCGTTGAAGAGCGTCACGAATTGAAAACCTGTGACTTGAGACAAAAGTATCAGACATTGAAGTCCCTTCATTCGCTAACTCACTCGTGAACTGGGGTAAGGCGTTGAGGGTCATCTTAATTCGTTTCCTTATCAAACCAATCCCAAACTTCCATTCGGCTCTTCGACACTTTGGATGGGCCATGTAGCTTAATGTCTACATTCCAAAGAGTGTATTGATCAACCCAATGGAAAAGTTCACTTGAACGATTTAATAAGCTACACATAAACGTAGACCCAAAAAAAAATATATGAACACATACACAAGAAATAAACATCACATGTCCTTGCATTTGTACATCTACTACACACTTACAACACCTTCACACATTAATATTACTATTAGGGTCAGTTTGGTATGAAATGAAAATGAAAGTGAAATTTTTATGAATGAGTTTTATATATAATTTTATATATAAAACTCATTAATAAAAATTTTACCCCTATTTTTATTCCTAATACCAAACATATACCTATAGTTTTATATGAACATCAATTAATTACTACTCAGCTCACTCTATAAGCCTAAGTCTCCTTGCTTGGCTTACTCTATATATATATTTCTCCAAAAAATTGCCACAAATTAAGTCTCCTCTGTTCAAATATCATATGAAGTCAGGCCCAGTTTCCTGAGATGGTGATGCATATCTTCAGGGTGACCGTACTCAAGTTTTGGGCGCTCAGGCTGCACCCAGCGTCCATCTTTGCTCTTGACCAAGCCCTTGTTCTCGTCTTGCCTCCAGTTTGGTGGCACCAAGTAGTGATCTTTCAGAAAGTCACAGGCTTTGTTCACCAATGCAGGGTCCCTCCCACTCGCCAGCACAAATCTATGTCCCCTTCCATGGTATCTGCATGGGCATCATCAGTGTAGCCAAGCAAAAAAAAAAAAAACTACAGCTGCATGCATTATATATTATCGAAGTGAACAATTTAAAGCTCTACTTATTAATTACTTGCTTCAGCAGAGAAAGGTCATTAGTATTATTATATATCATCAGCAGAGTTTGATTAAGCTGAGTTTGATCAATTTACCACTTGGCAATTTTTTATATGTTTCAGATCTCAGAAGGTCACTAGCACAAACTATAATTAACTACCTATCCTGAACTTGTAACACATATCATATTTTTTATTCCTTTTCGTTTCTTTTTCTGAAATTTCGCAAGTTAATAATTTATAATGCATTAGCTCTCAATTCTTTATCTACTCTATATTATATAGCATATATTCTCAATAGTCAATATTTTAAACTAATGATCTTCGATTACAAAAATACTGACCCCTTAAACTAATCATATATTCCTTTTTATCGATAAATTTAACCTTTTTTTTATATAAGCAAGCAGCATTATACTCCTGGTTAGCTTATCTGAGTCACAACCGGCGACGCAAACTTATTATTAAATGATTTTTTTATTCTTTATTCTTCTTAAAAAGTCATCAGCTGCTGGCTAATTGTTTATCATTATAATCAAAGACTTCAAAGTTCAAACTCTTTGGGTATGAACTGTTTCTGCAGTCGAGCTGACGGGAAAACGTGATGCCAATTTACGTAGTATTATATTTAGTGACGTCCTGAACTTGGCTATGACATTTCTGATTGCTTGCATCTTTGCATGTGGACCTAGTAAAAGGAGAAGTTCTTAGCTGGTGGGTCTGGCCCAACAATTTCTCTCTCAAGTCTCAAATAACTCTATGTCTTGTTTCTTTTTCTCTACCCTTTCATACAATCCTCACATGAGCCACCTATATATTCAAACGGGAACATATTCATACCAATTATTTAGGTCATTTATTCACTCAAATGTGATTTTTTAATACATAATAATATCGAATCCTAAGGAGTTACTGTTCTCTTGAAACGTATGTGAGTAGTACTTACAGAGTAGAGAAGTATTCGTAATGTCTGTACTGTAGTATATACTATAATATAGTTGTTGAATGGAATAGTACTCACCCGTCCAGCAAATGCAAGAGAGCCTCCAAGTTATGGGCGCAAACAGCGTCAGCATTTGGATTGAGGAAGGGCGAGTTCTTATGGTCCAACTCCAATTCCACCCCAACATGTGAATAACTCCAGGGCAAAGCCCTCGCCAACTTCATCAGCACGGGCGGCACACGCTCATTCAAGAACAACCCAGGTGTCTTGGGCACAACATCATGCACATTAACCACCCTCAACACCTTCACCCCCAGCGACTCCAACCTCTCCTTGAACCTCACGTTCCCCACTCTCGGCCCCGAGAACGACAACACGGAAACCGGCACGGCGCGGCTATCCTTCGTCACGTTCAACCCAGTTTCCGCTATGTCAAAGGCACTCAACATAGCCAGCGCGCTTCCCAGGCTGTGCCCTGTGATGGTAATGCTCAATTCCTCATCTGGGTACTTCTCCACCAACTGTTTCACCTCCGTCAGGACTTGCTCCCTCGCCGAGTACTTGCAGTACCCGCAGGTCTCTTCCTTGTTGGTGTAGAGCTCCAAGAACCCGGATTCGACCTTGACGGCTTGATCCGGGCAGGGGATGCTGTTGGAGGAGACGGGTATCAGAAAATCCATCAGGTCCGCGACCCATTCGAGGTGGGTCACTGTTCCTCGCCATGAGACGGCGATGTCCCTGCGGCCGAGGGGCTTGCTGGTGGAGTCGTCGGAAACGGCGATGTATCCCGCCCAATTGGCGTTCTTGCTCCACATCTTGTTGGGCCACCGTGACCTCTTGAAGAAGTTGGGGAGGTTGACGTTGGCGGTGGCGTAGAGGTAGCGTGTGACGTGGTATCCAAAGTGGGTCATGCCCAGGCACTGGAACAATTTGGAAGGAGCGAACCGGCAGCCGCCGCAGTACTTGGAGTAAGGGTCGAAGTCGAACGCATCGTAGCAGGCTTGGGCCATCTCACCGTACCGGATCAGCTCGGAGCGCAGAAAGCGGGTCCATCGGGTCGAGAAGGCCAACCCAGTCTTTTTCGCCATGGATTTGACGCCAGACATCACCTACTAGCTGATGTGCCTCTGCCTCGGATGTTTTTGGAAGCGTTTCTTGATCTTGTTCTTCTTCTCCCTCGATGCCGGTGACGGTGGACGACAGTGACGAGTTGACTTCGGAAAACGCCTTGCATATGGTGGAGGGTAATTTCCTCGTGGATAGAGAAAGAGAGTTTTGGGTGAGAGATAATGGTGCTGCTCGGGATTTGGTGTAAGTAGATGGGAAGCTAGCTTCGTGCTGCGTTTTGGACAAGGGAATGAGCATGGTTGAGATGGAAGTGGCCATTGGAGGGGAGTTGTTTGGGCCAAGCTTCAATAATCTGAGATTCTGATCGAGTTGAAATGGCCATGCGGGAAAGAAAGGATGGTATCCGGGAATACATATGTTTATCTTGTAAGCAAAACAATGAAAAAAGTCTAACCCTGCTTTAAACTCATTTAAGATACGTAAGTTAGATAACTTTTATTTTTTTTGGGTCTTGGGTACATATTTTTCATTTAAGATATGTAAGCATTTATAATTACGGTAGAGGAGATTTTAATTTAGTTTCTCATTTTCTTATAGTTAGTCATTACCTAACCTAGTTATTACTCAATTGGCAAGTAAGTGTTTGATGATACGGGCAACCTTATTCTCGGTCTAATATACACTATCAATTCAGTATTCTTAAGTGAATCTCAATAATTATATTTTTCTTACTCTTGTCTAATTTAGGTCTTACGACCTTCTTTATGAGAAACAAAAATTAATGAACAGTATGTAAATGTGACCGTATATAGACACAGGGTCGTTGCTGACAGAATAATTCTACATATATTTTCCTATCCTTTTGTTTTATTTAATAATTATTCATGAATGTAGGTAACTTTTGGTTAAATTTTTTTTTTTTGGCTATATAACACTACTCATTCGAAAAACTATTGGTATCAAATAGCATGTTAGAAAAATATTCAATCTAACCTTAGACCTTAGTGCCATTAATTGAAAAAACAAAGAGGAAAATTCAACGTTCTTCTAAGAGTCTACTGAAATTTTCAAATGCTCTAAGATAACGGTGAAGTAACAATGTTATCTTAGTTAATAGCTTTCATATTGCATTACTAATAGAAAATATTCAATCTAACCTTAGACCTTAGTGCCATTAATTGAAAAAACAAAGAGGAAAATTCAACGTTCTTCTAACAGTCTATTGAAATTTTCAAACGCTCTAAGATAACAGTCAAGTAACAATGTTATCTTAGTTAATAGCTTTCATATTGCATTACTAATCTTGTTTCGCTTCTTCATCCACCGGCAGTATCCATTATTATTCTTCTTCTTTAATGATTTACCATAACCCTGCTCTAAAATTCAAACTTTAAACATCTATGCATCGAGTCACCTGTAACAAAGCAAAGGAGACGAGAAACTCTTATATGTTTTTTTAGAGTAGTATTTTGTTTTACTTCTTACAAATAAATATAAAATAAGTATATAAAAATAATATTAAATCTAATATTATATATTGTATCCACGTACACTCAATAAGGAAAAAACACTCATGAGCATAAAGAATTTCTCATAGAAGACTCTGAGAAGATGAGCGGTCTATACACGTAACGTAACATTTTCTTTTAAGTTATCGAACGTGACTGGCACCTATAGGCTATAGCTAGGTAGCACCGACACCCAAGCTTAATTTGATTCCACTTTATTTGGAAGACTGCTTCCAGTTCTTGCCGTTGCAGTCCACTGCAGTCAAGGCTATGATTTCATACAGTCATCATGGGAAAAACACGTGAGATAGTAAAAAGCATTCGGTCAAAGCAAGGCTAGCTAACATTTTTGTCTCTTCTTTTCAATTTTCAAGGAAAGGAGCGGCAGCGAATTAAAAACATTAAAGAAATTAACATATTAATATTATATTACAACTTACAAGACACGATATCTTCATGTGTTTCCCATTTTCCATTAGCATGCCAAATACATTTTTAATTTTACTTATTCTCAGAATTGTATAGATCGATTTGTCTTCAAGAGATAGTCCAACGACTACCTCATGTCTATTTTGTATAAATTTTTAATATCTTGATCGATAATATCAGCAGTTTTGGAGTTGTTAATTTGATCATATGTTATGTCTTGAGGTATATAAGATATATGGATTTATATTTTATAAAAATCAATATGTAAAATTTCAATAATAATCTATGCTTCCTGGATGTAGAATTTAAAAATTATATAGAAAATTTCAAAGAATGTGGGCCAGTGTTTGATTTAGGACATATAAATCATAGAAACCCAATTATAAATTTCATTTTTTTATTTATTTTGAAAAGTCAATTATTTTTCTTAACTAGAATGTGTTTCAGACTTCAGATATTTTTACCCTACCAACTACTTTGAATTCTCGTGTCTATTTGACGGCAGTAAGACGCTGGAAAATGCAGCAGATTCAGTGAGTAATTAATATATCTAATTTGAGATTTATATGTCTAAAAAAATAAAAAATTTCGCTAAAGATCTATACGTTCAAAATCGTCTAAAACTGTTTATTTTAAATTTGTATTTCGCTTTGCAATTTGTAGTGTTTATAATGTTAGCCCTCGTTGCTTGCACTTTTCAAAAGCGATTCATAAATATCAAATATAGTTAACGGAATATGAATGTTATCCACATATAATGGTACTTTGAAAATTTATACAGCTCATCAAAAGTACTTTGAAAGAGTGCTAATTAAATAGTAGTACATATAATTCAATCACCTGCTTAGAATTTCGTTGTTTGAGGAGGGAGAAAGCTCCTTCGAAAGTGGAAGGACTCGGATCTCACCATACGGGAGTTCTCTTCGCGGGGCACTGGACTGTGACCGCTCACTGGCCTCTTCTCCAATCCAATGTCTACTTAAGGAAATACCCAAATTGGGTTACTGTGGTTAGGTCCACTGTCTCAACAGCGAGACTGAGCAATAACCATCTCTAATTGTTGTTTCTCAACAATACCAGCTTCCTAAATCTGTCTCTAGTGGCCGCCTCTGCATCTTCCTTGCACTTAACCTTTGAAAAGTTAGCACTCAAAACAAGAAGCTTTTGTGCTGCTCCTATCAATCCACGTAACGTACAACTTCTGCATCGATCTTCTATATCTATCTATCTAACTATCTATATATGCTTAATTTGCACTCTGAACAGATCCTCAGCCTCCTAGACATTATGGGTTTCCAAGCTGTGGCACCTGCGAGGATCCATCAACCTTGCGCAGCTTGCAGGATGCTGCGCCGGAGATGTGACAGTAAGTGCCTACTTGCTCCGTATTTCCCAACTGATGAGGTTGAGAAGTTTGCTGGAGTGCATAGAGTGTTTGGTGCTAGCAACGTTATCAAAATGATTCAGGTGGGGATATATAGCCTATAGGTAGCTGCTCATGCAGTATAATTATCCTTTAATTAGCTTTTGACTGTTATGCTAATTGCCAAATGAATCTGTAGCCATTTTAATAGTTACCAAATTTTAATCTCAGATGTTTAAAAATCTTCCATTAGTCTTATTAGACGGCTTCTTCTTTTTAAAAATGTTTCCTATTAATTTCCCTGATTATATTGTGATTGAATTGTGGGTCACTGTTCCTCGCCATGCGACGGCGATGTCCCTGCGGCCGAGGCGCTTGCTGGTGGCGTCGTCGGAAACGGCGATGTATCCCGCCCAATTGGCGTTCTTACTCCACATCTTGTTGGGCCACCGTAACCTCTTGAAGAAGTTGGGGAGGTTGACGTTGGCGTGGCGTAGAGGTAGCGCGTGACGTGGAATCCAAAGTGGGTCATGCCCAGGCACTCGAACAATTTGGAACGGCAGCCGCCGCAGTACTTGGAGTAAGGGTCGAAGTCGAACGCATCGTAGCAAGCTTGGGCCATCTCACAGTACCGGATCAGCTCGGAGAGCAGAAGCGGGTCCATCGGGTCTAGAAGGCCAACCCAGTCTTTTTCGCCATGGATTTGTCGCCAGACATCACCTACTAGCCGATGTGCCTCTGCCTCGGATGTTTTTGGAAGCGTTTCTTGATCTTGTTCTTCTTCTCCCTCGATGCCGGTGACGGTGGACGACAGTGACGAGTTGACTTCGGAAAACGCCTTGCATATGGTGGAGGGTAATTTCCTCGTGGATAGAGAAAGAGAGTTTTGGGTGAGAGATAATGGTGCTGCTCGGGATTTGGTGTAAGTAGATGGGAAGCTAGCTTCGTGCTGCGTTTTGGACAAGGGAATGAGCATGGTTGAGATGGAAGTGGCCATTGGAGGGCAGTTGTTTGGGCCAAGCTTCAATAATCTGAGATTCTGATCGAGTGAAATGGCCATGCGGGGAAAGGATGGTATCCGGGAATATATATGTTTATCTTGTAAGCAAAACAATGAAAAAAGTCTACCCTGCTTTAAACTCATTTAAGATACGTAAGTTAGATAACTTTTTTTTTTTGGGTCTTTGGTACATATTTTTCATTTAAGATATGTAAGCATTTATAATTACGGTAGAGGAGATTTTAATTTAGTTTCTCATTTTCTTATAGTTAGTCATTACCTAACCTAGTTATTACTCAATTGGCAAGTAAGTATTTGATGATACGGGCAACCTTATTCTCGGTCTAATATACACTATCAATTCAGTATTCTTAAGTGAATTTAAATAATTATATTTTTCTTACTCTTTTCTAATTTAGGTCTTACGACCTTCTTTATGAAAAACAAAAATAAATATACATTATATAAGTTGACTCTTTTTATGGGAGTCTTTCAAGTAATTGTTTTTAACAATTTTTGAGGTCATAATTGACTAACCATTCAAATTTTTAACTATTAATAAATACATGAATTTACATAAAATCTCATGTGTGAATTTAGACATTATCAACTACATTTGAGTTTATATATATGATTGCATCAATTTGGACATTGTTTCTTATGATACATAATCATAATAAAGAGTTCGTATTTATAATTTAAGATACACAATCTTGATAAAATTAATATGCAAATTAAGTTCTCTTTTTTTTTCAAAATTAAATACTTAACATATTATCATTCTATTTTATTACATTATTAGTCGCATTAAAGTTTATAAATTTAATTGATAAAATAAGAAATAAAAATATTAAAGTATAAAGGGCCAGGTAAGGCGAAGACTGAACAGCAAACTAAGTATTAACTTCTCCTCTCGACAAATAAATATAAAATAAAATAAAAAGTTGCATTTACTTAAACAGTGCATTACATGACCTATATATGTTATGTTTGGATACTTTGAGTGAGGAGAAAGGAATGAAAAAGGAAGAAAAGGAGAGAGAGGAGGATCAAAAAAGATGGAGGAATAATTATTTTTCTTTATTTGAATATTTAAATAAAAAATGAGAATAAAGTATGAAAAAGAAAAGTTATTTTTTATTTAATTTAAAATAAATAAAATTTCTCTTTTTATTCCTCAATTCAAGAGAGAAAAATTTTGAAGCTTAGAGTTTCCCTCCTTTTTATAAATAAAAATATTCCAAACAAAATGTTTTGGTAACTTTTTTTTTTCTTTTTTTTTTGTTTCTATCTTTACTTTACATTCAAATATATAGTGTTTATGTGCGAGTAGCTAGGCAAGAGAGGAGACAAGTGGCATCAAGTTATTTAAGTCTCAACCAAGTCCAAAATACACAGTCCCAGTGGCGTATTATTATTAATCACTCTTGGGTGTTGCTGCACATTTTTGCTTCCCATTTCCTCGGCCTTCGTAAGTTAAGAATATTTTTTTTTTTTGGGTGCAAGTAAGTTGAGAAGATTTGCCGTAAAAGCTGTTACATTACGAATTATATAATGCGTGGATGAAATGAATTTTTATTTGTTCTGTTAGTTTGATTTAATGTTAGCGTTATTTTTCAAATTTGATTATAATTTTAAAATTTTTTAATTAAAATAGTTATTTCTTTTTTTATACTGAATATAATTTTTTTAAAAATATAAATTAGTTTATTATAAATATACTTATATTCAAAATTAAGTTTATAAAATTAAATTTATAAAATTTATTTATTTTTTTAATAATTTGTAAAATTTATTTATTTATTTTAGTCTGAATTTGTAAAATTTATTCGAAAACTCATAGCCAAAAATGCTGGACCTGGATTATCGGCTTGGGCCTGGACCTTCGTATATTGAACTCTTACGAAACAGTCATATTGCTCGTGTTGCACGTTCCACGCTGCTTGATTTGACTCCTCGGGACTCTAGACTTGAAAAATAGGCTTTTTATTTAAAGTACTTTACATAAGATCCCCACCCCCCCAAAAAAAATACTCTACATTAAAAAAAGTACATTTAAAATTAATTTTTTTGTATTTTTAAAAATAATTTTTATAATATAAAAAACTGTTTAAATTAAATTTTTTTACTAAATATTACATTTGAACATAAAATAATTTTTATTTTTTAAAAAAATATTTTAATTAAAGCTCATAATTTTAAAAAAAAATTCATTCAAACGAGTCTTCAATGAAACCATAGTATACAAATTTGGGGGGGCAAAATAATAATTTTAAAATGGTTATATTTACATTTAAAGATAAATCACTAAAATTTAAGGAGATTTTTACTCATCGCCCTCCTACTAATGTGGTTCTGGCCGTAAAAATATTTATTTTAAATTGTCTTTGTCTTAGGTTCATACCAACAATTTCTCTAATGCACACCTGTGATTTATAGTAATTTAACTTTCTACTATGCCACTCTTGTGTAAAATAATATGTTTATTTTTTAAAATAATTATTGAAATTTGTGCATAAATTCAAAACTGAAGATTTTCAAAAAATAATTAAATATAAAATTTAATAATAATGTCCGTGTGAGTATCATATTTTCCTGACTCAATGTTAAGTCAACCATACCAAAATATAGTGACACTTTTTTGTCACATAAGAAGACGACCAATAGTGATTATAGTGAGAAAAATGAATCAATCATAAGATAATTTTTATTTAAATGAACAGAAAAAATACTTCATAAAATTGTAGCTTTATTCACAAAAAACTTTATTTTAAGTAATTTTAATGAAAATTATTTTTTTTATAGTAAACCTATTTTTAGTCTTTAAAAAATACATTATTTATTAATTTTTTTAAAAATTAATTTTATCGATTTAATCTTTTAAATTTTAAATCACTTATAAATTTTTTTTTTGTTCTTTTTAATTTCATTAATTTAATTTTTTAAAATAATCAAATTATTATAAATATGAAATTTGAGAAACTAAATAGATAAAATTATTTTTTAAAAGATAAAATTGATAAATAATACATGACTAAAATTATATTTTATTCTTTTTTTTATATAGTTCAATAATGTTAATTGATCTATAAGATGAATATATTATTAGAATAAGGTTTGATTATTGTTGTTATTGTACTTTTTTAAAAATAAACCTATAGTGATATTTATAAATAAGAATAAAATAATCACACGATATGGTTATTCAATTTCAAGTTTTAAATTGAATTATCAAAACTTCCAATTATTTAATTATCATGTGTAAATATTACTACACCTTGATGTGCTTTTGAATTTTTTTTTTATTGCAATTACACTATTAATCTTTTCTTCATTCTTATCGTTGTAAAGTGCATGAACCAACTTCTCACATACCTGCACATATATATATATTTTAAAATGGTAATCTATATATTAAATATATGAATATATAATTTCAAGAAAAATTTAAAATTGGTATACTAATATTTATTAGATTTTTTTTATATCCATTTATAAGCTAATAATTAACACATTGAAAGCCCTAATGCATTGGTTTTGCACCATGTCATGGATACTTTGATAAGAGGAACAAGGTACTTCGGTACCTGATATGAATTGGGACGAGAATTGAAAGTTCTCTTTAATTGCGCGTCCACTCCTTGACATTTCTTCACCCACTTTTTCTCATGCGATTGATTCTTCCTGTTTTCATTATCTACTTTATTAAAATTTTAAATATTTATTTTATTACAACTAAAAAGTGAGGGAGGCGTATTTATTTTAAATTAAACATAATCAGTCCACCACCTACAAAAATTTTATACAGTTAAGGATATTTAAACGATTTCTAATATACTTAACATTTGAAGTCAATTTTAAATTAAAAATAGAAAAATCATGTAATTATATAATTACATAAAATTAATTTTGTTTTTTAACTTATATCCTCCTTGGTGGTTGGTGGTCGATGCCCCTATTATTATGAATTTATGATCATAATAAACTGGACTCTCCAGTAATTTTTTAAAAAAACCATTAAAAATGATGTGCACTGCACGAGGACAATGTACGAAAAGTATGAAACCTTACATTCCTCAGTAAAAATAGAAGAGGAAATTTTTAATTATAAATAAAAGAGCATCGAATTAGAAGAAAAATCTTTTAACCCAAAAAAGAAACTATTTTGATTGCGCTTTAATTCTGGAAGGGACAAGGCCATAAATTGTGAAATAGAGACAATAAACGCTTTCTATAACGTAATTAAGGAAGACTATGAAACCGGCACCAAAATGGTTTTTAAAAAATTAAAAAAAGTTAAAACGGAAAGGGAAACAACGAAAAGGGCGCGAACTCTCCCGCGCTGCGTTTATATTTTACTCTCGGAACCTCCATTACCTGGTCTCACTCTCACTCTCCGCCAAGCGCTCACACTATGCAACACTACCACCCCCAACCTCATCTCGCCGCTGCAGCCGCCTCCCCCTCTCACGGTGGCGCTTCCACCGTCGTTTCTGACTTAAAGCGCGGCAAGAAGCGCGGCAGTTACAACTGTGGCCGCTGTGGTCTCCCCAAGAAGGGCCACAACTGCAACGTCAAAACCCCCACCTCCGCCACCACCCCCACCGATTCATCTCTCTCCACCTTTTCTGCCATTTCTGCTCCCTCGTCCGTTTCCGCAGCCCGTCAGCCTCTGTTTCGTCAGCCTTACCCCCACCTCCGCCGCGCGCTGTCGTTCGATGATGTCGATGACGATGCCGGCGGCTTTGAATCATCGGAGCCCGCCGGTAGAGAGGATGGAGGAGATACATTACCCGAACCAGATCCGGATCTGGATCAGTGTGGGTTGCCGGCTAACCTTCTGTGGGAAGTGCTGAGGAGGTTGCCGCCCTCGGGGCTGTTGTCGGCGGCGAAGGTGTGTAAAGGATGGAGGGATACGACAAGGAGGCTGTGGAGGGCGGCGGAGGAGCTGAAGCTTAGGGTTCCGGCAAGAGTTCAGGTCGGGGTTGTTGCATCGATGTTGCAGAAGTGCCCGGGGATTGTGAATCTCTCCCTTAGAATGGAAAGGTGTGGGTTTTGTTCGATTCACTGGACTCTCTCAGATCTGCAGTTCTACATTGCCGATCCGGTTATATTTTAATCGAATGAATGAGATCGAACAACGTAATCTAAAATATCGAAGCTTTACCCGGAAATTAGTGGTCAATTATTGCACAAAGATGCAAAAGCTTACGAAAATTGTAAAATCTGAGTTGATCCATCAAGATTGATGGAAAACAGTCGCTTGATGCTTGATCTATAAAAGAAAAAAGGGGCAAACACTAAGAACGCTGCTACAATTAGAATCACAACCTAAAACTTATTTTTTCATGCTTACAAACGAGAAGAAACCCGGTTATTGTAAATGGAGAAAAAATCGATATTGAAATTCAGATTGTGATTAGTAGACACGTTCTCAGCAAAACCCCATTTCCTGTTGATTAAACTTCTCTGCCTTTTTTTTTAAAAATCTTTTTATTTTTAAGCTTATGCCTATATTTATTTTGTCAATCTAATCTATTTTCCTTGATGTTGCAGTGACCTGGATTCAACGATGCTGGCTTGCATTGCATTCTCATGCCCTAATCTGGAACTTATGGAAATCTCGACATCTGATACTGCCATCAATCGGATCAATGGGTATTGTTCACGATCTTATATTTTATTTTTGAACCTTTTTTTTTCTTGCTTTCTGATAGAAACTGAGTTTTCTGGTTCTTTAGCACCTGATTACATGAAGCATTAGTTAGATTCAGTAAGATTAAGAAATTTGTGTAGGGTATAATTTTATAAAATGCGAGCACGTGCTACTGTCTTGATTAAGTGGGTCAGACCTGGAAATTCCTGAGTAAAAGCCACAATGACAAAATGATATCTAACTCGAGTCCAGATTTCTAACTTCTGTTAATGTTCGGAGTTAAGTGTCGTTGTTCTGTGTTTAACATTGTTTATAATTGGGGTTTGGAATGTGACATTTTGAGAGATCCGTTGAGATTGATAATTGTACTTGGTAATTGATATTGGTGGATCGATTATGCAGTCATATGTTTGTTGAGTCACGTTAAATTATTGTGTGATCTTTATTTTTCTTTGGTATTTGCTTACGTTGGGATAACTTTGTCAACAGTTCTTTGTGGTAAATATTGGTTATTATTTACTCTGCCACATATTAAGTGGATTATGTGGATGAAACCCTGATGGCATATTGCCATGCTATGAAATATGAATTGCAACTCTCGGTATTTTACCAGCAGGGGTCTAACTTTTGTTTTGTCTCGTCATATCTGTATATTTCAGAAGTTTGTTTTTAACTTGCAGAGTCCGTTTGGAGACACATTGTTTTAGAAAAAGTACTTTTTTTAATAAAAAAGTGTTTCAACATATTTTCAAGTGTGTTTGGATATAACTTTTAAAAAAAATAAAAGTTAAAAAAAGTTAATTTACTTCTTTTTTTAAAAGTCAATGATCTCTAGTTTCTGAAAAAAATAGAATGAGAAGTGATTTTTAATGTAATTTTATGACAAAAATATCTTTTACTTTTATTAAAAATTACATTTTATATCTTTTCTTTTTCCTTTTTATAAATTTTATTTACATAAACTTCCTTGCGTAATTTTATGAATTACATTTTGAACAATACAACTTGATGTCATTGTGTCCTAAATATCTTAAATTGAATTCTGATTTTAATGATTATATCACATAGAGAAAGTAAAATAGAACATCATTAGCAACATGTTATTAAGCTTTTGGGTACGTAATTAGACATGTTGTTATTATTTTATATCTCATTTTTCATGACGCTGTTACCATGAGATACTTGAAAACCTCACCGTCTTTATTATGTTAGCTCATTTAATCATATCGTACGTACCATAATTCATCATATCTTGTATTTGAATATTTTTTTTAGTAATTTTGATATAAATTAAGTATTTTTATTTTTTTTTATTCAAACAAATTTAAAAGTCCTTTTATTATTTAAAAGTATTATTTAAATATTATATTTAAATATAAAATTATTTTTTCTTAAAAAAAAATCTACTAAAATAAAATATATAAAAAAATACTTTCTTATAAGCTTATCCAAACGAGCTCTAGGTATTCTGTTAGTACATAAGCTATAATTTCTTGTACATAAATGAATTAATAAAAGTCGATATTGTTTTCTGATTTCTGTTCAATTACATACACTTTTATTATTCTAGTTGCTTTAGCCTGTCATATGCAGCAGGAGTCAACAATGGCAGTATGAAAGCTTAACAAGAGAATGCTTCTTTTTGCTGGTAAGCTTTATCTATCCTGCAATTTTGAAAATGCAGGGACGAATTAGGTCAATTTGT
Organism: Castanospermum australe; assembly: GCA_019955255.1. Classification (NCBI taxonomy): domain Eukaryota; kingdom Viridiplantae; phylum Streptophyta; class Magnoliopsida; order Fabales; family Fabaceae; genus Castanospermum; species Castanospermum australe. The sequence goes on from NSJW01000209.1 coordinate 103,678, forward strand.
TGCTGATAAAAGAAGACTCAAAAGCCTCAAGATGGAAGGTTGTTCTAATCTGGGGGGTTTTGTTCTGTGTTCGTCTACCCTTTCTACGCTTTGGCTATCGGATCTATACTCTCTGTCTAAGATGGTGATTACCTTTCCTTTCTCCTCATAATCTTGTATGCTGTAATCAATTATTGAATTGATAATCCCCTTTGATCTTGCATTCAGAGTGAACTCTAGTTACTAACAGATGCTTTGAAATGATAGGTATTTAATTGTCCCCAGTTGAGAGAGATTTTCTTGGAGTTTTCTCGCCAAGAAAATGATGGTACTGATCTCACAACTATGGTTGAAGGTTTGGGAAGAAGTTGCCCGAGATTGCAAAGCATACATATTGCTTCGATGTGGCTTTCACATGCAACTGTGCTTGCTCTTACGGCTGCTCAGTTAAGGTTTGTCAAAACATTGGCATCCTGGCACTTTGTTTTCCATATTTATGTATGAAATCTATATAAAAATTTTCAACAAGTAGCCCAAAAATGTGTGTGCGTGAAAAGAATAATTAGGCAATGATGGCATTGATTTGGAGATCAAATCTTATTTCTGTTCCCAACTTTAAGATGTATATTTGAAATCCCAAATCAGTAATTGATAAACAGTTTATATCACCGGATGCCTTTGTTATATAATCTGTGAAATTGTCATTCTTATTTATGTTTTTCTATTTAGTTATAATTAGTTAATAATTGCTACAGCATCCACTTGAGTGATAAGCTTGACAAAGTTCTGTTAAAAATACGACTAATCAGGGGTCTGCGAATGCTTTCACTTGTTCTTGGATCTGCAATTACCGATGCATCTGTTGCTGCAATTGCCTCAAGCTATTCAAATATAGAATTGCTTGATCTCAGTGGGTATGTTTCTGTCTCTGTTTTAATTGCATTCAAATATATTCTATAGAAATTTTGAAAAACCAATCACCCTGGAGACAATTGAAATTCTGTAGCAACTCATTACAGTGTACAAATATAAAGGAAAATCCAATATAGGAATGTATGCTTCAAGTATATTTGTATTTTAATCTCCTTTTATCTATCTGTTAAAGGGAATATGTTTAATGGTTGACTTTTATCACAGATCTGGCATCAGTGATAGTGGCATTGGAATGATTTGCAATGTGTTCCCGGAAACATTGTCAAGACTCCTTCTTGCTCTTTGCCCTAACGTAACTTCAAGTAATCACTCTGTCATATATTCAATTTCTTCACAAATTTCCAAATTTGCTTTAGTTTCTGCCTACTAATCTGCTGTCACATGTATTCAGGTGGCATTCAATTTGCTACAGCTCAGTTGCCTCATCTTGAACTTATGGACTGTGGCATGACCATATGTGATCCTAATTCCTACAATTCAACTGCTGATGAAAATAACTGCAAATTACAGAAAGCACCCTCTGCTAATCTACACCTAATAAACCAAAAGCTAATAATCAAACATAGTCGTTTAAAGAAACTTAGTTTATGGGGTTGCTCCGGCTTGGATGTGAGTTTTGTTAAATAGACTGAAGATGTTTATCGCGTATTCTTTCTCAGGCTTCTAATTTTTGAAATTTTCGGTTTTCATTAATATGCAGGCCCTATATTTAAACTGCCCACAACTCAATGATCTGAATCTAAATTCCTGTAGAAATTTGCATCCAGGTAGTCATTTCATCATGTATCTTCAGTAATTATCAGCTGAAAATCTGGTGCAACTTTTCAGGGTTTGCTTAAAAATAATGATTGATTATTTTTATTAAATTATTTGTTCAGAGAGACTGTTGCTTCAGTGCCCCAGTTTAGAAAGTGTGCATGCATCAGGTTGTCAGGATATGTTAATTGGGGCTATCCAAAGTCAGGTAAAAAAGCAGTTCTTTAAACATTTTCTTCATGGTTTTATAATTCTATGTTCTCTTTGAGATGGGATTCAAATTGGAAGAATAATATTCTACTAGTTCATGAATAAAGCATATTTACACTGATATAGGGTTTTGAAATTCTTCATGGTTCTAATGTCAGACGTACTTTTTTTCATGCGTTGTTACGATTTGTTTGCAGGTCTGCAATGCTTTTACTGCTATGGAAAACCTTTCACCCAGTAAACGTCTACCTGATGGCTCCAAAAGGGTTAGGGTTCCTCATTTACTCAGTAGCGAGGTAAGGCTAAACCGAATTACATAGAGCATGTTTTGCTGTACCTTTATTTTTTTCCTCTTGGATGGAAAAATTGAAATCGTGTATGAACTATCTCCATATGATGCATACAGTTTTAGATGCTGCACTGTGGACAATTGGCTATCTGATTCTCTCCATATTATGCTTTGTGCACGAATGGTATAATAGGCAGGATCATATGTTTGAGTGAATCGGTCTTTTTTCCATTCCCCCACACAGAAAGGGAAAAAGGATTTAGAACTTGCATGGATTTCTTAACTCGTGCTATGCATTGTACTGTTTCACATGAAGAGGATTTTATTTTGAATTCGAAACTTAGTATATAATTTGATTTCATTTTGCAGTCACCTGATGAAGAAAAAAAGCGGAGGAGAGTTGAGAAACGGCTTTGTAATGTGCTTGTGAACTGATCATCGTACTCCCTTAGCGATTGATTTTAATGTATACATGTGCAATTATCTTGTATGTTGTCATTTAAACTCTGGAGGCTTTATTCACTAGGTACCAAACAACAGGTTATAATTTTTTCAAGTTAGGCTCTCAAAATTGGTGCCCTAGAACTGTATCTTGTCAAAGAGATGTTAACTTTTAGCATTATAGTTAGCAGTCAGTTGTATGAACTTTTGAATGGCTGCCTCATATTTTTTAATAAAATTTTATATTTTTTTGATAAGTTATTTCTCTTCATGTTATGCAAATATCTGTCTTAATCGGTTATATATTAGGCTTCATTTCTCTATTCAATCAACAGAGACAATCTGGACGTAGTATTGCTGCAGCCAATATATATATATATATATATATATTTATTTATTTATTTATTTATTGGGATTATAACAATTTATAAATTAAATGATATAAATAGTAGTTAGATGCTTTTTTTTTTTGGTCAGGGAATTTGGGGGAGTGGATGAGATTCGTTCCTCATAGGAATCAATCTTTTGTGCAGTTTACATCAAAGGCAAACGAATTGTCTGCCAAACATGCCTTGAAGTGCATAGTTGGATGCTTTGATAGGTTTGAATTCAATATGCAGATCTCTGGAAACAAACTCGTAAAATATGGGCAATCATGGTTCATTATGGTCCAACACTTACTGGTCTGTTTGTTAAATGCTGGACAAGACGCCATGCTTGAGATTGTGGTTTGAGTTTCAATTTAGCTTTTCGAATTTGCTCATTACTGGGTGCAATGTAATTTGTGTCTAGAAAGAAAACATCAAATTAAAGCTAACCTAAAAATTTAATGATTTAATAGAAGAAATTAGAATCTTGAAGGAGAAAATGAAATTCATAAAGCCTGAGGTATAGAAAAATTTATTTTGGTTGACTTTTGTTGTTACTACTAGATGAACTAGATGACAAGTGTGGTTGGGTGCATATTTGCACTGCTCAAACGGGTTTTATTTGTTTCTTTTTCTATTTGTTTTGAAGCTTTATGCAAAAGAATGGAAGAAGTATTTGAAAGAAAATACTTACATAGATAAAAAAATGTCTTTACAAAGAGTAGCTCTATATTAGAAGTGTGTCTCGCCAACTCTTTATGGCAAGTGTTCTAAGATTAGTTCTTTAAAAATGCATGTGATATCAATGTGTGATCTTCTAAAGAAATAAGATATTAATTTAATTCTTTAATAAAAAATGATATTAATTTAATTTATTGCTTATAGTAAGTTACATTAATTTAATTTTTCAATTAGATATTTTATTAATAGTATTTTTATAATTTATAACATAAATATTATTTTGAAGTCATTTTTTATAATTAAAAAATTAAATTAATATCAATTTAAAATATCAAATTAATATCACCTATATATTTAAAAAACTAAAATATGTGTATACTCATTTTTTTAATAGTTACTTGATTGTCTTAAATTATTATTGAAAAATAAACTTTTAATTTGGTTCTACAAAAACTAAGTTTACATTATTTTGATCTTTCAAAAAATATTAATATAAATTTAATTTTTAAATTATTAAAAATAATATTAAAATTATTATTCTATATATAAATAAAAACTAAATTGATGTAATTAATTTTTGAGTTATAACGAACTTTATGCTTAGAGTCTCTCTAGACTCACAAGTAGAATATTCTAGTACCTTCCACAAGGTAGCAAGTTCTTTGGTGAAAAATATCCCCCATGAACCTTCGAAAATGTGACATCGCACACTCCTTGGTGGGGAAAAAAAAAAGAAAATATCGCCAGTTCTTTGGCGAAAAATATGTCCCATCAACCTTCGAAAATGTGACATCGTTCACTCCAGGGGAAGAAGAAATAAAAAATCGCCGTTGCCGGGGATCGAACCCGGGTCACCCGCGTGACAGGCGGGAATACTCACCACTATACTACAACGACTTGATGTTCAGGGTTCATAATGTTAAATAATTCTACTATTTTTAACATCAGTGATCGTGATTTCATTTTATTTTTTTTGAAAGAGTGATTTCAGTTCTTGGCGTGTGAAAACTCAAGAACCCAGGCGGAGCAGGCTCTCCATTGTTGAAGGAGGATATGGAAGCAACCTTCACTTCAGCGACTTCAAGAGGTTATCGGAATCGTCCATGTGCTTCCGCAGGTCTACTTCTCTGCAATCGTTTCTGTCTTTCATCCCCTTCGTTTTGCTGTAATTCCCACAGACTCTGCTTCAATTTTGCTTCCTAATTCCCACAGAGCCATTGTTGCTAAGAGGAATCAAGGCTCGTGATCTGAATCCGTGTTTTCTCTCCATCTCGCGTTCTAAGAAGTTTGCGAAACTGTCATTTGGTCAAACTGGCTACCACAGCAGGAAGGGTGCTCTCTTTAAGGTTCATATTTTCTTGTCATTGGGAACACTTTAATTATAGAATTTGGAAAGAATTCATTTGAATTGATATGATTTGAAAACCCTCAAATATAACACAAAAACGATTTGTAAACGAATTGATTCATCAAATTCATGTTCATTCCAAACAAGTTTCATACAAGAATTCATTTGTGTTTGTATGTCTGAATTTTCAAACAAACAGACGTTTTCATTAGAGCGTTGGTACTGTATGCTTAGTTAATTCTGTTTTGAAACCATCTTTTGCTCTCCCAGGTTTTATCTGTTGAAAAGGGACAAGTTCATGTGGTAGAGGGCAGGTATAGCATAATTTGTATCATAAACTTTGATGTATTTATACTATTCACATGGACTTTTTCTTTCATCCATATTCCGTTACCACACTGTTATGATTATTCTTCAAGTTTAATCTGTTTGTTATGTTAATGGTCATGTTTCAATAATCCTTTTATGGGAAATATTGTCAAAAAATAGAGAGCAACTTTTCTTATGTGATATATGCTAGAAACTAGAAGGTGTAAGTACATAATATACACTGCTTCTGAGACTTTCTTTTCTTGGCCACTCGGAACCATAGCTATTAAAAATGTGTTTTGCTGCTAGTACTGAAACTTATGGAGCGGTTGATTCCTCGGGAGCAAACTTAAGTGAAGTGCAATAGCAGTATATAAATGTGAAAATAACATTGTAATTTTCAGCAATATTTTCTGTGGGAGAAAAAGCGGTGACTTGAATTGTCTATAGGTTTTATTTGAGTTGATTTTATTACTTCTATTGCTTTGCAGTCGTATTGATGAGATATATGATGCATTGGCTGCACGTCTTCTGCCCCCAGCAGTAGTGGCATCAAATCCTAATCTTAAGTAAGTTCTTGCTTCTGGAATTAGGAAAACAAGTAAAGTTGGTTATGAGTATTACTGCAATTGTACAGAATGAAAATTTTCTTTACAGAATGATGTGCGATTCCATCACCAATTCACCATGCAAGTATAGTATTAGTACATTAAAATGTGTAGGCTCCACCAATATTGAGTCCTATGTGCCAAATTCATTGATGGTTAGTGTTTCCATTGTTGATTCCATTCACCGCATCATTCTGCAGAAGTATTCTAAGATTATCATAATTCTATGGTATGAACTTAGACTTAACTGTTATCTAGTTGTGATGACAGCATTTTTTCTTATTATGCTTTATTATTGCTAATCACCAAATTCTGCTGTTGTGAACACTTTGATTGGGTTGTGTTAATACTGCTGTTTTGTTAGTCTTCTAGTTGCCATTCTGCATTAGGTTATCAATTGCCAGTCTCCTATTAGAAAAACCAAGTAGTTAGATGATCTCCCCTCCCCTCCTTTTTTCGGGTAGGATGGATGGGGTAGTAGAAGGATATTGTTAAATGTTCGCTGGGTTCCATTATATTCATGTTAATAATTATTTCTATGATACTGCACAGGCATTTTGTTGGCCTAGCTGGTCCTCCGGGTGCTGGAAAAAGCACTCTAGCGAATGAAGTAGCCAGACGTGTAAACAAGATTTGGCCAGAGAAAGTTTCTTCATTGGACTCTCAGGTTCAACCTCCTGATGTTGCTATTGTGATTCCCATGGATGGTTTTCATCTTTACCGTTCTGAACTAGATGCAATGGAGGTTAGCTTCCTTCTGGTGCTCACCATTTTGGTTATCCATATAAAATTTCATTGCCAGTTCATTTCATTGTCCGTAGTACTGATCTAGGATTGAAAAGTTGGAAGAAGCAATAAAATCAAATGTACTTGAAAGTGCAATAATAAAAAGCAGTATCTGGGTGATATGCTGTCATTTTCCATGTGCAAGAGCATGCAAATGATTGGGATATAAACATGGCATGAAGTTTTATTTGTTGATTTCTTTCCCTTGAGATTGAATCAATGCTACCTTCAGAATTCAGGGAGATTAGATTACAAATTATGTCCTTCCACCCTTCAAATAAAATCTTTCTATAAAGTTAAGTACATGGTGTATACTGTATACATACTCTTGAGCTAGATTCCTTATTTATTGTTGATAGCACGGGGAATTATAATTCTGAGTGATGTTTTTGATAACAGAATCCAGAGGAAGCGCATGCCAGAAGGGGAGGTGAGGTACCTCTTTTTTTTTACTCACCAATTTCAGACATTGTATTCATAGAGAAAGCATTGATCTTTCAATTGGTATATCAGCTCCGTGGACATTCAATCCCTCACGACTACTTTCGCGTCTCAAGAATTTAAGACTTCATGTAAGTTTTATTAATTTTTTAAGATTTAGTCGTTTTCTGCTTGATTTGGAAACTTTGGAATTGGTTTATTTGGCCATGACTTTTTTCTCTCTCAAGTTATATGGATTATCTTTATGGGCCAATTTTGTGGTAAAGCTGGGATGCAGAGGGTGCATTGTAAGCATCTGTGAATTGTCATTGATGGAGTTTTTATCTGCTTTGTTCTGTTGTATTTTGGTGAAACAAATTCTTCAGGGATCAGTTTATGCACCATCATTTGACCATGGTGTTGGGGACCCAGTGGAAGATGATATCTTTGTGAACCTTCGGTGAGTATCCTACTATTAAGATGTGATCCAATATTCAGCATTTTAGAAATTTACAGACATATAACAGGATATATATATTGGATGAAAGTAAATGATGAAGAATTTAAAGCCAACACTCAAGAAGAGAAAGGGCCATAATGAATGAGGTCAGAAAATCAACTTTAATAAACTGTCTCCACCATTAGAACTGTGCCAAGATTTGAATTTGTTATGAACTTGATAGGAAACCGGAAACAGAACTGGATTAAACTTGCTGAAATCCTTCCTCTGCTACTTATATTGATGTGATATCAGTACCAGATGAGGATTGGTAGAAAATGCTGAAGGAAACACACTCACAGAAAGAAAGAAAATACAGAGACACTGCTGACTCTTCAAGGGTTCTGCTTCCTCCCTTCCCAACTCTTAATCCTTGCTTGCCCCTCCTATCCTCTCTCCTCTCCTCTTATTCCATTCCCACTGACCAATTTTGCTCCTTGTCCCACCTGCCATGCGAGCAAGTTGTTACGATGCATCCACAACATGATTATCACACTCATTTCCCACACGAGCCTCCAATTCCCTGCTACCCTTCCCTTTCCTTCTACTGTACACCTTAATGATGAGTGGCTGCCTAACAGAACTCAACTGTCTTGAAAAATTCATGAGGCCAACCTATTGTAATAGTGATAAGCTGTCGCAAGAGGCTATCAGAAAGTCCAGATGGTCACATTGAAAATCTATTTGTCCAAGAACTTTTTGTTGAGTAAATGCGCTAACTTTTAATCTACTTTATGATATTTTCATGCATGTTTCACAACCCTGGCAGCCATTAATTTTTTTGTTTATTATATTATTGAGAATACTGAAATTTTGTAAAATTAATGCCAATAATAATCAATAATCTTATATTTTGAACTCTTTCACAGACACTTGTACTCTTTCTTCTTTGCTTCTCTCCAATGAGCTTTATTTTTTTTCTTTTTAAATCAGGCTAATTGATTTTCCTAGTTGTTGCTACTTGCTACAGTATCAACATATTTTGGGTATATTGATACGCACTGCTTGAACAGATTCGGTTGTTTTCTTCCTTTATGTAGGCACAAAGTTGTTATTGTAGAAGGTAACTATTTGCTATTGGAAGATGGGGTATGGAAGGAGATACCATCTTTGTTTGACGAGAAGTGGTAAGAATTGGTTGTACTGAGGCACATGTTTCTTCTTGTAGCTTTCCGCTAGCCTAGGAAGTCTTGAAATTTGTATTTTAACTCTTGTGAAAATTTTGTTGTGACTTTATGCTTAAAAGTTCTGTTGTGAAAATTCTTCAATGGAAGACAATTTTATGTTTTATTAAGGCGCAAATGCAGCTGATGATTAGCCGTTGCTTGTGTCTCGCTGGGGATGTGTCATTATTGTAGTTTTTAGCAGGGTTTTTTTTGTCTTTTTGAGGCCTAAGTAGATAGAGGTTCCATGGGATAGAAAGAGTAGAGGCATTGATTCACTTTGAGGCTCATATCTCGAATTTGTTCTTGCTGTTCTTTTGAAGGTTTATTGATGTTGACATCGACAAAGCAATGCAGCGAGTTTTAAAGAGGCATATTTCAACTGGTATGAACTTTTCCATAATATTTATCAACTTCCTCCGAGTAGGCAAGGCATTTTGAATTTACATGTGATTTTTTTTCTTCTCCTTATCTATTATAGGTAAGCCCCCAGACATTGCTAAACAGCGGGTAAACTTCACATCTTCTAACTTAATGTTTATTTGTTCGTATGCTGATCTGCCCAGTCGAGTGTTGACCATCTATTTGGTTGGTAATGAGTTGCACACTCACATGCAGCGCTAAATTTCATTATGCAGATTGAGAACAACGACAGGCCCAATGCAGAACTTGTAATGAGGTCCAAGAAAAATGCTGATATAATAATCAAGTCAGTTGATTTCTGAAGAATCTGTACTTGTGTGTTTGAGTCAACCCAAGTAGAGTATTAGAAGGGTGTCCGTAATAAAAGAATTATCATTTTGATTTTTTGTCAGGGTTGAGGGGAAGAATTTCTATATTTTTTATTTGGTAGAAACTGTCAGCCCTTCAATAATTTTATTTTTAGTCTCTATGAAGTTGATTTACAATTGGAACTGACTTGTTATTTGTACTAATAGATTCTTATTACATTTTTTGTATTTTTTTGCCTGGAGTCTTGTTTAGATTGTTTTTAAAACAACTCAAAATTCTAAATAATATCCTTAAAGCGGAGGAAGCACCCGACAGAACCGATTGACAGTGGGGTCCAAGTAAAACTAAAATTGAGGTGGAGAGATATTTTCTTTTATGTTTTTGCTCTGCAACGTATAATGTTCTCTTTAATTTTAATCTCTACCATCAATCAATGCATTTGAAACTGACGTTTGTAGAACATAATACATTTTGCACTGTTGAATGTCTGTTTCAGTGTTATAATTCGGCTGTTTGCCTAACTGAAGCTAAAATGGCTCTTACTTCCTTCTACGTCAGTTCAGCCCAAATGCATTCTCATGCGTGAGGCACATCGTTTTTACAATTTTGTCCTTACTTTCATCAGTTAAATATTATTTTAAAATAACTTTTCCGTATCTTTTTGGTATTTTAACACTGAAAAGTAATTTTACTTCACATTATGTAAAAATATATTTTTATAAAATTACTTTTGAACAAATGTTTCTATGCATAAAACTCTTTTTTTCAAGGATCGTTTTAAGATTAATTGTTCCAAAATATATTTTACTAAGGTAATTCTCCACCAATTATCTAAACAAACACCTCAGGATCTCTCATCTCAATCAATAGGTTAAAAGTTGCAATGGCTTATGTCAGTGAATGATCAAATGACACCATTTATAGAGCTTAGTTTATATCATTCAAAAGCTCTGTAGGAGTCAATTATTAAAAGTTCCTACTCTATGACTATAAGAAAATATCTTCAACTAGGATGAATTGTTTACGGTATTTGAATAATTACAAGTTGAGCATGGTTGCAAGTAATATATATCATCATCAACCACTGATTTCCATGATTAAGAAATCCGATACACGTTTTACTAATTATATTAATTTGCAAATGAAAGCAAATGTTGATCAATTATGTAGTTAATCGTTTACAATTAAATTTTAAACTTGACATATATGGCCAAAATATTAAGTACTTGAAAACATGAATAATCATACATAGTTATAAAAGAAGCTAATCTAAATCTAATCTCTCATCCTTTGTCCGTTAGAAAACTAATTAGGTCTACAAGTCACACAATAAAGTTCATTAAAGATTTCAACTTCAAATAATAAAGCCAACACTAGTTCTTAATCTACTTGGTAATTCGTAGTGCATTTTCTTTATTATTAAGGAGCAAGACATTACTAAATGGAAGCTGCTTCCTTAATCTCTCTGGTCTTAGTTTTGTATTACATGCATGCATCTCTACACTTTCATTTCTACAACTACGTACATGCGTTTATTCATATATATACTTTCCAAGTACGTATTTTGCCAAACTTAGCTAGTAGATCTAAGCGCACTAGTTAAAGTGCCGAATCCGTATCTCTCAAGTGCTACTGTGAAGAAAAGATAGCTAGTGGCTAGTCTCCCAAACCATACATGATAATGCTCACCACCCACTTTCTTGCGTGTTATTTTCAGTCACCACATAAAAAAGAGGAAAAAAAAAAGGAATGGAAATAGCGAAATTCATCAAGTTTACTTCGTTAAATAGTTTATTTAGCTGTAATGGAGTTGAACAAGCTCTCGCGAATGGAGAAGCACCAATTATAGTTGCAATCTACTTACACACAGGGCATCCCCAAGCACATAAGCAGACATTGCAAATAATTCTCGAAACATTCTCAGAAATACACGGAAATAATTTGCGCTGTTTGATAATTACGTAGAAACTGAAAGCAACACGTTGATGTTTATTCGCGTACAGACTACTTTTTTGCACGGTAATTTTCAAAAGAATATATCATTTTCATATTAAAGGTCATTTATTCGGTGACATTGACTCATTACACAATAGTGAAACTATATATCCAAGGTCACATAAACTCTCTCTACCGTAATAAAAAGTAAACATTTTTTTTTTAATTTAGCTTTGATTGTTCTATTGATTGATTGAGTATTTTGACTAGTAGTCAGAATAATTCTCCCATTTTCGCTATCCTTTTTAATTTAAAGTCTACATCTTTTAGGAACATAAATATTAATAAATATAGATAATCTATAATTTTTCCGAATCGATAGCTTTTTCTTTGTGATTATGGTTACATTATATATTTTAGGTTTTATTACTTTGCTTATGATGATTATTAAGAGAAATGAATGATCATGACATCCCCCAACACTAGCTATCACCCAATTCCATCCATAAATGCCACCAAAATGAGGGACCATTAATTTACGCGTATAGATGCTATTGCACTAATATTCTCCCCCCCCCCCCCCCCCCCCCCCCCCCTTCATTCTATAAAAGTTTGACCAACATACACATATTTATATGGAATTAGACAGCAATATCTTCGATGGAATAGAATATAATAAATTAGAGAACCTATTTCAATGGGCATGCATAAATGCTCCATGCACATGCACATGATCCTGTTTCCCCATCCACCATGTTCTGGGAACATTTTCAGTACTATTTATTCGGTTATTGACCTAAAACAAAAACTAAATAACGTGCAAATACATTTTTATTACTATTCAATAAAAAATTTATTAATACAAGGAATCGCATAATGATAAGGAAAAATTTTTTTTTAAAGGATTTAAAAAATAGTACACGAAAAGGTATCGCTTCAACAGACAAGCAGAGTTTTAAACTTAATTATTAATCAAGCACTCACGCTACACAAGCAAACATATAAGAAAGTCAAGTCTAACAACATAATTTAGAGTCATTATTGTTTCTGTTCATAATTAATACCTAGAAATCTCACTGCTTTGTCTGAAATATTAATTATATAACAAACCATAATGATACACAAAATAACTATAATTTTAACACCCAGCCCTGTTCATCTGTGTCTGCTGCAGCTTATCCTTGCATTAGTTACTAAGCCAACTGGGCTCCGCAATTACAAATGATGGAGCAGGTCATATGGGCATGGCAACTTCTAGCTCCTGTTCTTGCATTTCTCCATGGCTCTTGGTGCTGAAATTATAAACTCAAACAATTTTAAATTTAGAATGTGCTTCTAAATAACACACACACGCACACACACACCCACTAAATAGAAGGATTATACATGAAATCATGACTAATTAGTTGGAATTTCTTTCTTCCAAATAATAATTGAAAGAAAATTAAGATACTAACCAAGTCCAATAGCCTCCTTTCCTTTCATGATACGCAAACGCTTGCATGATTCAACAAACATCCTGGTTGACAAGAAGAAAGTTCATGTTATACTAACCCTATACTATACATAACAGTTAATTAGGTTAGCCCTTGCGGTAATCAATTGGAACTAATTAGAAAATCTAATAAGTAACAGAGACTTGGCTCGAGATTTATACAAGGTTCATGGTTTCTAAATGTGTTAATTAGTGGTTATACCGAAAAATGACTTCTCAAAATCCATAAATATTCTATATTTCAACAAAAAACAATAATATAATTTGGCATATGTAGCATGATATAAGGAGATATTTCTCCCGATGCACTTGGACAAATGCTAAAAGGTTATATGCGAACATATCATTTTAATTCTTAGAACACGTATAATTTTCTACGTAAAGTTTCTTTGAAACAACTATATTTATGCACATCCAGTTATTGTTTTTTTGTTCTTTTTTTTTCCTTGCTATTTCTTTGAAGTTACAAGGTCCAATTATTATGCAGCCAAATTCATAATGAGAGATGGAGAGGCGAAAAACTTACTCCCATGGGACATCACCGACAAGCATCCAGTCGCCATCCTTGTCTTCGTAGGTTGGGACATAATCGGAGCTGTTCAAAAGATCCATCAGCTTACTCTCATTCATGAAATCCTTCATTCCTTGGGATCCATAATTTCCTTACATATATCAAGAAAACAAGACATTAATTAATTGTTTAATATCAGCAATTAATATGAGCTGATTCAACTACTACATAAGTATTTACATGCATGCAAGACTTAATTGCCCTTTTCGAGAAATTGAAGGTAAGATCGATTTTTTTAATATTATTTCAGTCAGTGTGTATCTTTGTTACAAAAAGAAAAAAAAAAGCATATCTATCTGAATTAATACCGATGGTGAAGGAGCTGAACATTTTGCCTAAGGAATCAGAGAGCTCTTGGTAACTCTTGTACAACTGCAAGTCCACTTTGCGGAGGTAAGGTGCTCCATCCATGCTAACTTTGACAAAGCTTGCATTAGGGCTGCTCTTCTCTCTCTCCTCTCCGCTGCTCTTTTGCACTGCTAACATGTTCTTCCGGAAGGACCTCACTGGTGGCCAACCCACCACTTGCGCCCTACACATTAATTTCATTTCATTTCAATATATATTCCTCATCACCACTTTATAATAATTAATTAATATATATCCATGGGCATGGTTACATATATATGATGAACCTAAAAGAATTTTAATTTATTATGAATTGAATTATACAAGAAAAATATAGTTGGTGATAACTGAGAGCCATAACTTTGCGTCAAATAAAGATTAAGCATATAGGAAATTATGTTTCTATTATATTTATATGCTAATCCAATCTTCTTTTTTTTTTCTTTTTTTTTATCCTTCGCATATATAAATTCATAAGCATTTATTTAGTTAAAATTTCGCAGTTTCACTCTAAGCTAGTACTGTAAATTACATAATAAAGTCTCCAGAAGAAGATATTATGCTATGATTGATTAGAACAAGAGAACGTAATTTTACTGGTGTAGTATATATATATATCATCAAAACTTTTGGAATTAATCATATATTATTTTTGTTGCTTCTCCTACATATAATTAGCTAGCTAAACTATTTGAGGGCATGTAGAAAACATTTCTAGCACAACACTGTACGTGATTCTATATATATGTGGTACAAGAGCTGAAGACGTCTAGAATTTTAGTACATATCATAAAAGAAATTATAACAACATTTCTTTTAGACAAAAGCATACTTTTTTTTTTCTTTTAATCTCTCTCTCTCTCTCACGAGTCTATATTTCAGTCTATTTCATTTCTTTCCATCTTACATGATATATACCAACCCCTTCGCCTAGGTTTCTATCTCTCTCTCTCTCACGCAAGCACAGCTAGCAAATTAGTTAACATGCTTAACCATATATATAACCATACCGTAAATTAGTATAAGCACTATTATGTTTATATGCTTAGTAATTCTATGGAAGATCATGAAAATTACAAATAGAAAATTAAGAATCCCCCATCTCTCTTTGATATAAGACTGCTTAACTAGTTATGATTAGTGACTTACTTGGCCGGAGGCTTGGCGGGATCGGCAGGGAGAAGGGTCTTCTCCTTAGGCAAAGTCTTGGGCTTGTCACTTGGATCTGCCCCAGCAGTTGCATCCTTGGAGGAGAGATTAAGCATCAAATCCACAGTGCTTTTCTCAGTCTCAGTCTCAGTCTCCGAGAATCCTCTCTTCCTTACCACTTCTCCTTCAGTGGCTGTGGCTCCGTTTCCAGGCAGTCCCAGCCTCAGCTCAGTTTCCTCAAATCCCATCTTCTTCTTCAGGCCAACCTCCATGAATTTTCACTCTCCTATTCTATCACTTTATCACTCTTTCTCTGTCTAGACCTCTCCGTCTCTCTCTAAGCATTCAGTGATTAGGTTGCTTTGTGCCAGTAATAGTGGGTGGGGGGGTATATTGTATAGGGGCAGAGCAGGGCAAGGGGAAGTTGAAAGGGGGGGAAGCGTTTGGGCGTGGTGTGGTGGGCATTAACAAAAGGACAGGTGGGGCACTTTGTCTTTTTAACTGTGTTTTAGCAGGAATGGGTTTGTGACACGTGGAGGAATGTGTGAGCTGGACTTTTCTGAGCTAGCTGGGATAGATGACGACAAGATGATGTTATCATCCTATGATTGTGGAGTGGAGGAAGTGGAAGTGGACACCCCATGTTGGCTGCTTACCCCTTTCTTTGTTACTCCTAGGGCTTCTTCATCATTTCACACACAAGGGTAAATGATAATCACCATTTCCATTGCCCTATCATTGTGAATTATGCAAGTGCAAATTTTGTATTCCTGTTTCGTCCCTCAACTCACGTATGTTAGGTATCTATCACATATAACGATCTGATGCGAACACACACAGAGATGGAGAGAGACCTATAGCGTGGCAATGTAAAAGTTAATTACTTTTCCGAGGAAAATTTAAAAAGAAGGGTACTTCATGTATAGTTTTCTTTGTGCTGGTAACTATGTAAGTTCAAATGTATAAATTGAATATTGATATCAAGCAGAGATCATCATTTTTGGATTTTGCAACAGGTATTATTGATCTTGGATTCATGATCTTCCTAGGATCGATCAATAAGATTCTAAACTCACGGAGTTCGTCACGTCCCAAGTGGACTAGTGCGTGGATGGTTGAAAAAGTGACTTCCAATATATTTGACCTTTAATCAGGAATTGATACTTGCGAACAATCTAATTTTCTGCATCAGTGTTCTATGCAGTTAATTCATTCTTTTCTCTAGCTATATAGTATATAATTATAGTGACACAAAAATAATGGTTCGGCAATTGTCAATGAGAGTAGCCCTGTACACAGCATACATATATATATAACTGAAAGTGACCACACTTGATCTCCGATGAGGATTTTTGTTCTAGCGCTTTGTTCAACACACACACACACACAGGTATCTCTTATATGGCCTTTCATAGTCTATAAATCCGTATGTATGTCTGGGAGTATTTGTGAAACTTAATGCGTTGGTTCTTTCTGAAGTAGGACGTGTCGCCTATTAAGAACCATGGAGTTATCAGATTCTTGCTGTGTGGCACAGAAACCAGTCAGCCCCATAAAGTTAATTAATCACAAACGAAAGGCATGCTCGATCCGGGTTGCCGTATGGCCTATATATGATTTTATTAACCATGTTGTAATTACTGCCTTTTTACGCATTATATTTATATATGCACCCATTTGTTAGTTACCTTCTTAACTATTCTCCATGATATATCAGAACTTGGAATGGATTAATGCTCACTTTATAAGTCACTTACTTAATCTGCAGAGTTCTTAATTTTATGATTACGTATAAAAGTTCCTAGCTAGTGCTTTTTCTAGACAGGCTGATAAAAGTATTTGTTGGGCTGTGCCCTTATGCATTGTGCTAAAGGTGCGTTCACAATAGAAATTGTGGGAACAAAAGTAGATACAGGGGTGCAATTATTTGACAGGCACTCTTAACTGTTTGTTGTTACGGTGTACATTACGTACACAAGATTTGTGGTATTGATCTGTGCGGTGTTGCTTCGGAATTGCATGCACACATGGTGGCCACGTTCATCAATTTGCCTCCAAATGCACTCCCCCTCAACAATATCTGGGGGCAAACCAAACCGGACAGCGAGGAAAAAGAAAAGAAACTGAAGATCGTGTCCAAGATTTTCTTAGCCCTGCTATTTGGTAAGACCCCGTGTTAGAGACGATCCATTCACGGTTGACGCACGAGATGGCTTTTGAGACACCTAAATCCTGAATTTGGCTATGGCCTTTGATTTGTGGGATGACTATGATCCTCATTCACGCAAGTTCATGGACATCATCTCAAGGAAATTAATCTTGCAATCAAGTCTATCAACTTATCAAGTACAGCAAGAAACTAAATCCATTTGGAATTCCAAAAATTATAGCTGCTAATGGAAACTTTTCTATAGATTAGATACAACCAAACATGCTTTTGTTTTTTTAATATGTTAGTATGTTATTACCATGAATTGAACTTGTAACCTCTTTTTCAAATATCTGTTTGTCAACTCTAACTACTTCGCTAAGCCCAAGTGACGCTTAACATGTATATTTTCTAGGCACATCACAACTAATCAACATGAACAAGTGATATTTCATTAAAAGAAAGAGTTTGAACTTCTTCTTAATTAGTTAATAATTCTTTTCTTAAAATAAAATAAAATAAAAGTGTATACATCGATCATTTTGCTAAATACGAATTTCTCAACTGGAAAATGGGAGTTATATGAAGTTTCCATCAAAAGGAGGGGATAGCAATTACTTAGCATGGAATACAACATGGGTACCAAAAATGGTGTGGGAGGTGATTTCCCTCTTGCCCTTTGTAATTAAATTGGGTATTGAGAGAAGGGTGGTGGAAGTAAGTGGGGCCCAAGTGTAACAGAGGCACGTGGTCAGATTCATTGGGCAGAGAGGGAAGAAGTGTGAGGGACAATGAAAGAGGCCATGTGAGTTTGTTGGCCGTATGTAGCCCCAAGTGTCAAACCCTATCCCATGTGCGCCGCAGTAGGGCACCCCACTCACCCTCTCCCCCTCAACCCACCCCACCCTTTCTTTTAATCCTTTTGTTTGTTTATATAAACTTTGCATTGCAATTCGGAAATTAAATTAGAAAATTAAACCCATGACTCTACAATGAACAAGAACAACGCCTCCTACGCACAAATGGGCCAAAAATAAATTATACTTTTCTGATAATATAAATGTGGCTTTTTTGTTGTAGTGGTGCAACAAAAATAGACTTGATTCTCTCACTAAAAGCATTTAAAATTAATGGTTGCTAGGAGGCTATTGGTAATGGGTGAATTTTCAGTGAAGTTAAGTTTCATTTTTCACATCTATTTTTCGTTTATCTTGTTGATGAGATACAACAAAATCCTAGATTGCATGGTGTGGATGAACTGAATCACTAACGGGTGCATTTATTTTTTTTATGAGAACTAAGGCAATGAATCGACCAAACAGACGGCGTTGTTAGTCTATCCATTTTTCCGAAACTTCAATTAGGAGCTGGACAAGGTATTGAAAGTTGGCTGACGTTAACATCATCTTATCAATGCTAGATTTGGCTATTGGCTTCAACCATTTCCATATATTATCTGAACTCTCTCACATTCTATCTTTTCCTCCACTGACGACTTCTGCAACCTTGCCAATCATCGAGCGTACCATTTACCCCATTTTCTCTCAAGAGCGAGCGACAATGCCAATCGAAGTCCATTCGATGCTTAACCCAGTTGTGTTACTTTGACAGGAATTCCCATGCCATTCTCCTGTTGCTGGAATTGGCCGACTGCCATTAATGCCTTTCATTCCTAAACCATCAAATAAGAGAAACTCGATTTGGCCTTCACCATAAATTAAGTTTAATTAGAGAAGCTGATCCTATGCAAAATAATATTTTACATATAAAAATGTATACGGTATTACATAAAATTTTTTCAACAAAATTATATATATATATATATTCTCTTGTAGTGTTGATTGACCATTTTGCATTGGAAGGGAAGTTGCGAGGAAGAGACATCGTACTATAATGGTCAGTGATCATATCATAGACCAATAACAATTGATTTATTTTCCATTTTGTTCTAGTTGAAATAATTGTTCAATGATTATTGAGAAGAGATATTGCTAGTTTATTCACATGCAGGGCCGGTGGTTAACACTTAACAAAGAGGTCTACTAAAAAAGGCACAAAAATTAGAGATCAGACCCAGAGAGCTAGGCCTCATCTCAGGGGCTACCTAGGAGCAGAAAAACCCAAAAACAGAAAGTAGTCAACAAAATAGCATTAAAGATGATTAGTGGTGCCACACAGAGACCCGGACACCTTCCTAAGTCATCATCATCGTTGCTGATATATACAATTAATTCTGCTTTTTCGATGCGTGAAAAGTTGTTCCTTTTCTTGGATCTTGCATAATCAGATCCAATATTGTGCTTTCTTGAGCTCCATGACAAAGTGCAAATTCGATTCCGTGCTTATCGAAAGTGTACACAGCGCTGAAGGCTCCCTCTATTCATGGTTGTTTAAAATATATTTAAAATATTTTTTAAAATTTTTTAAAATATATTATAAAATAAATTAATATTTTAATTAATAAAATAATTTAAGAGTCATATTATAATTTTATTATATTTTTTAATTTATTTTTTATTTAATTAGAATTATTAAAATATAAATAGAGATTAATGTTTTATTTTTTATAATATATCAATTACATCTCTTTCATATTAATTTAATATTATTATTTAATTTTCATTCTACTTTCTCCCTTCTCTCTACCTAAATATTATAATTTAAATATGGTATCAGAGCAATACCATCTACCTTGAAAGTGTCCATGTGTCGAGTTTTCAAGTTCTATAGAACTCCTTTATAAATTATCCTTTATTCTTTTCTCAACTCATTTTCTCATATATTTTATCTGTTTTTTTACTGTTTGACTCTTTTCCAATACTAGCATAGCATTGAGGGAGAGTGACAATGATAATAGTAACTTTTCAATATTAGTATTCGTGATGTTATCTTCCCATCGACTATCATTTCGATGGTAATTTTTTTCTCATTGATGAATTATACTAGTGATGACATTTTTTCAGTGCTAGTGTTTGTTATGTTCTTCCCTTCCCATCGATGATTATTCCGATGATGATTTTTTTTCCACTAATAAATTATATCAGTGGTGACTTTTCAATATTAGTATTCGTGATGTTATTTTCTTCCTCTCGACGATCATTCCGATAATGACTTATTTCCTACTGATGAATTATATCAGTGGTAACATCTCTTCAATACTTGTGTTTGTGATATTATTCTTTTTCCATCAACGATCATTTCGATAGTGATTTCTTTTCCACTAATAAATCATGTTAGTGGTATTTCTACTCAAGTTGTTTGGATTTGCCATCTGGTCAAGCAAATTCTTAGAATCTCTCAATTCATTTGGGTTTACTATCTAGTCAAGCAGAATCCTAAAATCTTTAAGTCTTTTGAGTTTGTCATTTGGTCACGCAAAACCCTAGAATCATTTCTTCTCACATAAGCTGATGATCATTCTTTACTGAGTTATCTTTCCAGTAATGTTCAACTCTCCGACGTCCCTAACATCTTGAGTTGTGTTTCAGTCATGAAGTTCACTTTATATTTATATTATTTAATTAAATTATTTATTTGTAATAAGCTTAAAGTTTCGTAAGCTTTAACTTGAGGAAGAGTGTTAGAATATATTTAAAATATCTTTATACTATATTATAGAATCAATTAATACTTTAATTAATAAAATAATTTAAAAATCATATCATAATTTTATTATATTTTTTTATTTATTTTTTATTTAATTAAAATTATTAAAATATAAATAAAAATTAATACTTTTTTTTATAATACACCAATCCCATCTTTTTCATATTAACTTAATATTATTATTTAATATTCATTTTACTTTCTTTTTTCTTTCAACTTAAATTCTATAATTTCAGCAATAACATCCTCGAAATATAAATCCCCTTGGTACTGAGAGTTCCATGGTCTTGTTTCTGTCAATGTTTCACATTCAGTTTGTGTCAGTTCTGCCCATGCCGCTGGTTTAGGCACTAGCGATATAGGGTCTGCTTTAGTCTGCTATGGAAATTAATTGAGTTACGCAGTACACTAGCTAGCTAAACTCATTATTTCACATGCATGACTCACATATTTGGCGATGCAGAATATAGATCCAGCGTGTCACCTACTCTCTTACATGACAAAGGCTTTTATGCCTTAGCCTTAACCTAAGGTCTCTTTAATGACTTGAGCGACATATTCTTTTTCTCAATTGAAGGCAACGAGTGAATTTCCTTTATCCATTACAAGTAATCTCACTTTCAACACTTTATCATGTTTACAATCGAAAACAAATTGCTTTGCAAATACACTCTCTTGGAGTTTGAGCTTTTTACAAAATTCCAAGACATACCCAACTTTGTTTTTAGTAGAACGCAACCGGGAAATTAATCATGTCCAACTAGGAAATATTTTACTAGAGTTAGCAGTACATTGCGAACCAAAGATTCTAACTAAAGTTAATTCGATTTAAATTATAAGGATATTAAGAAGATCTTAAGCAAGTGAAATAAATAAAAGCTCTGATAGAGAGTAAAAAGGACAGCTAAATTGCAAGGGGCATCAAGGCATCCTCTAGCTTTGAATCGCTCACGTCCAGAGTCTCCCATTTACCAAGGCATTGCTCCGCATAGTGAGATCTTGGAGGCATATTCAATTCCATTCCATGCAATGTAGATGTTTAAGACTAGACTCAACTAAATAATTGATCAATCATTTTATTATATAATAAAAATAATTATAAAAAATAAAAAAAGATTAACAATTTTTTAAAATAATATTAATTTTAATTTATTTATAAAATTGAAATAAGATATATCATGCAAGAACCATCGAGGAAATGGGTTTTGGGCCTATACTGCTAAGTGCTAACATTTTTCATTTCTTTGTCAATGAAAGGGTATGAATTTGGGGGAATCGGGAGGGGTTCAATATTTTACTTCTACATGCATCAGAAACTGGGACTTTATTTGGTTGTCGGTTTGACACACAATTTGACTTCAACCCTCGCAAAAACATGTAGGTGGGGAGTCAAAGGCAACATTCGGCAAGGACAATACGCTAAGCCATTTTACAAGTTAATCAGAAGATACCTCGGTAGTTACGTATTGATTTGATGTATTTTGATATTCTAAATCTGACGTTCCCTAATTAAATGAAAAGATAATGAGTTTTACATGAGACTGCCTCTATCGTGTGACTCAAGTTTTACTTTAGCTTTGGAAGTTAGACATTACTAGTTTGGAGAGAAAAAAAACTCTACCTGCCTCTTTCATCTTAAAATCAAGTAGTTATATTACTGAGTTAAAGCTCAAGTGCCTCTCTCTTGACTTTTCTGAACAAAACAAAAATGTATGATATTCTAACTCGAAAAACTCTATATTGTGGGGTTCATTTTCTTTTGGGGAGAATGAATTTGAATTAGGGACTAATCTTGTCAAGACATCTAAGTGTAAATAAGGATTAAATATATAACTATTCAAGGTAATTATTTAATTTAAAATTAAAAATTATTTATCCTTATCAATAAAAAAACCAGTACTCCACTTAAGTCGATTCCTATATCAAATTCTTCCACTTTCCTTCCCTTTTGCTTTGTCTTTTTGCTACTGTTTTTTATTGGGGTCCATTAAATTGGATTCGTGAGATGTAAATTAGTAGAGCGAAACCAAACCTCCAAGCTTTAACAGTTCAGCTCCAATCAATTGCTGGAGTTTTATTACATCCTTGCTTAACTGTCTCTGCTGCTGCGCTGTTGATGGTGTCTTAGAAGAAGGCGCATTGATAGCATTTCATGGCCGAAACAATCAAATCACATGGAATACTAGGGCATCGAGGGAAACAAGGAAGCATTGAGGGTGTGGGAGTGGGGACTAACTCTTTTAGCCTCCATTAATAAATTTGGGCCTTCATTCCCTACCTCCTTTTTAACATCCATAAAAGGCTCCAATTCTATCACCCTCGTGTGGCCTAATTAGGCCCACATTATTTCACCATCAATATTAAACACTTCGCACGTGTGCGCTTTGATAAGATGTCGTGCTATTGCTAGTTGCCCCTACGTACCATGGCTTGCATTATTCGATGCTAACCACCATCTTTTGATATCATCAAAAAAAAAAAAATCACCTTCTTTTGAGATTCT
The DNA here is from genome assembly GCA_019955255.1 of Castanospermum australe. Lineage (NCBI taxonomy): Eukaryota > Viridiplantae > Streptophyta > Magnoliopsida > Fabales > Fabaceae > Castanospermum > Castanospermum australe. The sequence continues at coordinate 126,956 of NSJW01000209.1, forward strand.
CAACATTTATTATGCATAAAGTTCTGAACTGGATACATCATTTGACTTCTCTGTTCGTATACCTTGTAGTTGTACGTAGATATTTTTCTATTCGATTCCGATAAAAAAGAAAAGGAGGGTAGAAAGAAAACAAAACAAAATCTTCTAAATTTGGTTTAGAGTTAATTAAATCCGACACGAACAAACTTTTCAGACGTGAATTTGTGAGGAAACACATCAGTTTCCCAAGCCATTTTCTAGTGTTTCAGGAACAAGCTGCTAAGCACTAAATCCGTAACAAGACACACAGCTTGCTAGGGATCATTGGCAAACAACGAAACCAACAAATATTCAGTGTTTTTATTCAGCTTAGTTTGCTGGGAAAAGCTTACGATGCCCCTTTGTATCTGTGTTACGAAGAGAAGTTGAGTTGGGGTCAAGAAAAGAATGCCCCAGTTTTATTATCATAAATGGTACCTCAGCTAACGTGACACTTTTGTACGCCCCGCTGGCCATTCTTTCTCTTTTTAACTAACATAACTAACCCCTATCATGTATATATCTATGAGTTGTTTTTGGGAGTCGCGTGCTTGTGGTTTTGTTGTGTGGTCCAAACAATATACCTGACTAGCTAATTTGTTTCTAGCATTTTGGTTATAGCTAGGTGATCTATTATCAAATGCTTATTTTGCATCATTGGCACGTATGTATGAAACGTGTTTTTCTTTGTTTTTCTGGGTTTAATAGAAGAAGGTGGTCAAATTAACCCGAAGAAGGGAAGAAGAGGGAATCGAACTGGAATTAATAACCTCACTGTTGCTGGGGACTTGGTATATGTATATCATTGAGCTATCTAGCCCCACACTGGCCACTTCAGAAAAATTTTCCAAGCATTTGAATAAGCTTTGGAAAACAGCCTTATTGAATCCAAATATATTGCTTTAGGCTTATTTAGTTTAAATATATTAATTTAACATGTAAGAAATAAGAAATAGCTAGCTTATATCATATAAATTAAGTTTAACCTATATTTGAAAGTTGTGTAGCATATCCTGTATAATCAAAATTTCATGCAGAGGCAAGATATTATATATATATAGTTATCATCAAGTTATCTAATGACAGCCTCAAATAATTAGTCAATAATTGAGTGATCAAAAGTTAAAAAATTAGCAGTCTATTGTATTTTGCGGTCCAAATATAGATTATTGAATTCGTATATATTTATAATAGTACATCATATTGTGTTAATAAAACTTTGTTAATATTTAAATAGTATTATTTCTTTCTTTTTTTTAAATATTTGCGTGTGTCTACACACACACACACACACACAAAAATTTTGTTACTGTAGTTAATTTACTATAAAAAATGATTATCTAATTTTTAAAAATATACACCGAATTAAAAATTACATCAAGTTGTGCCAAACAATATTTCTCTTAAAAAATGTTCATAATTCTTGTTACCACATTTTTTTTCCCTTATGTCTAATACATTATGAAGCTTCATGAAAAATCGTAGAGCTAGGATGAGGATTGGGGAAGGAGGAACTGACCATGCCACATGCAATCCCACATGTCATGTACTCAGTGGCCAACAATCAAATCCACGCACATGGGTCATGCCCATCCAATCACGACATCCACGTGGGACCCACTCCCTGTCACATGGGCTTGTTCCCATACGTATACCTCGCGATCAAACTCTCCTCGATTCACTCCTAAAATCCCAGAATCCCAATCTGAACCGTCGGTTTGTGGTCCGGGGTTTTCACTATCACTGGCTGTGCTTGTTCCTCCCTTGTCCCCTCTCCCTTCGACAGCGTGCTCTTTCATGTCCTTCACGTGACCGACAATCATATCTGTCCTTCGTAACCTTCGCCACGGGCTGCTTCAACCGTGTGGAGTAGGTCCCACCAGAGTTTCTCACGTACGCACTTGATGTAAGAAAAGGATAATAATACACCTTTTGTGTCTCTCATATTAACGTTATAAAAGTCTGGTTAACTTATATTAAAAAATAAAAATAATATTTATTATTTATTATTAAATTATTTTAGTTATTTTAAAAAATATTAAATATATTTTAAAATATTAATAATTTTTATTTTTTTATTTAATAATTTTTATTTTTTTATTCTTAAATATGTATTCTTGAAACACATGTAAAGACACACGTTAATAAAATTAAAAAATAATGATAATTAATTATATGTTAAAAATATAGGAATAATTATCTCAATACATCATGTTAAAAAATTATTTTTTATTATTCATACATTAATAATATTTAATATTAAAAAACTTAAATTTAATTTTTTAAAATAAAAAATGATTTTAAAGTAAAATATAATAAAATAGAAGCGCGTGTGACAGGCGAACGTGGGTTCATCCTTACCCGGGGTGTTGAATTCTGCACCGAGTGACCTAGAAGATATCGCGCTTCCAAATGTAGCTATAAAATTGATGAGCTACCTCTGGGAGTCTGACACCACATCTACATCTTCTTCCATCTCAATTATCAATTCACAAGCGCTTCATTTCATCATCCAATCTCTAGCTATAGCCGCATACATCTTCGTCCCAAGGTGTCGCTCAGCTGAAATCAGAGTTGATCAGCACCGCTTGGATTTTGGAATTAATTGAAGGTGAATACTGAATAGATAATATTGTAAGAAGAATTGATTGTGTATATTGATACTTAAGGAGCTCATCAAGAAATGGAGAATCCATTAGGGAGCTATGAAACTGAGCTGAATCTCAAGGCCACAGAGTTAAGGTTGGGACTGCCCGGCAGCGACGAGCCTGAGAAACCATCATGCAGTTGCTCTATTAATATTGTCAGAAGCAACAAGAGATCTTCACCAGAAGTGAGTGAGGAAGAGTCCATAAGCAAGAGCAACATTGTTAATTCTAATGGTTCTGATGCCACAAGCGATGACCAAGACAATCTCCCACCTGCAAAGTAAGTGATTTTTATTTTTCATTTCTCAGAAGGATAACCAAAAAAACTATATATGCATGGGTTGGATATGAATGTTAATTAAACTGATATACTGTATACTAATTGAATTGGGTTAATAATGAATGAAGGGTACAAGTAGTGGGATGGCCACCGATCCGATCTTATAGGAAGAACAGTCTACAGCAGAAGAAGGGCGAACAGGCTGATGCAGCTGGAATATATGTGAAAGTGAGCATGGCCGGTGCACCTTACTTGAGGAAGATAGATCTCAACGTTTACAAGAGCTACCCTGAACTCCTCAAGGCCTTGGAGAATATGTTCAAGTGCACATTTGGTAAGAACCAAGAACCGAAGAACAAAGAACAATCTTTATTTCATGAATTTTTTTTATTGGTTGTCAAAATTTAGCAAAAAAAAAAAATGAAGAAAGAAGTAAAATGGAAACTTGGTTATTTACTAATGATTACTGGTTGGTTAATTTTAATCCAGGTGAATATTCAGAAAGGGAAGGCTACAATGGATCTGAATATGCTCCTACTTATGAAGACAAGGATGGTGACTGGATGCTGGTTGGAGACGTTCCATGGGAGTAAGTTCTTACTCTGATCCTCACCCCCTCTCTCTCGTTTTTTTTTTTTTCATCTGTCTTTTCAGTGAATATTAATTGTTGAATCTCCATCTTATAGAGCTGGCTTTTGCTTATATTAATTGCAGCATGTTCATGTCCTCCTGCAAGAGGCTGAGAATTATGAAAGGATCAGAAGCAAAGGGGTTGGTTTGTTTATGACTGACAAAGCAAAGGAGGACCGTATATCCAAAACATGAAGTAAAACAACTCACACAGTGAAGTCGTCCAAGAGAATTCCCTCTGTTTGCGTTGTGCAAGCAAGCACTTTTGGCCTCTGTAACTGTGAGAGGTCAAACATAGCTTATCAGAAAGAAAGACGCATATACACACTTTTCTTTTCCTTTTATTCATTTTCAATGGCTAGCAGCTAGCTGGTGGCTTTCAGGCCTACTTCATTAATTATAGTCTTCTGGTAAATCCTCAAAACCAAGACCGAAATGTACAGAGGATATGATGTCTCATTTTGTCCCAGATAGATCTGTTTTATGCACAAGATATTACATATACAACGGGAGAAGGTGGAGCTGCAATTCGTAAATTAAAAATTTTCTAGTATCATATACGTGAGTTAAGTACTTAAAATCCAAAAGCATTTGCGTATGTCTGGATCTGGAGCCATCAGATGACATAGTTGACCTCTGCTAGTAATACCAGGATATCCACTCAAACACTCATGAAGTACAGGAGCCTGTTGGTAGGTTAAACTTTCCTAATATTTACATCGATCCCTTTGCAACTTAATTGGATTCAGATTTCTTGCGTTCATGAGAGGTAACTATGTAGAGCTGGTAATTCTCTACTTAACACAATTCTTGATCGCACAGTACATGCGATTTCATCGAGATTTAAATAGTGTAGAAGTGATTCAAGCATGGTCTAATTACGATTGTTTTGTTTTGTTTTTTTTAATGGTGAGAGGTATTTTTAGCCAGTTTTGCTAATGAAGACCAAGTCTCCCATGATTTTAGAAACGGATACACTCCCGTAATAAATGATACATCATGAGTCAGTTACATTTAAGAAAGTTATAAATTTTTTAATAAAGTTATTACAAGCATTTTTAATAAAGTTACAATATTTTAAAATAAAAGTTATAAAGGCGACAATGATAACTAGACGAGATGTTAATATACTGACAACTACTATAATTTTGACAAATGTAATGTTTAAAAAATTTCTTAGTGACAATATAAATCTTATGGAATATTAATGCAAGTAGTTTAAAAATATGTTTCTCATATCAGTATTTTTTTTTTTTACCGTATCATATATTATATATGAAAATCGATTGGTCCTCTGCGATTTATAATTTTTGAAAACGTTATTTAGATGGAGTTTACAATGCCTAAGCTTCGTGGAGTGGGGAATTAAAAAGTATAGCCGAACATAGAAAGAAGGCTAGCTCTAGAGACATCATATGTGAAGTTTCGGGGTGTATTGTGTGACATCAAATTCTTGCTGAAGCCTGAAGAGATCGTGGAGTCCAAAAATTCAAAAACCCATATATAGTGGTGGTGGGACAGTGACCATACCCATGGCAGTGCAATATTGTTCTGTGGAGCATGGGATCTTCCACAGCGGGCACGCATGGTTACGTCATATATAAACTCATCAATCTAAAACTAGACGAAGCTACATGAATTCTTATATATCCCATCAACTGTATCTAATTAGTGGTGTTGTGCCGTAGGATTCTGCCATTTTCACCAGTTTCTATGACGTAGACACGTTATCTAGATCAAGCAGCTTCATTGGCCAACAAAATGCAGCAGCCGAATTAATCAAAAATTATCCTTTGAAAACAGGTCAGTCATCAAGTCGACAACCAAATAATAGACAAAAATATTTAATTTCTTCTGGTTTTATTCAACCAAAAGAGTAAAGTAGAACGGAGAAGTGTATTCAGATTCTGCAAAATACTGTCCTCATGCATTCAACCTGCAAAGTCTAGATTCATTCCATGTTATCAATCCCAATGGCCCCCATGGCTGGACCCAATTTCCGTCATTTCAGCTATATATTATATGGTCACGTTTAATTGCCTTATTAGCAAACTGCACTTTAAAAAATGTAATAGCAAAATTTTAAGATTATTCTGATATTTAATTTTTTTTTTTTTTGTAATACTGATGTCTAAAGAGAAATGCTGAGGGGCGTTCGAGCTCACGCCTCTCAGCAGTTTCACTCATGACTCATCAATTTTGCACTGGGTGCAGTGGCTAAGGTGCATGTTAGAGTGCCGTAACAACTCCAAGTAAATCATATTGATACGTCTTTAATTTGTGGATTAATGGTCATGTGCATATCTTAATTATGACCCAAGATCAGTTAAAACTCTGGAGTACTATGGAAGGTGATAAAAATATCCTCCCTCTCAAGTCTCAACGTAATATATTAACAAGAAAAAGAATAAATTATATTGAACAAAATACTCTATACTTCATTATTGATAAATTAAATTACAATTATTAATTTTATTAAGACCCTACTGGCATGCTGATTTTCCATTGAATCAATTACGCAAGAGTCAGGAATAACAATTTTCCTTCTCCAGAGGATTTAAATAAGGTTTCTTTTTTTCTTCAAAAAAAAAATTGAGAATTTGATATCAAAATCCTTTTAGCTAGGGAATTTTTTTTTGGGGTCATCAACGGTATGAGAAAAGAGTAAAAAGCCTAAATCATTGGCCGTGGCTAAACACTACAATACAAGCTCACAGCAATGGATAACAAGCAGGGATCAAAGGAAGTCAAATGAGGCAACAGACATAAACACTCTGATCAGAAAGAGAGAACGAAGGATGAAAGACAATAAGGAAAAAGGTGGAGAAACAACAAGCTTTACAGAGAGTAGAGAAACTCCCATGGTGGTAGGAAAAATAACTACAGAGGGGAGGAGGAGGAAGAGTGTTTGATGTGGGGGAAAGCAGCTAGAAAACCCTAGCCTAGCACGCTTTTCCTGTACCGGGCTCCTTTCTTTTTCTTTCGCTCGGCTTACTGCAGCCTTCGAGCTCGAACTCTTTCTTTTTGGTCGTCAGCTCAAACTCTCTAAGTAAAGCTTATGACAGTAGAGCTTATTAAATAAGTTCTATTAAAATATATATTTATTTAAGTTGTTAATTCTTTTCACTTTTTTTTGGTCTAGGGGTACAGGGTAGGGAAAATGGGGCGAGGAAGAGGTTGGGTTTCATCCCCTGCTAGGATCGAACCCGGGTATAGTTCACCAAGGCTTTAAGCCTTTGCCAGTTGTTCCATAAGCCTAACCACTAAGTTGTTAATTCAAATGGAGCTGATAAGGGCAGAAATATTCAGCTAGGGAGGGACAGCATGTTTAGAGGCTTTGGAGCATAATGTAGGCCCAAAGCACATTAGAATACCATTGATCATTCCGAGCTAAATGTTACGAGAATAATATTAGCTTTAACAGAAGCTATCTCTATCCCTATCTTGTTTGGATCATTCTCAGCCCAACTCCATATTTAGAAGTATCCAAAATATTGACAAGATATTCTATCATATATTGATCCAGTTCTAGAAACTGTTAAACGAGGCTAATAAAGTAGAGCAGACCATGATGATCAACCAAGTAAATTTAGCACCACGGACCACATAATGTAGAATACAATGCCCATGTAGACCTAAAATTTACAGGCAAAGTGCAACTGTCTGTACATAGAAGTTATCCCGTTGAAATAAAATTTAACGTTGGGCAATATTTGGCATAAGCTTTCTCAGAAAGACAAGAATTCATCAGCAGCCACCATATTTGCAGGCTTCCTAGCGTTGTTATCAGTAAGAGACCCCATCCTCGTATCCAATATTGCCAGTTGGGACTTGACCCATGGTGGATTGAACCTGCCTTCAACCCACAGAGCTTCTCCTGTATCTTTGTGCTTAAAATCAGGATAATTCGGGTTCCTCTGCAAATTTTGCAAAAATGTTCAAAAATATAAGGTGTAAGAAATTTCTATGGGCTTTAGAAAAGGAAAAATAAGAAGGATGCAACTTGAAAACAAAATCTCATTATCAATGATCTTGAACTGAGTTAGAAATAGCTATAAAACATGCAGAGAGTTAAAAATAAACTTTGAATACATAATGACGTCGTCATCATATTTTTTGTTCAAATCCTTGAAGTGTTACTTAGATATTGAGCTAGAACCATAAATATATTATCAACTGAATATAATGCAAGATGCAAAATTTTTGGATTATTCCCTTCACTGTTGGGGGTATATGCTTTAATGCAGGCGCAGACACCTCATGCTCAAAGGCAAAGATACCAACCAATAGGTACAGTTATAATGTCATAGTCACCCTAACAAGGAAAGCATAAAAAGATATAAGGACACCAGAACGCTAGGAGCCGAGGACATTAATCAGGAATTTTTTCTTTTCAAATTTTATTATTTGGATAGAAAGCTCTTCTCACTAATGTGAAACGTGGAAATCATTATAGGCAAGTTGAAAAAGTGACGTTGATGCCGTACAGGTGTCAGGGAGAAGTGATTCCAAATACAATAACAATAATCAACAGGCAATCAATACTTGAAACAACCATTTGATTCCACAAGGAAAAAGCATTACAGCTAAATATGCACCCTTTCTTTTTCACAAGATTAATTAACAATTTACCTTGTTTTTCCTATTGTCCCACCACTCCACTGGGTTAGCAAAGAATGCTTGCCATAATTCTTCTGTAGAACCATTATTATTTGAACCATAGCTCCCTTTTCTACCTGAAATAATAGCAGAAAATAGGTAAGATATTTAGTAAAAAGCAAAACCCTGCTGAAGCTGACACTATATTCCATTAAATAAATGACGTGCCACCCATCATGGAATCAGACTGGTGATCATACGAGGATACTGGCAAGAGACTCCTATCAATGAAATTCAGCTGCTGACCAACCACCTGCATGAAATCCAAAACATAGTAATCTACAGGAAGAAGGGCGATAAATGACAAAAGTAATGAATTATATATTGGCAATTACAAAACCTTGTAGTAGGTTTGCTGTTTCCCTTCATCACTTTCAACTGTATCTGTTACCAGGCGACCAGAAACATAAATTTGGTGGCCTTTCTCTACATGCTGAAAAGCAACATGTGCCAGTTCATCCCAGAATGTCAAATTAATCCTACATTTCAAAATATTAGCATCTTTGAGAAAGAAAATTTCTTTTAAATCCCAATAAGATACTTTTTACAATTTTGACATGATGAAATTGCCAGGAATGTACTATTGATCAAAGTCACTTTCTAACATCAGTGAAGAGCATATCGCCCACTATCCCCAAAACAAAATTTCATCAAAAGAAACTATGAAAATGACACAATATACCGGTAACTGGGAATACAATGCTGTAGCTCAAAGCTAAAGGTACTAAAAAAAAAAAAAGAAAAACAACACAGATATTAATTTATCTGATTAATACAGTAAAAATGAGAGATCACCCCTCTCAAATGACAGTCCATCACCTCATTGTTCTTTGCAAGCCAGAAAGCAAAAGTACAATCAGACAGACATTATGGGGAATGGTACTAGCATGGATCACAATACTGAAATTAAAGTAATTCAGTACCCATATCCATTGTTCCACTAGCCTTCTAGACAGCTAAAATATGACACCAGCAATAACACCAGAGCAAGTATAACAGAATGACCGCATAGAAGTGAATATGCAGGAACTTGGAACACTATCTGCAATTCGCATAGTCATGGTTGGTTGAGAAAAAACACTGAACAGTGCAACTTAGAATTCCAAATAGGATGACAAGAAAAGAATAGACAAGTTGGGAGACAAAATTGTCCCATCATATGGAAGCAAAACATGAAATTCTCTGCTAAGCATAAACATTCATTAATATAGAGAAACATGGCAGAAAGCTTTCCTCATTTTCAAAATTTTCATTTGTTTTTCTTTTCTTCTATAATATTGTGCTTATTAATTTGCAGAAACCTCACGTAAATCCTCCAATCTTTCGTTCTTCTACTGTGAAACACACAATCATTCAACTGTTCAACTTTGCACCATTTGAAAAACCACCTTCAGAAGGTTAACAAAAAGAGAAAAACAAGTTCTTAAGATGCTTCTAATTTCAACATTCAGAAAGCAAGCCAATAGAAACCCGTCATCGAAGTGCCCGCGAATTATTACTTCCCAATAAACAAGCGAATCAACAATCATTCATGACAGAAAAAACTACGCTGCAAGCAACAAACCGGAACCTTAAACTTCAGCAGAACAAGAATAAATGAAGTACCAGGATGTTTGGGTGGCATTTTTCTTAACGGCGAGGCGGGTCCAGGCGACCACTTTGCCCGAGGGTAAGTGCTTAATTTCAACAGGAGCGGCGACGATGCCAATGAGGTTGACGGCGTTGCAAAGCTCCTTCTTCCAAGGAATCTCCGACGGCTTAGGGTAGGCCACCTGGTTGTAACTGCTTCCATTGCCGTGGAACTGGTCTTTGTAATCATCCATGGAGCACTTCAACTTCAAGCACTCATTCCACCTGGCTTTCGAATGCTTTCTGAAGCAGGGAGAACGGATTGAAGACGGGAAAAGGTTCGATGGGATTTTGGGTTTTGAGCTAGGGTTTTGGGGGATCACGAGCAGGTTCCTCAAGCCAGTTGATGCTAATGTTTGCTCCAACACCATGGCTGCTTCTTACAAATGCGCGCAAAACAGAGAGAGGGGAAGGAAAAAGAAGATCTTTTGCAAGCAGCAGATAGAAGAAATCTTGCTCTTGCAGAATGTTCAAGATACTGAAGCCTAAAACCTAATCAACGGAGTACAGAACCTGTAAGAGAATTGGGTTCAGGCCCATTTGCATGAGACTATTTTTAGGGCTCTCAGTTTTGATAGCAGGGCCTTGGACCTTTTGTTTGACATCTCAATTTCATTGACTGATTATACTACGAGACTGAATATTAGTGTGAACTGTGAAGTACAAAAATGAGTAGACCGAAAAAAAAAAGGACAAAAATGATGACAATTATGGAGTGACTTCAAACATGCAATGGAGAGACTAAATTCATCAGTGTACTAGGTATGAACGAAATATTACACATTTACACATCAGTTGTAGGCCAACGATCTCAAACCGAGCATCCCTTTAAATATCATTGACCGAGCCCATCACATGAAAAACGTGTTAAAATCAATAACGGCCAAATTAGAAATACTCTCTAAATGCCATGATACATGCACGAGACATCAGTATAGCACAATCCCCGCTCGAGATTATAACTCCATCAATGCCTCAAAATCATGACATCACATTAATGACACACTCTATATAAACTATTAAGGGGCACACTTTCAGGTATGTTTACTTTTTACTATTTCTCTTCTATATCATTCAAGTATTGACTTTAGCATCGGAGTGCTTTACATATACCTCCCTCCATCTTCATCCTCGTGGCATCTTGCTGAACCGGTTCTTCTGATCGACCTTGAGGCATCCATACTAATCCCCTCAAAGGTAGGAGAAAGGAACATCTGGTGCTGTCTGTGGGAAAAAAAAATAAAACTTTCCCAATACTACAATAGTTTTCTAACATTTCAGGTCAAGCCAAAACTGCAGAAGCATGGCCAGAACACGTAATCAGAATAACAACCAGCAATTATCAAATGAATAAGAGAAAGCAGCCCACGTTAGCAATAGACAGAATACAAATGAAGAGCTCGTACACACCCTCATGAATACCATCCAAAAAATGCAGCAACAGCTAAACGAATTACCTTGAAAATCTCAAGGAAACAGAGAAGAAAGAGGTGAAACTCAAAACCATAATCAACCTGGAGAATCACAAGTGGTTTCTACTCAAAATTGGGTTACATACTCGTCATCTCATCCATTTTCAGAATTCATTATGTTGGTTGCATTACCAAATAACTTTCGGTTACCCAATATTATTAAAATGTATGATGGATCAACAGATCCACAAAAGCACCTTGACATGTTTAATGCAGCAATGCTCTTAGTAGGAAACTCTAACCTAATCAGGTGTGGGGTTTTCCCAAGTACTTTAAAGAAGTTAGGTCAATTATGGTTTTCATTACTGGAGCCACAATCGATCAATGACTTCTCCGAGTTAGCTAATAAGTTCTTTACTCATTTTGCAACAAGCCGGGCATACAAAAAAATATTGGCCAGCCTAATCAACTTCAAACAAGGATAATACGAAACACTGAAGGGATTTCTTGGCCGATTCAACAAAGAAGCAATCCAGATCAAAGATTTAAATCCAGTCGTTTCCCTACACACAATCATAACAGGATTACGACTAGGACCATTTGCAGATTCCTTAGCAAAAAAACCACCTTTAGATCTTGACGAGCTACGACAATGATCCACATGATACATCAACATGGAAAAAACAGCAAGAGCAAGAAGCACCAACTTAAGTTATAGATCAGAGGACGAAGAACATCGGTCGTGAAGACGGGAGCACAGAACCGACAGAGGACAAATGTCAATAAGAAAGTTATCACGACCAACTAAGTTCATAAGCTATGCTCCCCTAAACAAAAGAAAGAGATCAAATCCTCAAGGAAATCTACAATTTGGAATACTTGAGACTACCACGATCTCTTTCGTTGCAGGATCACATAATAGATAAATCAAAAAGGCGTGATTTTCATAGATCTTACGGACACACTACTAGAGAATGCATCACCTTGAAGGACGAGATAGAAGCATTAATCAGAGCCAGCCACTTGAATAGGTATGTCCAAAGAAGAATTGAAAAATGTGATCGAAATTATAGACGAAGGACACCAAGCCCGAGACACACACAATAGAACGACAAACCAAAGCCTGAAAACTCATATGAGAAGACTGACCATAATGACCCAAGAGCTATTAGGGGAGTCATCTCTATTATCTCAGGAGAATTTGTGGGAGGCGATGAAGCAAACTCGGTACGGAAGAAACATTTGAGGATTGTGCAAATGATCATGTCGGTAAATAAAACAACTCTATCCCCTTTGAATACTGGCCATCTTTTAATTTCTTTTTCAGATGCAGGCTTCTAAGGAATAGATAGAAACCAAGATGATCCCATGGTAATATCAATCATATTGGCAAACTTTCTCGTCAAAAGAACATTGGTAGATCAAGAAAGCTTAACAGACATCCTATATTGGAGCACATTCAACAAGTTGCAAATACCATCTTCGGAATTGAAACCCTTCAACGGTAGCCTTGTGGACTTTGCAGGAGAAAGGATCGAAGTTCGAGGCTACGTGGAACTTCTCACGATGTTCGACACCAGTCCATCTTCCAGGACCATTGCAGTAAAGTATCTTATGGTAGATTGTCAAATACCATATAATGTCATACTCAGAAGACCTTCACTAAACTAGCTTGGAGCGATTGTATCAACATCGCATCTTATTATGAAATTCCTAGCAAACAACAAGCAAATTGGGATAATTCATGTCAATCAGGCAGAAGTTCGGCTATGTTATAATGAAAGTCTAAAGATAAGACAGAATAAAGAAGAAAACCAAGACGTTCAACCGAACCAGAAACACCACATCAAGTTAACCGAGCTAGACCTAAGAGGAAAACTCTCAGATATGTGACTGAAACTTGACGGACTACTGAAGGCAATATCCATCGGGCCATAGTCGCATCAAACAGTGAAAATAAGGGCAAATCTTCCAAATGATATAGCAGATAAGTTAATTTCATTATTACAAAATAATTCTGATCTTTTTGCATACTCATCATCTGATATGCTAAGAATAGATCCAAATTTCGTATGTCACAAAATAGCCTTAAATTCAGATGTCAAGATTGTAGCACAAAGGAAACAAAAGCTCGGACTGGAAAAACAAAACGCCATAACAGAAGAAACAAAGCGATTATTGGAAACATGGTTCATATGAGAAATTCATTACAACATATGACTGTCTAATGTGGTCATGGTCAAGAAAGGAAATGGCAAATGAAGGATGTGCACAGACTTCGCCGACTTAAATAAAGCATGCCTAAAAGACTCGTATCCGTTACCTAGTATTGACAATTGGTAGATGGAGCTTCAGGTTGTCAATATGTGAGCTTTATGGACGCCTACTCGGGTTATAACCAAATATGCATGCACCCAGCCGGCAAAGAAAATACAGCATTCATCACTCATAACGCTAACTATTATTATAAGGTAATGCCTTTTCAAACTTAAAAATGCAGGTGCACCTTATCCAAGATTAATAGACAAGGTGTTTGCATTCAAAATTGGATGAATCATGAAAGTATATGTCAACAATATGGTAGCAAAAACACTGTCAACCAGATATCATCCGACTGATCTATTAGAAATCTTCAATCGACTAAGGAAGCACAACATGAGACTTAATCCCGACAAATGTGCTTTTAGAGGTCAAGCAGGTAAATTCCTCAGATTCATGCTAACTTACGGAGGAATAAAAGCAAACCAAGATAAATGCCAAGGGTTACTAGACATGAGGAGCCCAACAAACATAAAGAAAGTACGATGACTCATTGGAAGAGTAGCAGCCTTATCAAGATTCCTGTCACAATCTGCCAATCAAGCATTTCCCTTCTACGAATGTTTAAAAAAGCCATAAAACTTTCAATGGACACAACAATGCGAACAAGCCTCTCTGGAGTTGAAGAAATTCTTATCATCACCCCCAATGTTAACAAAACTAAAAAGTGGTGAGGTACTACTTCTTTACTTAACAGTTACTGATCAAGCTCTTAATTCTATATTGGTCAGGGAAGAGGATGGAGAACAATGACCGTTTTATTTTGTAAGTTGGATTCAACAAGGTACGGAGAAGAGATATCAAAAGATTGAAAAATGAGCACCAACAGTCCTAATAACGGCAAGACAACTACACCAGATAAGTACTACAAAAGCCTGACTTAGCAGGCCGAATGATCATTTGGTCTATAGAACTCTCAGAATACAACATCCAATATCAGCCGAGAGGACCAATAAAAGTCCAAGTAATGACTAATTTCCATGCCGAATTAACTAACCTTATATGTGAACATAAGCACACACAATGGTACTTATATGTAGATGGAGCTTCAAATAAAAAAGGCAGCAAAGCAAGAATCGTATTAGAGGGACCCGAAGGAATGACCATTGAACAATCACTCAAATTCAATTGCAAAGCAAGCAATAACCAGGCAGAGTATGAAGCACTAATAGCCAGAATGAATTTGGCAAAGGAAATGGGAGCAACAATGCTTGTTGCAAAAAGTGACTCCCAATTAGTCACCAACCAAATCAAAGGAGATTATCAAACGAAGGATGATACTCTGCTCAAATACCTTCAAATAGTCAAAACACTTTAGGATAATTTTGATATATTCAACATAGAACATATTCCAGGAGATCAAAATTTGTGGGCTGACCTACTTTCAAAATTAGCAAGTACAAAAGGACCAGGTAACAACCGAACAGTAATACAGAAAACTATTGACAACCCAAGTGTTCCCACCTAGAATACAAACACGGTCGGTAATGGAGAAGAAACATGCAGACCCCGATCAAGAAGTACCTGACCCTAGGAGAAGTTCCGACCGATCAGAAAGAAGCAAAAAAGCTACCAAAAAGGGCAAGTTA
Source organism: Castanospermum australe (assembly GCA_019955255.1). Classification (NCBI taxonomy): domain Eukaryota; kingdom Viridiplantae; phylum Streptophyta; class Magnoliopsida; order Fabales; family Fabaceae; genus Castanospermum; species Castanospermum australe. Next base: position 142,140 of record NSJW01000209.1, read on the forward strand.
TTATGTCATCCTTGGAGGACAGTTATACAAAAAAGAATATTTCAGCCCCCTACTCAAATGCCTAGATCCCGACCAAGTGCAATATGTCATGGTCGAAGTATACGAACAAGTCTGCAGACATCACATGGGAGGTCAATCGTTAGCAGCCAAGATCCTTAGAGCTGGTTATTATTGGCTAACAATGAAGACAAGTTGCTCGAAGTATGTATGAAAATGTAATAAATGCCAAAAATTTGCCAATATCTACTAGGCACCCCCAGAAGAATTGTACACAACGGACACACCATGACTTTTTAACAAATAGGGAATGGACTTGCTTGGTCTTTTTTCCCAAGCACCAGGACAAATCAAGTTTCTATTAGTCGCTATGGATTACTTCACAAAATGGATTGAAGCCAAGCCACTCGCAAAGATCACGTCCGAAAAGGTCAAAAAGTTTACATGAAAAAATATAATTTGCATGTACGAACTACCATACGCACTTGTCACAGACAACAGAACATAATTCACTGATTGAAAATTCAAAGAATTTTGTTCCGATCTGCACATCAAGCAATTATTTACCTCGGTTAAGCATCCTTAAGCAAGCGACCAGACCGAAGCAACGAATAAAGTAATATTGATTGGACTTAAAAAAATGTTAGAACAATTGAAAGGACAGTGGGTAGAAGAATTGCCAACTATCATATGGGCTTATCATACAACAACTTAGTCAACAACCAACGAAAGATCATTCTGATTGACTTATAAAGCTGAGGCAATGATATTGGTCGCAGTTGGAGAACCCAGTTAGCAGCGACAGAACTATAATCCATACCAAAATGATATGCAGCAAAGAGCTGATCTAGACTTGCTAGAAGAAGAAAGAGAAATAGCACATGTTCGGGAAATTGCAATACAACTCTGAGCAACAAGAAAGTATAATACTAGAGTCCTACAACACAAACTCAAAGTGGATGATCTTGTCCTAAGAAAGGTAGACTTAGTAAGAAAAGAACCAGGGGAAGGAAAACTAGCAACAAACTAGGAAGGACCCTACAAAGTCATCACTAAAATTGGAAAAGGGGCATACAAACTCAGTTAGCTAGATGGATCAATTATTCCAAGAACATGAAATGCTACAAACCTTCGAAGATACTATAGCTAAGTATGATAAATTCTTTTGTAACAGCTCATATAAAGTGTGTACTCTTTTTTTCTCGGTTAAGTTTTTGTCCCACTGGGTTTTTCTTAACTAAGATTTTTAACGAGGCACATCATCATATGAGGATCATTTATCTTAATAAACTTTTAAAATTTTACTATCTAACAAATGTTGCAATAAGTCTACATTATGCTTCTAAGCTAAACAAGTGCCGCAATGGCTTACCTTGTGTTTTCGACCTAACGGTCAAACAATCGCCCTAATAACTTACCTTAGGCTTTTGAGCTAAGGAACAAGAATACACACAACGACTTACCTTACGCTCCCAAGCTAAGGTTCAACATACATAAAGAATAACATTCTGATCTAGGAATGTGCCAAAGGGATAATGCTTATCCCACAGAGATCGAACCTATTCTGAAAAGCCATCAAAGTCCCTCAAAAAACTTAAGACCATCTAAGGATCAGGCAAAGGAAAAGTAATATCCTCACCTATAGGCTGAGATGTTGAGACTGACCGAGCAGAAGATAGATCCTTTTGTAAACTTTGCTCATCACCGTCGATTGACGTCCCTCACTTGGTCTGCCCATCCCCAACAGTAACCACCTTACGACGTTTATTGGCATCATCAACAGGGGAGCTAGAAGGATTTCCACCATCGCCAAGACTCGAGGACTTCTCGGCTTGTGAATCAATGGTCGCAACCTATTTAGCCCTCATCTTTCCCTCTCTAAGAGCAGCTTGAATATTAACTCTCGGAGCAATAGATTCTGCACACAAAAAAAAAGTTAGAAACCACAGTCAGAGATTCAAAAAAAAAAAAGAAAACTAGCAAAAACACTTACGAAAGTATTGTATCAAAGCCGCCTCATCTTGTTGCAACTTAATAATGGTTGCACACTTAAAATTAGGAAGTTCTAGAATTTTTTTCACTTCCTCTTGGTCGATCGGAGGCAAGCTACTGTCCTCCAACCTCTAAATGTTTACAGGGCAAAGGGGCCAATACGTCGGAAACCTTTTGACACCATCATCATCCAAGAAAAAGAGGTACACCTCCAACTGAGGCCTCAACTTAAAGAACCTTGGTTTAAAGTCCTTATAAGAAGAATCAAAAGCTTTAAAAATACAGCGACCCCGGACACTAGTAAGGGACACCTGACCCACATTTCCTTCACTAGAAACGGGACTATGAAAAAAGAAGAAAAATTTGGAAGTGTTTGGAGTGAAATTCAAGTACTCACAAATAAGTTCAAAACATTTAACAAAAGCCTAACTGTTATGATGCAATTGGCTAGGAGCACTGTCTAAGATAGTCAATACTCGACATTAGAAATTAGTGAGGGGAACATACATCTTTAACCTAAAGAAAAATGTATCATAGAAAAAACAAAACTCGGGCTCTAAATCGGAAGACCGGGCCATACAAATACAATCAGAAGAAGAACAAGGCTCAAAAACATATATATCATTCCCTCCTTCCCGATCTAAACTAACCAAACCCACAAAAGAAGTTACTGTCTTGTTCGAACTATAGACTGAAGCAATCTTCAACACTTCGTCGCTCGCCTAGGAATAATCATTTGCTTCAGTCCCCAACCGAACTTCTGAAGTAGGAATCTCGGACGTCGGCTGATTCATTTCAACTTGAGAAGCATCCTCGCCAAACAACTCTCGGACATCTGACTTAATACGCTTGGAAGACTCCCTAGCCATACTTATATCGACTGGATTAGTGACATGGTTGATAGAAACTGGTCTATAAGTATCTAAAGCTTGAAAACTCTTCTCCCAGTCCTCACAACCTCGGATAAACCCCTCATACTACCATTGTTAAGGGCAAAAGGAACCATCAACTTAGGTGCCCTAAAGAGAGAATAAGTGGAACAAAATTTTCCTCCTCATATCAAATAACTCCACACGCACCATGGATCGCAAACTCAAAGAAAGAGCGAAGCAGTAAGAAACAAAAAGAAAAATAGATACCTGAGGCACACGAACCGGTGATAACAACGATTGCGACAAAGCAAATTAAACAGAAGGATAAGGAAATATAATATAAAATGGGCCACAACAAAAGCAGAAGAAGCAAGGAGGAATGAAAATGGCTAAAGCAGTAGAAACGCTCAAAAGGAGGTCGCAGAGCACGAAGAAAGCATAGGCAAAATAAAAAGGGGAAAAGGGAAAGACCACTAAAATCCCTAAAATAACCATCAAGGATCTCAAATCAATGGCTAAAATCAAACGTAATATAAACCACCATCATCCAATGGTGAGGAATAAACTGCCATTATTTAACGATGGGGAACGCATTAAACCCAATTGACAAAATCAAACTGCTACCAAGGACCCAGATCCAACGACGAAAATTCAAAACAGCTTTATGGCACATCATCATTATTATCCCCAGAGACATAAATGCACATGACGTTTATGCAATAAAAAATCTCCACGTGGCAACTCCAGCAAGATGACAAGTTAGAAAGCGAGAAAATAAATAAAATAAATCCCTTCATATCCAACAACATAGCTCGGAATGGTGTTTGACATAATTCGGGATGATACCTGACATAATCTAAACAGCTCAATCGGTTTATGCCTCTAAGCTAGGGGGCTAGTGGACTGAGCCCAGGGCCGAGCCCACCCTTAAATACCATGGACCGAGCCCATCACATGAAAAACGTGTTAAAATCAATAACAACCAAATTGGAAATACCCTTTAAACGCCATGATACATGCACAAGATGTCAGCATAGCACGATTCTCACCCAAGATTATAACCTCATCAATGCCCCAAAATCATGACATTACATTAATGACACCTCCTATATAAACCACCAAAGGGCATACCTCTAAGTATGTTCACTTTCTACTATCTTTCTTTTATATCATTCAAGCACTGACTTTAGCATCAGAGTGCCTTACAGGTACCTCTCTCATCTTTATTCTCGCGGCATCTTGCTAAACCTGTTTTTCCGATTGACCTTGAGGCATCCATACTAATCTATTCAGAGGTAGAAGGAAGGAATAGATGCATTAGCGCACATTTATCCTTTTATGGGTACCATGCATGATCCTCGAGGGATGACTTTTTTTTTCTTTTTATTTTTTGTTTTCATATATAATAAGAGATTTGGGGTAACCAGGAACTATATAGGCTTCGCTGGTCATTATGCTGCTCCTATTCATTTCATGGGAACAGAAACAATAATTTTCACATGTAACAGAAATGGGACACGATCCCTTGGTTATTGTGACAAGTGATGGATTTTCCTCAAGTGCTTTGCATCCTGTCTTTGTTCTAACCATCATTCCATCAATTTGTTGGACATAGCTCCAAGGGCTTCATCCACTTTGAAGCTGTAGGAAGTAGGAACCCTGTTAATCCAATTTTCAGCTACACAATTTATGCCAAAAAAAATGGGCAAAGGCAAACGCGCTTGGGTATGAGTATGACTGCCAAGAAACCACAATGCTGAATTATAGACTGCTCACCATTCAATTTATGTACTCATCAAATTTGGTTGCTCAAGGCGCATTCCATCTAATGAGTATTACACTGGACTATCTTGAAAACTTTTGAGAAGCCACCTCAAAAAGAGGAAGCAACAATACTGAGTTTTCTTGTAAAGGTCTGTAATTACTTGTTTACGAAAAGAAAATTAGAATATAAAATCACCGGCATCAACATCCAAGGGTATTTAATTCAAGATCCCCTCTTCAGAAGGGGTAGGTTCTGAGGCGTAAGCCATTATCTATAAAGTACATAGATGAGTTTTGTTTTTTTTAGCTGAAACCGTACATGGATGTGCTCAGAGAAAACGTTTCTGTCACTTGAGAGTTGAATGAAGGTTACAGCTTACAAATTGACGTGGACTGGGTGAAGAGAGCACCCATACTTGTCATCCCTCTCTCTCTCTGTAATGGTTTATAATCCAATAATGATTCGGGAGAATATGGAAAAGAAGTCTAATTACTTTTGAGCAAACAACTGGCGCATGCCCTAAAGTAAACAAAACAAAAGGCACCATCATTTTCTGCTGGACTTGGCAACACCCGGCATTCTTAAAGCAAGCATTATCCATTTCACCTCTGCATTTCAAATTCTCTAGAGTTACATCACTATTTAACAATACACACACCCCTCTAACCTTTTACAAGGTCCCACTGCCCACTACAAAAACTAAGCCCCACTATAAAAGTGCTTCCATCATGTTCCACTAACCCCACCCATTGACACAAAAAAAGAAGAGCATATCAAGTGAACTTTGACAATTTCTTTCCCTTTACTTGAAACTTGGCAAGACAAGATTGGGGTCTGCTTGCATTTTTAAGGGCATTGAAATCGAACCCTGTATTGACAAAAGTTGAAAGAAAGGCAAAAAAGAGAGAATTATGGTATCTGACTTCGATTGCAACTTGATTCGAGCCAATGACTTAAATTATGGGGGGTTGGAACAGACAAATAGCTCGTGGGTCCCAGCAGTATTAGGTGAGCCCTTGATGAGACCATTAGATCCACCCTGTACCTGAGTTCTATGAAGGGGGGTTGGTTTCAGGCTTGACTATACTAGAGGTGTCCGGTGGTTGTGACTGGTATATTGCCGATGCCAGTGAGATGGGCATGATGCAGAGCGCCTTTGATTGAAGAAACTGCATGGCAGCCCCAACATTTTCCTCCATAAGTTTAGCTACTTGTCTTTCAGTGCCATCATTTGACCACTTGTCCCAAGCTGGCTGGTTTCGTCCACCTTCACCACCTTCTTCCTGATCAACACTAAATTTGTTAAATTGTTTGAAGAGAGAAAAACAGAATTTTACCAACTACACATTCTTCAGAATAATTACCTCAACTGATGATAATGGAATGTCAGTTACCAGTGGTGCCACTGCACCGGCTCCACCCAATCTACTCATGCTCAAGACCTGAAAGGAAGATGAATTAAAAGTCATTCGAAGTCTTTTGCACTCTTGGTTTCCCATTACTACAAATTCAAATTTGGACCCAGAAGAGCCTTGCTTTCACATTCAAATCATGGATCAAACAGCAATCTGTATTCCCACAGATGTCAAGAACACTCAAGAAACTCTTACCATGTTCATAGAAATTGGTATTACCATTCACAAATTTTGAAAATCAGACCTTCCATTGGGGTAAAACATAAGTCAACAACTAAAGACCCTTATTATTGGGTAGTTAAAGGTAACTACAGTACATAAAGCAATGTGAAAATGCTATCATTTGATTGTATTTAGATATTTCCTGGTTTTCAGGAATAGAATCCTTTGGCCAATGATTTCTCATCCAAAGTGGCACCCAACTTTTAGTGGTTCATGACCATGAGTTGAATCCCAACTAACTGATGACTTCAGGGTGGGGGTAAAATGCATAGGTTAACAGGTTTAACTGGTAAAACCATGATTCCATGAAATTCCATTAAAAGCTGTCATTAATTATAAATTGAGACTTAATCAGGACAATAAATGAATATAAATGCAAGACCCATGAGGAGCACAGAAGCATTTTTACCTTCACTTGAAGCCTCAAGAACTTGACATAATCCACAATTTCATCTAACATGGCAGCTCTATCTGTCTGAACAGAGTACAAATCCACAATAATATTAGAAAAAATGGAATAATTCAGCATTATTATCTTTCTTACAAAACACTGCAGAGCAGTCATGCGGCAGAGAAACACTGCCATCACACGAGTCATAAAAAAAATATTATCCCATGAAATCCAGTAGATTTATTTCATACTTAAAGCACTCTTAGAATTTCATGGACTGGAATCAGAATACATGCAGAATTCCTCTTTTTTTTAACCCTTTCAATAGAAGCATGCTTTCCTTGATTAATTACACTAATAAACAACAACCACCACCAAGACATCTCACAATGCAAGAAAAATGGAAAGTGTAAAATTGAAAACACGTTGGATATGGCTATCAGGAGATTTTATATATAAGAGGACAAACTCAACCCAAAATTGGTTTGAGAATTCAACAGGTCCATAGGAAGACGCCACATTCTAAACTCAAAAATCTGTTGTCAAGATGACACATAAAAAGTAACTACATAGTAGATATAAATCCACAAACATCAAATCTCTAGAACCCGTGACCACCAAGTCACCAGGCAGCAACCTTAATGTTGCGCCAAGGTTCACCCTCTTTTATTAGACATATATTGACAGGAAAAAACCAGAACACTAAGCATGAATTAAAAAACCCCATACTCTTCAATAATGCCTACTTCCTTTTATCATATGTTATATCAATTCTTTCTAAAATGAATGAAAGACAAAAAAAAATGCAGGGAAAAGGTGGAGGGGAGTCAAGAAATTTACACTTCATGCTACTCATTGCATTCAGGCAAGCTCTGCATCATGCACTGTAACAAAGTCATTTCAGCCTCAACAGACTCATTATTTCAATAGGCATTGCATAAAAAAGAAAATTAGCCCCTTGATGAGCTAGAAGTGTTTAAATATTTATGAATTGAAGCACATATTTAAAGTTTTTTACATGCAAAGGACAACCTATTTGTAAAACTAATATGTTCATAATACAGTTACACAAGTAATGACATCTGCTTTATTGTATTCATATTGAAAAAGATAGACACAGTCTATGCAAGGTAACAGTGTATGTGGAGACAGTTATGTCCTATACAAGTATGTAATGAACAATATCTACCAAGACAGATCAGTCAAATGTGCACCTTGAAAAGCTCCATTTTCAGCACCATTTTTATTTTTGGTAGTAATTGACGAGTAATATCATTTTTACTCACAACACATAAATCTATTTATCCACAAATTGATCATAAACTAAGATGTGTCATTATCAAGTCAGAAAGCAGGAAAGGGGGCAATGATAATAGATGCATCTTTTGTAAATGTTGAACATTGATATAAATCCCTTACTTTTCCAAAGACAACTCCACACTTGCTCAAGACAAATGTAAAACCACATTTTGTAATAAAATGATATGCAAGAGAAGTCAGATACCTTGTTGACACTAGGAACCAGTTCTTGTAAAGCCCTGATTCTTTCTGCTATTCTTTCTCTGCGCAACTGTAATCAAAAGGAAGCATGAAGAATAAAGAAAAATGAGCTTACACACTTAATCCCCAGCTTTAACAGTTAAACATCATAACCATCAGACAGTATGTATTCATGCAAATATCCTGAAGCTCACCCGTTCAGCTATGCTGTGTGGATCTGTAGCCTGTCCTCTTCTAGCTCGCACCCTAGGACGCATTGCTGGTGGATGTGGCGCAGCAGGAATGGCAGTAGACATGGGTTGCCCATGAAAAACCTGCAAAAGGATTATAGATTATCAAGAGGGGAAAAATTCTACTTGATCAACAACTCCCTCTCTGCCCTCCCAAAGTCAGAAAAATATCAGTAAGACAGAAAAAAAATGACTCTTACAAGAAGAAACTGTTTATTCAAGGATTAGTCAAAATGAAGTATATAAATCCTATATGATTTAAGAGGTTCAAAGATCCCAGAAAAAGTGACTATAAGTACTGACGCAAAGGTGTAAATAACCTAACTTCCACTATATCATAATCCTGATATGTTCAAACCAATCAAGGATAACCACTTTCAACACGCTTGAATTTTAATCACCTAAGATTGACCTCCGGTCTTGCTCAGTCTAGATCTAATCCTTATGCATTCATCTTCAACTTGAATTCTTATGTATTATATCAATTTCCAAGGTTGTACTCCAAGTCAACTCCTAGTCTCCTACAAGGATGATTCATTTATTCCAAGTACAGAATTTCAATGAGAACAGTGTTGATGTCTATAGCAAGTTGGCATCAACAAGAGTACGCCCAAAAAATCTGTTAATATGCCAGTTCAACCTCATTTCGGAGATTCTCTTGTCCACAAATAAATCACCATTCCACTGCCTGGCTATTATTTTCATTAAATTCTAAAATAAAGTTTGCTTTATACAGGCTATGTGATGGTGGTAGCTTGAACCAGGCATATATTTTTTTAAAAAAATCACAATGAGCATCCTATAATATTTAGATCACCACAATGGCCATCGTAAAACCTTGCATGATATAACCATCCATCTTTTCTCTACAATAAGGTCTCCCTTTCCCACCTTCATTGACCTTGAATTCTATGTCAAACATCAGATCCCAACCAAGCGTCCAACCAAGTAACTCCCATTTGTTAAACAACCGTCACATGCTATAGTAAGTTCTTGTTCACTAAACAAAATTGAATCCAGAACAAAGCTCAAAACCCTACCTCGTACAGGTTTCGAAACATTATTTTTTCCTTCCCTTCCCTGCCATGTCAGCTATTGAACAAAATATGAGAATCGATTTTATCAAATAGGATCATCAGTACACTTCGTCCCTCACCAAAATCACTCTCATCCTATCCCAGTATGGTACAAGTTAAATATACCAAAATGAAAAATGCTCTCACCAAGAAATAAATGCTAAGGAGCAAAAAACTAATTAATAGTTCTGCTGATTCTGCATCAAAACTGACTATATACTGCTTCTTACTAAAACAAAAATCACCCATATTATGCTGAAACCATTGAAGCGCCAAGCTCACTTTCAATTGACGATCATATCCCAAAAGAGAAAAAAAAAAAAAAAACAACTATCTTTTTCCTTTGTAAAAGTATTATCCATCTATTTCAGCCAATTTTCTGATCACACAAACAGAAAATAAGAAGAATAAAAAAGATTGTCTTACATTCTTAGCTCTACCATCAACGACATCCTCGCGAAACCGCTTCCCACTCCCGGAAGCCTCCTCGGGCTTCAAAAACCCTCCTTTTCCCTGTTCCAAGCTCAAGCCTAACTGGTACACTGGTGCATGAAAGCCGCCGCCACCAGCTCCAACAGCGGCGAGGTGGGCGGTGGCGTCGCCGGAGTTGAGCTGCAGCATCATCGGAGCCGGAGAAGCTGTACCCCGCCAAGCCAGTATCAGCTCCAGCCAAGCCGGAGTCAGTGGAAGCGAAAGTTGGGAGGCCAAGGATTTGTTCGAGGAAGTCGTCGGCAGGGGCCTCCGAAGGGTTATTGGCCATGACCCTGAGTTTGAGTTTGAGTTTGAGTTTGAGTCTGGACTCGGGCGAGTCGAGTGTGAGTTGGGCAAGCGAGTGAAGGAGCCAATTGGCGTGCAGAAAACAGAATCTACATGAAGCAAAGAGAATTTTTTTCAAGTTTCAGCTTTGCTTTGTCTGTTCTTGCTCTGCTTTTTTTCTACTCAGAGTAGTCAGTTCCCACTTCTCAGAGAGAGAGAGAGAGAGAGAGAGAGCCAAGAGACGAGGCCCAAGAGAGGTGGCTTTATCCTGCTTCAAAAATGCTTCTCTTTTTCTAAAAGGGGCTTCATTTTTGTAATTTACAAGTTCACCCATCTTTTTTTTTTCTGTGAAATTTTTATGGTAACTGTGTTTTTTTTTTCTTCTCTTGCAAGTCATTGATTCTGCTTCAATTTATTTTTTATAAGAATTATGTAATAGTAAATATGAATGTATTCAAGAGAACTTGTGTTTAATATTATTATACATTTCTTTTCAGTATTCATTATTTTTTTATGCTCATTAATAGGTCTTACTTGTTATTGTTTCAATTCAAAAGCTATAATTTAAATACAAAACATATGTTCCATAAAAGTAAAGCAAAGCATTATCCATAAAGATAATAATATTTTCTTTTTTTTTTACTATATCAAGATAATATTATTTGAATTTGCAGTGTGGTACTATGATTAGTTTGACTATTTAACATAAATATAACTTTTAAAGGCTCCTTTTTAGTATTGAAAGTTTAACAAGTGAATCCCTTTTTCTTAAACTTTTTTTCACTTTTAAATCTGGCAATACCATATAATTCTTTTTTCTTTTTTATTTGTTCGTCCATATTATTTGGTAACAACTCTTGGTTTAATCAGGTTTTTCAGGTATATATTCACAGAGAAAAATTACATCTAGTTTTTATGTGTACTTTCTTATCGGTAGTTCGTATATAAATTATTCAGCTACAACTTTTTCTTTCCTTTGATTTGTTTTATCCTCTTCTCAAGACGTTTGTTCTTCCCTCTACGTAATCTATATTTTGCATGAAAAATTAACAGTTTTAACAATCTAACAAACTTTTTCCTTTTAAATTTTTTGTACAAATCCAGCACCACATCAAAATAAGGATATCAAACAAGAATTACACTGAACAACTGCACGTTCCGAAGATGAGGCTTGAACTTGTTTTCTAGCTTCTGCTAACTGGTCATTGGAACCTATAGGTGATTTGATTAGTACTTCACTCGTTTCTCAATAATAATATGATTATAAAAAAATAGTTTCTTAACGAATACTAACTTCTTATAACATGTTCTCAATAAAACTGTCTTGAAATATGATATATCTTCATATATATATATATATATATATATATATATATATATATATACATATATATTATATATATTATTTTCTAAAACTCAAAAACCATTGTATTGATTGTATTAGTATTAGTATTAAAACTGATTGTATTAGATTGCAAAAGAATTGATTGTCTTGATATTGGTACTAAAACTGAAGTACTAAATCCATGTTTGGCATAGTTTTTTTTAAAGAAATTTTTTTTTTTTAAAAATTTTTATTAATAAAATTTTAATTATAAAATAAACTGATTTAAATATTCACTAATTGAATCCACTCTAGTGAATCCAGGTTCAGCCCAATTGAACTTTAGATGCCATCTTCTAACTACATATTTTCCACCTGAAAAACAGTTGCAAGTCCAAAAAAATGTTCATGTTGGACGAGAGCCTCGATGCCCCGCACTGTGGGATCAAACCCCCCCCCCCCCCCCCAAGACAAAAAAGAAAACAACTTATTTTAACAATGTCCCAAAAAAAACACAACTTATTTTAACCAAGCCTAGTCAAGGTAGCGAATAATGCATTTAGTCGGAAAAAACAGGCAGTATAAGAAGTAAAATGAAAGCTATTTTTCAAGTATTAGTGTACAATCTATTAGACTCTAAACAAAATATTAATTAGGTTGGTTGTAAACCAAAATAGGCAGCATAAATACTATTCTACTATAGCTAGAGAATCTAGCTTAATATGGAACATTTCTTGTTTACACTGACATGCAGAGTTGTTCTTCCCTCAGTCCCTCGCCCTCCCCCTCCACAAACTTCGAATTTGATCCTCAAGAGTGTCGGTTGCTACTGGTTATAATCAAGTACCAGTTCCTCTTGTTACATCCCACTCCAACATATTTTAAATAATCAACACAGTAGAAAACCACCGTCAGGGCCCACCAATTGAAATGAGATGCTATATTACGGTTATTTCTTTTGAAGTCAGAATTGCTATTAAGTGAATAAAATTACACGTCCTTTGAACACGTATTATGGAAGCTCGATCCATTCTCAACCACACAGCCAGTAGAAAACCAAAGGTTAAACAAGTAATTACATTGTCATAACCTCACTAAAGAGACTAAGCTTGAGAGACATATATTTTTTTGGTGGGGAAACAGTTCACGTTAGAACAATCAGCAATTTCTAAGCCCAAAACTCCTACATATTTCCTTACATGAACAACTAGTAACTTGAAAAAAAAGTAAATTCAAGTTCCAATACCTTTATAATAAATATACACTAAATATGTATTATTTTGTATTTGCAAATGCTACAATATAAGTACAAACATCTAAAAGAATAAGGTATTCTGCAGTATATTTTTACCATATCAATCATATTTGATTTTGGGGCTGTGAAAAGAATTCCTTTGCATTATGAGCCACCTCTACTCCAAAATTGCTTCTAGGACTCTGTCAGATCCTTTCACATCGGCTGCCAACACGACCAAAGTTTGTTTCAATTCAGATATCATTCTAGAACAAACAGGAGAGCAACAATAATATGCATTAAATGATGATTACCCCCACGGTTTGGTAATAGTCCAGTGTTTTCAGCAGGTACTGGTAAGAATGTAAGCTGCATTTCATCTTTAATCTTCTCTAGTTCAGTACTACTTGCCTATAAACTGATCGTTATGGCAGGGGACTCTGCCAATCCGGCATAAGTAGTTGCTGGACTGTGTGTATTGCATGAATGCAAGGTAAATGAAGCCTAATGCTGGAAATAATGATAGACATGTGAGTATTCTCAGTTCCTAAATCAGCATATATTTATCTCAAGTTGTGCATGTGGTCAATAAACCTTGGAAACACTGGGTACCGAGTTATTTCCTCCAACAGTTTCTGGTTTTCTATTGTCTAAAAAAGAAACAGAAGATAACCCAATTGTACAAATCTCAGCCACCATAGCAATAAAAATATAGAATAGTAAACCATGGTCCGAAACAAATTGTGTAGATATCATCTCAGATAGATGTGTGGTCAAGATTATCCACAAGCCTCCAGGTCAAAGGGTCAGGAAAATTAATTTCATACCAGAAAATTATCAAGGAGAGGTGGGTGGCACACGTGATATGGCTAGGTTCAAGTCCATACTCTATCCTTATATTATAAGGTATTATACCTATGAGTATGATTATATATAACGACTCCTCGAGAATCTTTTCTAAACAATATAAGAATTGAACTTAACACGTAATATATACAAGAATTCTAAATTTAAAACAACAATACCCACAATTTCTAACACTTATGAACCTAAAAAGACAAAATAGGTGAATGCCCATAGAATGTAGTTTTTGCTAGTTGAGTGCCATTACCAAGTCCTGGTATGGATGAGCAATCCTTTGATGATGAATAAGATATTTTCCTAGCTTTATCTTCTTGTGTGAAATTATCATCTAAGAAATTCAAAGTGAATCACATGCAGTTGAGGTTCTAGGCTGCCAAACTGTCTTCGTTTTTTTTTTTCAAATTAAAATTGCAAAATGCCACTTCCTCACTTAGAAATTTCATAATTTTTTTTTATCAAATTGCTTTTTTCTTGGTTTTATTTTCCCTTTTTTTTCCTGAGTAATCAAATAACACATTTGCAATCTATGTTATGATAATCCAAGTCTATAATTAATCCCCATGAGTTATATACTCTGGCTGGGAGAAAAGGGAGAACCTGGCGAGCCTGAGATTGCTGTGTAACAGTTTCAAACTGACCACGAGCCATTTGCACGTACCCAATTCCTCGGCCATCACCACCATCGTGAAAAATTCGTATGTATTTAATAAATACATTACTCATGAGTTTTTTTGGTACATCGGAAATAATACATTACTCATGATTTTGAAAGTGAAAGTGTGCCTTAGATTAAATATATAATAATGTATAATAAAAATTTAGGTAATATTTAAAATGTTGACAATATTTCTCTAAGAATATTTAAAGAATTTATCATTGTTGATATTGCCAATATCATTAGCCCCTGATTATTGTCACTGTCATCACTTCATTATTAACACCATTGTCATTACCCTATTATAATCACCACGACCATAATACTATCACTATTGTCAACATTACTTTTTTTTTTTTTCCTGAAAATATTGTCAACATTACTGAACCATTGTCATCACCATTATATGTTTGTTGCTGCCATTTTATCACCTTGTTGTAGTTGTTACCACCATTGTCACCCTCTTGAGAATACCACTATATTCATCACCAATTCACCCTTGCCAATACCACAACTTTCGCTGTGATTCATCACTGCCACTACACTAATTATATCATTTTTGTCATCATTACTTCTTACTAAAATATTTTATATTATTTTTTATTTAATACACCAAACAATGTCTGTATATATATTAGTTCATAATAAATGAATATATGAATTTATCTTTTTGATATAATAATAGCGTAAAAAATTTATATTTAAGACGTTTTATAAATGATGAGAATACTTTTCATTTATCCGAACTTCATTGTCAAATGTAATTTTTTGCCACCATAATAAATGTGTTCATAGATCCAATTAAAAAAATGAAACATTAAGAATGCATTTGGTTTGAATATTTTATGTTTTTAATTCTGTTTTCATTTAAAAAAACAAAAAATAAGTTTGGATAGTGTTTAGTTATTTTTTAATAAAAAATATTTTTTAAAATGAAGCTAAATATAAAATAATAAAAATAATTTTTTCATCATTTTTTAAAATAAAAAATTCAACATGAGATGCTAATTTTGTAAGGATAATAAAAATTATATTAATTAAATTTGTTTTTAAAATTTAAAAATATAAAATAAAAATTATCTCTAACAAATAAAAAAATGTCATCAAACCAATATATATATATATATATATATATATATATTTGTTTCAATAAGAAACTAATGATTGCAGTGCAGAACTCAATCATTTCCAGATGATATGATATGCAATTTGTTTAGACTTAACTAAATTAGTAGTAATTTTGTGTATGATATTAAAGTTTCAAATAAGATAAATTAGAGTCTTATTTAGTTCTTTTTGTATACCTACTTTTTTTTGTCTTTATTTGCTTTCTCTATTTAAAAATAAATAAATTCCATCACCAAGCAAACTTTATATTTTCTTCAAACAAGTTGAAATTTCTTCCAAAGGCCCCATTAAATAAAAAAACATAAATAATCATTCAATCTTATCCATGGTTACCAGTTGCATCCCCTGTATCCCATGTCTTGAAAATTCATACCAGGATTCATTAGCAACAAAAAGAAAAGAAAAGAAAAAGAGAATAGGAAATTTCAAGAAATGAGATTCATTACTAACATATACATATATTTATTTATATTTAATTTATACTACATAAAATATGTTATAAAAAATTATTTTATTAAATATACCCTTCAAATTGTAAACAGAAAAAAAAAATACCCTTCAAATTAATTTTAATTAATATATTAAAAAAATTTCTATAAGGGAAAACACAGAGCGGTGAATACTTGAGATTGGAGGAGAGAGAGAGAAAGAGAGTGAGAGCACGAGGAAGAAGCAGCGAGAGAACGAAGCCATTGGGTGACTCGGAGTCTCCGACCATTGTTCAGTTTCTTTCTTCCGTTTGATTTACGCCGACAAGTTCACTTGGATTAATTTCTCGGTTCGAGGAATCTGCTTGGACTTGAGCTGAAACGGAATCTCTCTCACTCTTGCTCGGAGCTCGCTTTCAGGCTCATTCTCAGCATCTTGTAAGCTACCTGTTACTGGGTTGCCGGCTTGCATTTGCTTTCTCTCTCTCTCTCTCTCTCTCTCTCTCTAGGCATACTGTTGGTATATTTATCTTCTCATTGAATCTTGCGTAGTTTGAAATTCTTCATAGGGTCCTGTGGAATTTCATAGGAATTTTGCTAGCCAGCTTCATGAATGAACCGTGAAACTGCAATTGTGGATATGCGTTTGGCTGATTGCATTAGCACTTATATAATCAATTATGATATCGGTAGAAAGCTTTCTGATTGTTCAATGGGTTTCTGGAATGTGTTGTAAATTTGTGAAGGGAAGGTATTGAGTACACTGTTTTTGCTTTCTCTTTGGGTGCTTGTCTTCATTCATAGATTTCTGATAAGAAGTCGTATATGTCGGGGGAAGGATAACTTTGTTCGGCGTGGTGGAAAAATATTTTTCCTTGGTTCACTCATTTGAATTTTATTATGTAGTTCAGGTGATATATTTTATGCATTTGATAAATTTGTGGTATAGTTCTAGATATTTGTCGTCCGTTAAGATCCATCTTCTCAATCTTGGTAATATTGTGTTATTGAGCTCGTCTTCATTTAACTACTCCTATGCTTAAGCCCATGTGAAATCACTCCGTGACAGACTACTCATTTTTATGGCTATTGCACTGAAATCAACTTGCTTCTTGCAATTGAAGAAACCTGAGATCAATTTCCAGGTTTGTTTTCCTTCCAAGATAGCTACGATATCAGTAAAAAGATACGCTCAGATGGCTGTCAGGACAGTGGAAGCTGTTGGTCTCTCTGAAACATTCACCAGACTGAAAAAACAAGGAAAAGTAAGCGCTTATTTCTCTTGCTGTCTGGGTTCCATGCATTTCATGTTTTCCATTCTGTGTCACATTTCAACTTGAATAATACTGTATTACCTACTTGTTTTTTAATTATAATAATCTAATTTACTGGTTCCATATTTTATGCTTTGTCAAATATATGACTTTTAATCTTCTCTGCCAAGTTATAATGGGTTATGAATTATCTTTATATGTTAGTTGGTCATTTTTTGTACTGTATCAACTTTATTGCAAAGGGATATGAGTCAGAGTACTTTTGGTTGTAGAAGGCTGCCATATAGGGTTTTAGTAGTGCTTCTTCTTATTATTATTATTGGCTTTGATTGTATGATACTGGGATCTGAGTTGAGCATGCGTGTTTGATTTTCAAGAACTGATGCACTGCATGTTAGAGAAGCATAAAATTTTGAGGGTGGCAGAAAGAAAAAAAGTGCTCACTTTCAGAGGTTCTCACTTCTGAATTATTCTATGTGCTTTTATTGCTGATTCAATGCAAGTTTAGGAGTTTAAAATTGCATTATGGGTCATATAGTGTGTCATTCCTTCACAAGTTCATATTATTTTAAGCATATTGCATGAGTAATAAGAAAATGCAGATTGTAAAATTGCTTGGTATTGGAAGTCTATGCTAGCTAACTACTTGTTAAAGATCATACTAAAATTTCTTACTTTGCAGCTTTAAAAAATTTAGTTTGTTTACCTGATGAGCTGGGGACTACGGAGATTAGTTGATCATACTTGGCACAAGCATTTTCACCTAAGTAAATAAGAATTGTTACTGATTCTTGACTGCCAAATGATTTTATTCTAAGAAGAATATTTGTGTCAAGGTGGCTTTCATCCCATACATCACAGCTGGTGATCCTGACCTTTCAACCACAGCAGAGGCACTGAAAGTGCTTGAATCATGTGGGTCTGACATAATTGAGATAGGTGTTCCATACTCCGACCCTTTGGCAGATGGTCCTGTTATCCAGGTTTGATGCTTTCTTCTTTATTAGTGATATTTACAGCCTGATTCTCAAACTAATGTGTCTTTTTGTTCAGGCTGCTGCTACACGTTCTTTAGCTAGGGGGACCAATTTTGATGCAATTATTTCTATGTTGAAGGAGGTAAATTTGTGCAACTCCTTGCCATTTATTACTTATTACCGTCAAAGTCTAATTACAGTGACCTCTCTGCTGCAATAATGAAATTTCCTTTAAGAATCATTTATTAATTATTACTCTTTCCACTGCTCATCTTCTTTAATTGATAAGTTAGCTGTGAAAATACCAAAAAAAAGAACCTGTGATGTCTATCCTCTACCCTTGTTCTTGAAGCGGAAGGAGATGACATTAGACCCTAAGGTCTTTAAACCCTCAGCCCTTATTATTATAGTCTACTTTTGTGATAATAGACTTTGTTAGGAAAAAATAGTAACTTGCATTAACACTACTTTTGTAATTAGTGATACACTTGTGTTTGATAAACTTATAATCGTGTTGTTTTTGTTGCATAAGATAACCGATAGATAGTTATCTGATTCCATTGTTCATAATGAGGTGCACACTGCAGACATTTTTTTATGATACTTCCTATTCTCTAGATTGCATCTGTTCATTTCATTCCATTCATCTTATTTATACACATGAAACCATGATGTATTCCACCAATTTGAACCTTTGGCAGGAGTGGAATGTCTTTTTTGTCCATTGTTACCTAGCTAAAACAATTATTCTCTTAGATTCATGGATTGATGATCATTCTAAATGGTTAATTTGGCAGGTTGTTCCACAATTATCTTGTCCAATTGCTCTGTTTTCTTATTACAACCCGATACTGAAGCGAGGTACTGCAAGATTTATGTCCACTATAAGAGACAGTGGCGTACATGGTGAGACACAAGTAATAGTTTTCCAAATAGCCTAGAGTTTATTACATCATGCTATTGGGTCTATTTTCTAAACAAGTTCTGTGATAAACAATCTCATAAAATGCATAGATAAGATAATGAAAGCAGTTCCAAACACTTATGCCATACGCTTAAATTAGCTATTTGGGTATTGCCAATTTAAATCTCTTTATGATTACATTTTAGGCATGTCATGATTTTGTGGCTTTGTTACTATAATCAATAATATCTAATGTGATTTCTAGTAACATCTTTTAATATTTATTTATTTTACTTGATATATTTATGAATTATTTCTAGCAAGATACATATCATGAGTTCTGAACTAGGTTGTTTATATGACTATAACCTCATGCCTCCCAATTTTAATTACTTTAGGTTGTTATATAAAAGAAAGTGTCTCTGCACTCTCCTGCCAAGTCCTGTTTAAGATTTCTATATCAGCTACATCAACATGGAAATTGCTTATTAAATAATAACTTTGGTATTTTACTCTGTTTCCTACAGTTTGGTAATCAGGACAACATATACTTTTCTTTCCCATTTGTTTGCAGGGCTTGTAGTCCCAGATATTCCTTTGGAGGAGACGGAAACTTTAAGGACTGAAGCTAAGAAGAATGGAATTGAACTGGTTTGTTTACCTTTGAAATGTTCTCTCACATATTTTTTGGATTTCAAATGGAGTATCCTTATACTGTTGCTGATAATGATAGAGAGTTAGCAGTAAAATTCATTTTCTATTAGTTTGTAATATCAATTTATAAATATGAAACCCACAAGCAGAACAGAAGAGGCATGGTGGTGATTGTGGAACGATGAATTTTTGTTATGATTAACTTCACTGTTATTCTATTACATAATACTTTTTGCAATATTACATAAATATCTAGTTGATTTGGTATATTTGCTTCTTTGATGTCATTAAGGTACTCCTGACAACACCCACCACTCCAACAAACCGAATGAAAGCCATTGTTGAGGCTTCGGAAGGATTTGTGTATCTTGTAAGAGCTTCTTTCAACCATGATAACCTTTTTTTTTTGGGGGGAGGGGGGTGGAATTCATTTACTCTGCACCTGTCAAGGCCTTCTTTTTTAGAGTATGCTTGTGATTTTCTATATTTTCTCTCATGCTATTTCCAAAATCATAAATAAATTTCAGTATCTGTTGATATGTCTTCCATTTTTATCAAACAGTTTATTAATATACTGTGTGAGAGAAGATGAGTTATTCATCAACTGGCTGCTGTCCAGCTATTAGAACGCATATTTGCTACTGCTTTTCAGCCGATGAAATCAGAATATCTTTTAGCATTTTTTTTTTCATTCTCAAGCGTTAAAACACTCCAAGAACTCTTGCCTTGTGATTGTTGCCTTGTCTCAAAGATACCAAAATCATAGCCAAAATACTAGATAGCTTTTAGCTATACATGTTTTCTTTATTAAATAATTTTCTCTTTAACACCCTCTTTGCACTCCAAGGGGACAACTATCATTTGTTCTGT
The DNA here is from genome assembly GCA_019955255.1 of Castanospermum australe. Classification (NCBI taxonomy): domain Eukaryota; kingdom Viridiplantae; phylum Streptophyta; class Magnoliopsida; order Fabales; family Fabaceae; genus Castanospermum; species Castanospermum australe. The sequence continues at coordinate 162,668 of NSJW01000209.1, forward strand.
AAATTGTTGTAGTTTCCTCTGACAATATTTGTCTCTGTTCTATAGGAGTTGCTTGCTATTGTACCTTAAGGGTATTGATACTCTTGATGAGTTGTCAAATATTTTTTGGTTGTTGGTTCTCACAATAAATGCTTAAACTTCGTAGAGTATAATGAGAAACCAATAAATATTTGACAACTAATGCAGGGTACCAGTACACTGAAAAAAAAAAAAGGGTACCAGCGTAATCCCCCTGTTCTATTTGTGTGGTTTCATAATGTCACATGTTTTCGTCAAATCAAGATGGATGTATTAATAAAATTAAGGTGAAAAGGTGAAACTCAGCAAAAGCTATTAGGATGTTTTGTGTACTCTTGAAAAATGGTGGTTTTTATTTTGGGAGTATTCACTAGAATAAATTAGGACAACAGCATTTTATGAGGTAGCCAATCGGGAAAATTGACAATGAATTTTTTTCATTGTTTTGCTAAATGGCCATACTTGGGTGCTGTATCATTCTTAGAGATTGTTCAAGTTTGGTTATATTACTGCATGTTGAAGTCTTAAAAGTTCAAACGTTTAATTTTGATGTATTTTGAGACGAGCTGGGAAAAGGGATTGATTTTCAAACAAATTAGTTCATGTGTCAAATTGGGTTAGGAAGTTGACAGTAATAACAAGTTTCCTTATTCCCAAAATTTTCAAAATAGGATATAATAATGGTGAAAACAGAAAATATCTTGCATAACTTTCTTAGGTCAAATTCTGCCAGCAAAATGCCATTAACCATTTGTTGATTTAAATTATAGGTGAGCTCAGTGGGGGTCACTGGAGCGCGAGCATCAGTTAGTGATAAGGTTGAGGCTCTTTTGCAGGAAATTAAAGAGGTTTGTTTATATATACTTGGTTTAAAGTTGTATGTTGTAGAAGTCTTCTGAGCACGTCTGAAAAGTTCAATTCTCCGATCCTCCTTTTTTAAACCCTCCCCTTCTCTTTGGTTGCAAGAGCTGGCAACTGATCAATTAAGGTTGATGCGATAGGCTACCCTAGAACTTGGTGAATCTTAAATAGCATGCTACTTCGTTCTCACGTTGTAAGCATCCCATAATATTTATGCTCGTTGTTGAGTGTCTTAGTTTTTCTTATCAGGCAACAACCAAGCCTGTGGCAGTTGGTTTTGGAATATCAAAACCTGAGCATGTGAAACAGGTTAGTTCTCTGTCCATATTTTATTATGCTTCTTCTAGCTCAATATGGTTATTTAATACTCAATCATATACTTTGTTCCAGGTTGCGGGATGGGGAGCTGATGGTGTGATTGTTGGCAGTGCTATGGTGAAGTTGCTTGGTGAGGCCAAATCTCCTCAGGATGGATTGAAAGAACTGGAAAATTTCGCCAACTCCTTAAAATTAGCACTTCCTTGACAATAAGCTTTGAAAAGCAACATCTACTAGTTGTCGTCTTCATAAATAATGGATTGAATAAGGATTTGTTGTTATTTTCTTGATGTCGATGATATATTATCAATGTTTTGTTCCTTTTCAATTATGGTTGGATCTCCTCCTTACTGAAGTAAATGCTCCATATGAGATTCCTTTCCTTCTTTCTCTACTGAGCCCTGCAACTGGTATCCTTAATCTTTTCATCTCGTCTAAGAGCCGCCCTGATCCATATCACTGTTGTCCATTGTTCTAACATTTTTTACCCTCATTTTTACCTCTATACCAATTTCATACTAAGTAACACGAGAACCGATTCCATCCAAATTATCATACTGATTCACGAAAAGGTTTGCTTGTACATTTGTACTCATAATATTTATGTTTGATACTCTCTACATTATGACTCCGAGATTGTTGGTATTACTCAAATATTTTGACAAGCTCATACTATTTCTTGAATTTGGCCCTCAACCAATCCATGAGATTATAGAAGTCCACATAATAAATCCAAAATAATGCTAAAACAGAACAACATATAGTACTCCATATTTTGATGTTCCATTTAGGCATAGCCATAAAGTAAAAAAAAAATTAAAATAATTGGCCATCTAGCTGTTTCATATATTATAGTTTATTCTAATAATCACCATAACGCCGAATGAGTTACAATTGAACTCACAAGGCCTTGGAGTAAGTTTTTAATCTACGATAAACAAGGACAAAGCACATTTTGAAAAAGCTTCAAACTAAACATATGCTTAGCGTCTCCCAGATACCACAGATTCAGTAGAGAAGAGGTACTTCACTCGTGAAAGAACTGAATCGTGCGCAGGATCGTAAGGACGGTCTTTGGAAGGAATCTCCAATATTGCAGGTACAGGCTTGTTGTAGCTATCAACTAAAAACCTTATCATATTTGCAACCTGAATAACGAAACAGAGAGGATTAGATCTTCAATTCAACATGTCGAATTTTGAAGTTTATGGATGAGGCGGAGGCAGATTTCTAGTAATAATGCAATAACAAGGTTAGATTAGATTGTATAAAACACAACAACATGCTGCTTTTTGGCAGAGTTTCCTCAAAAATAAATGTGATCAACAAGCAGACATGAGCTATACATTACTGTAAGGACCTTTGGCAATATGCTGATTCTGTTTGCTTCAGCAATGAGCAATAGTCTTCGTTAGAATAACATGCATATGCACAACAACCTCAGTCATTTTTACTAATTATGAACCAGTCTCAGGATACAAAAGTAACTTACATATTGGCTTATCAAAACAACTGCAATATCTTCCCTTGTTGTGAACTCTTTGAATGCATCTTCAATTTGTTTGACAGTTGTTTCTAAAAATGATAACCCAAGAGAAAAATAGTAAGCACACTGTAAGCACCAGCATTACTTCCAATTCACTATAAAATAAACAGGGACAGCATATTTTTCAACAATAACTGGCGCTAATCTGTAAATTTGTAGTCTCCTACCTTCTCCCTCGTTTCCCTCTTATAAGCCATATACTTCCAAGAAACCAGTAAAAGAAACGAACAGTCGAACACAAACTCAAACACAACAACAGTTATGGTTAACTGTATTTATTCCAAGTTGGCTTTTGACAGCAAGTTTCTATGTCTAGGCTTTGTGCTCTCAATACATCTATACTAAAATAGACTTTTGCAATTGTAGCAAAAGATGAAAGGGCTTTCTTTTTGGAATTTGACACTTTCAACATATTTCAAAAGCATTTAATAGAATATGCGCATATACTTATAAGATATATACATGACAGTGTATTCAACATTTAAGGAGGCAGGGAATCACTATATTTTCTACACCTTATTTACAAAGAATTGCCATATCATGACAGTTTGAAATTAGTTAAGCATAAACAAAGTGCATAAAAAAGAACTGAAGAACAGTGGCATACTTGAGTCCACAATAAGGTACCTTGTCTTCCTTCGCAAGTCCACATTGCCCGCTGCAGCCAGCAGAAATCCGACTACAGTGTCCTGTGTTAAATTCAATAAAGTAGTTATTGGGGTTCAGTACTTTTTAAATATCTAAAATGAGAAGAAACACCGTTTCAGGAAAAATAGAACATGATAAGGAATGTATAGGACATTATTAATTTCTTGACTCGTCTAGGTCTAGGATGATGCATAATGATGTAAATTCCTATAGCAAAGAAAATCTTAAATAAACATATTGCCTGTTTACATCATTGCAGACTTGAAGCACATTAGCTAGGATAGCATTATCCATGCTTAATACACATCTAGAAACCGTGAGACTCTAATTTAAAGTTCATGATGGCTTCATGTGTTTCAATGGTATTTTTTGCACATCTGCATCTGGCACTCATCAACCTAACAAATTTGTTTTACAAACAGGCTCATCTCAATGAGACCAATCCTACCAATTAAACACCGAATGCTTCTTTCTTTTCCTGAAAATTTATACTTTTTCTTTCGTTCATTAGAAAATACTACAACTTGAACTCAGGATTGTTATACAAATCCCAACCCTACCACCGAAGCTAAGCCAGATGGCTGACTTATACATTAAACAGTAGAGGAGAGAGAATCAAAGATAAATTGCCACAAACCATTTAAACCTTCGTAAGTCATAGAAATGTCATTCTTACCTCATCTGCAATCATAGCGATGAGTGCTGAATTGCTTGTGTGAATTGGAACTCTGTTGGCCATCTAATTTGAATGATGGTGCTAAACAAGACAAAGGAGAAAGAAAAAGAAAAGAAAAGATAATATGTTAAATAGCCATTGGTATCAGAATATACATAATATCTAACTACAAAATGCAAACATCCTGAAAACTTGTAACATCAAAGAAAAATGGCAGAAATGGCCAGCAAAGCCTCGAGAATAAACAAGAGATGCAACTTGATAAAACTGAAATAGACATAGTGCTGTAATGTGCGAGGACAAAAAGCTGATCTCAGATCACTTCCTTCAGTTTTATATTTAATTAGTTTGAGGCCTTAGTGGACATGTGTTGGACACAACCAAGAGGCAGTACTTCGAAATTTTTATCCCTGGAGCATGCTAAAAAGAGCTCACGTTAAGCCTTTTTTTTTTTAACTCAAAAGAATGATCAATCAACCAGAATCTTATTAAGTATAAGGATGGTGTTAGAGACTCAATATCAATAAAATAAGCAGTTAATTGAAATTGAAATAAATGAACAACTTAATGTGGACTCTCCTAACAACCAAACAAAATATTTATGTTTAATAAACTAAAATCAACAAACTAAAGAACATTTGATTTTTGAGCAAGATGCATAAACATCATGAAAAAAACAGAAATTAAACTCTAAAAGATATATATTATGAAAAAAGAAGAAATGAAAATGATAGTAAAAGAAATCTGAAGCACAATTCAAAACGGGGAGCAATGGAATGAGAAACCTGAAAAATAAAAAACACACAAGGGACTTGGTACTTTGGATCCTCTAGAATTGGAGACATTCTTATCTTATAAGAGTAATATTCTCGAGTTTTTCAAGAATTCAAATTTAATCTTAATTTTATTATTTAAAATTATAAATACAATGCAACGGCAAATGATTATACGGTGTTACGTGTCATGCATTTACTGTATCAATGTACTAGTCTCAGAGTACACAAGAATCTCCAAGAATTGAGCTAGAGTAGTGCACAAAGAGAGAGCATGTGAGTCCCATAATTTTTTAAAGTATAGAATTTACCCTTCGTTTACCTCTCTCTAACTGCACAACAGCATATAGGATCTAAATCCCTGGATTTATACCTAGATGGACTCAATCTGAAATGAAATCCTATCAGAATACATTCAAACCTCTCCTGATCAAACGCGTAATTATCAGGAAAGAGTTCAATTATTGGGAATTAAAGAGTTGAACAGTGTCACACCTGCACGAAACTGCCATTTATACACCAAATCAAAAATAAAAATTGCCGCAACCCAATAAAAAACCCTCATTGGCTCAGCTACTGAGCATTTCATCACAGACACAGAATCTAAACTTCAAATACAAAACACAGCATATCCATAATTACATAAACTTAGCAGAGTTTGAGGTGCGGAACTATAATTGGGTACGGATGCAGTAGAAGATTACCGAATGTTTGGGTTGAGAATGACAGCGCCGCAACCAAATTGCACTGAGTGGGCTTGTCACTGCCATGCATGTAAAATTAAATGACATGAACTTGTATAAAATAATGGATTAAAATTAAATTTATTTTAATAAAAAAAATTAAAATATATATAATTTTTATGGTATGATATAGGAAAAAATGTAAAGACATTCTTTAAATTTTATATTGTTTTCACGTAGTCTCTAATCATCATGAACTTTTAAATTTGGACAAAAGATTTTTAAATTTTTTGAAATATACAAATAAATTATTTTTGGAATATTTCATTAGCTAAATAAAAATTGTTCATTCCATGACTCAACACGTATTTATTAATACATGTTATAATTTTTCATTTTTTCACACTCTTTTAAATTTTTTTTAAATTATATTTTGAATTTATTTTTTTTATTTGGTATTTTTTATTTTTTAAAACACATTAAATTAAAAATAATTTTTTTTTAAAAAAAAGAAAAATTTATATGGACAAGTAAGATATCGTTAGCGTAAAAAGGCTAAATAGTCTACCCAAGGTAATTAGTTTTTTACACCTTCACGGTTTGTTCCTTTAGATAGACTCACGACTCTAATACTTCACAAAAGCCTCCACAATGCAAAAGGTTCAAGTGCGCTCTCAGACCTGCTTTTGTTGTCAAGATGTACGGGACTTTATGAAGCATGGATGGAACTCACAAAGATTCTAAGAAAACCTGAGATGAAGATTTAAAAGGGAAAGCAACGCAAAGCTAACAACAAAGCCAAGATGCCAAGACAGTGCTAACCCAAGCCGAAAGACAAGGTGCAACAAGATAAGCAATAAAGCTGAAAGACAAGATGCAAAATAAAAAATAAAACTGAAAGACAAGACGTAAGGCAAGCAATAAAGTTGAGGGACAAGATGTAAAAGACTAATTATAAACAAGGCCAACACATGGTATGATGATTAAAAGAATCATGCTAACATAAACTTGATTAACATAAAAATAGCACAAAACAATAGGTGATTTTAAAGTACTAAAAAACAAACAACCTGAAAACTAAGATTACAAGACTAAGCAATGACGAAACACGTGGTTTGAAAAACATACAAGGAAAGCAAAATATAAACGTAAAAAGTTAAGACAAAGCGCAAATGAATACAATGAATTCTCTTCAAGTTTTCCCTGATCTTTTTTGTCGTCCTTTTCCTTAATCCTTTTCCTTCTTTTTTGTAGTTCGCAAGCCTACCTAATGATCTCTTCTCTTATTCCCCACGATCTTGTGTATTGGTTAGAAACCATGTCCCTCTATTTTAGGAACCACGTAGCTTCGGCTTATCCTTTAATCGGGTCTGAGCACTCTGCAACTTGTGAATGGATCTCAAGCCTAAAATCGGGGTCCAATATTTTTAAGTCTGCTAGCCCTATCTATTGTGTAACGTGAGTGATAAATAGTTTTTGTTAATAGACGAAACAGTCTCTCATTTGGACTCAAAAACTTCGTGATAGCTAATTAAAATGGAATATAGATGAATAATTGTTTTTTTTTTTTTACAATTTTCCTTCAGTATATTCTAGATTTGTTTCAGATTTGTATATTTTAAATTTATTTTTATCAATTCATAATTAATTCTCACATAAATTGTAGCCGTTTAGATTTTTAGAATTGCTTCATGGTTTTCTAGAAGCGTTCTCTATTAAGCAATACGTGTGTTTAAATTAGTTTATAAAATTATTAATATTAAAAAAAATTAATTTTAATTTTCGTATTTGTTTAGGTGTTATAGATATTTCTTTTGAAGTATAATTGCACGGATATATTAAAAAAAATTGAATCTTACTAAAATTATTTTTGTAGTACCTTACCTTAGTAAGATCTCTTTGAAAAATCATTGGATCCCAGCACCCAACCTCAAAATCAATTTCGTTGACAACAAAAATTCTCAAGTTACTTCCATTAGAATTGATTCTAGAAATCTTACCAAACCACTACAATTATCGTGAGAATCAACTTTGGAGGGTTAAAACACGTCTTTTACAACAACCAAGCTTTACCTTGCTTGAAACAATCAGCTACATGGATCAATTAACGCATTAGGAAAGGATTGACCGTTTACCCAAACTGACTTGGATAACACATACATGCAGCTATACAGCATCAGAGTGAAAACTAGTACTAGTCACAACTACCCTTGACATTTTGGGACATATAAATTCGCATAAGTAACAATCATGTTACTTCACCAGAAAGCAGGGTAAGAATGTCTATTGAAATGTCCCTACTGAATTTTGGTACCAGAATGGAGACCTGATGTCACTCTGCTTTGAAAGTGGGTTTCTAGCCTGCATAAAAATCTATGGAAGTAAGAAACACCACAGGTGATAGAGGGAAAGAAAAGGAAAACAGCAAACTGGAAGCTGAAGCGCCATGCCTTGTAGCACATTTGTAATAAATGGTCTCTGGAGAGTTATAGGTGCGTGCATTGGCAAACATTCTTTTGACATCCGCAACAAACATCTCAAATGTGACATAATATTGCTCCGACTCCACCCTCTTAGTCATTGTCTTCAAATCTGCACTCACATTAGGAATATATTGAAGACAATACCTTTCACAATGGATGTTATCTATTAACCTTCTAGGTAAGTGGAACTTAAGCAGTCAGTAATAAAGATTAAAACAAATAGAACTAAGATTGTGAACCATACCATATAAGAAACAAGTGAACAACAAAAATAAATACCCAAGGAGAAAATTATAAGAAAAAATATTATTAATATAAGTAACAGATCGCTAAAGCAGTTACCATGCTTCTAGACACCGGTGAAATTAACATGAAATATATGGATCCTTCTTACCCATTGGATCTTTGATGATGTCATAATAATCAGGAACATCCCGTGCATCAACTGGTTCCTTGAATGGCCAAGCATCACCATGATCGTGCATTGACTGCTTGAAAGATAAACTATCTAGTGAAAAAAATTGACAAGGAAAATAGAACAAATGAAGTTGAACTAAAATAAAATTGACAGGATAGAGAAGAGCAACTAAAATTGAACCTCATAAAATGTAATTCAATATATTTGCTAACAAAAATTCCATTTTTAGCTCTATAGACTATAATCGGTCCTGCATATCATGGACTAACATAAAACACGATTTTCCTTTTTTAAAAATTTTAACACATTGGAGGTGCAAGCACCTACTTAGGGTAGCGGGATAGGTGGTTTAGTGGAGGATCGAACCTCCAACATCATCATTACATTCTAGTCTCTAAGATTGGAACCAATGCCAGTTGAGCTTCAAGCTCATTGGCACATAAAACAGGATTTTATTCAACTTTTGTTTAAGTGAGCAGTGTACCATCCTCAAAGACAGGTTTAATTGAAAAGTGCAGAGTATAACAACAATCAATAAATTGGATTTAAGACTCACATAGTTTATGTGGTTTAATTAATCTTTTCATCAACAGGTTAAGTCCCTTGTACTAAAATGCAGCAGCACTAAATACACAACAGCATACAAGTACAAAAGTTATGGCAGAAGGCTAGGTTAAGACATTGACTTGCCAATTTGAGCGACTAAGTAAATAAGCCTGCCAGATTCATCCCTTTTGGGCACTCTGCCAGATCCAATTATGAGAATTGACTTCTCAACCATGTAATTATTCTGTTCTCCGGCATATTTTTACAGCATGATTTTCCATGAATACGGATGCTTTATCAATGCTCTCATGGAATTTACAGCATTTTTAATTATTATCTGAAAGTTCAATGAATGAAAAATTAAAGTCAAGGTGCAGAACATCTGAGCAACTTGCCTTTAGAAGTGAACGCATAAACGCAGTCAAATGTTTTTCTGATTTGTAGCAGTGTCTGTAGAAACACTTAAACTTCTAAATCGTGAATGACCCCACTGATCAGGTGTCCATCCAGCCTCTCCTGTTATTGCATTCACCACAAACATCTAATAAGGAATTCCAGAAAATCACCAAACAAATTATGCAAAAGTAAAGCATCTCACTCATAAGAACACCATGGATCAATTTTTCACAACATCCCAGTTGCTAAACAAATCTCTTATGCTTTGTTTGTATGGGAGGTAAGGACGGGGAGCAGAATAGCGACCCAAACCCTTGTATGGAAGATTTTTAAGGAGAAGGGAAAGGGAAGGAGGGGGATGCATTCCCCCCCCCCCCCAAAAAAAAGCCCCAAAATTCTTCCTCCTTGAATTGGGGGTAAGTAGGGAGATGTGGTTTATTTGAAATTAAATAATGGAAAATAACTTCAACTCCCCAAGGAAGGGAAAGAGAGTTCCCCCCTTAGTTAAACATCCAAACAAGAAAAAGTAACTCCCTTCCCTTCCCCTTCACTCAAAAACTTCCAAACACAGCGTTAATTTCTTATGTCATCAATCACAGGAAAACAAACCTTGATATGCAGAATCTACAATATCACTTGGATTATGACCAATGTATGGGACAAAGAAGCAAAGTTAAATAGTGAGATGCCCTCAGCATTAAGCAGTAAAAAAGTTAAGCGCCATGCACAGGGTCTTGGATGGGGGGTGAGGGCATTTCATCATCACAAGGAAAAGTTGACAAACCCAAAAAACAGATGAAAATGATTGACACAAAGCATGCTATCTTTGAAGACAGCTAATGCATAATTTTTCCCACAGGCACCCAAATTAAAAGGTGTTGGTAAGTTAAACTGAGATTGGGAATTAAGTACTTACTCAAACCAGGGATATCCTCAACTTTGATAAGTTTTTTAGGAATACCAGCTTCTTTCTGCATCTGTTAATTAGGAGGCAAAAAAATAAATAAATAAATATTCCATGTTCTCAAATCTTACTAATACGTGAAAAAGAAGCAAAATGCAACTTTGGCCAAGATAATAGATGATCCTCTCCCCTACACATTGTTAAGGAAGTTGGTAGACATGCACATGACATGCATTGCAAATATGTCAGATACAATTTACATTGAGCTGATAATACAATCCAAAATTAACAGAAACTACTTGCATATAGAGCAAACTTATAATGCCATTCATGAATGATGGAAACTTTTTAAATTGATAATGTCCTATACCTTCTGAAAATCGATTCCCTTATAAACAATGTGACAGTTTGACAGCTCTCTGATCTTTTCATCAATTGCCTGCCATTATAAAACCATTAATGAATAATCATGTCATGAATTGAGAAAAATATGTTTAAAATGACAAATAATAAAGAATAATTAATTAAGGTTGTCAGAAGCTACACATTATATAGAAACAAAGATATGCAAAAATATTTAAGTGACTGAAAATACAACCCAAAAATTTGTTCCTTTTTCTTTCTTTTTATTGATGGGATGTGTTGAGCTTTAACATTAGCCAAGTCTCTCGGCCCAGTCTGGACAGGGTCACGCCTACTTACCATGTCTTAATTTTTTTTTAAACAAAAAAATCCAGCCTAACTTGTTGATAAATTTCTACATATGATGGTTTTCCACTAATTTTCTCTCCAAAATTTAGATGTGAGATACAAAGCTCTGCCTATCATTTTGTGGTGAAAATGAAATACTTTTTTTATTTACTAATAGAATTTCCATAAGAAATAGCATTTCAGCAATTATAAGTTAACTAATTAATGAAATTCCAATTTGAAAAAATCATGATTCCACTCCAACTTACAATCTTCTTGCCTATCAAGTGTGATAGATGAGTTCCTAGTTCTAGAGTGACTGTATTTCAAGTCGAAATTTTAAATTAAGGGAAAATGTAGCTCACCTCAACTACAATGGGTTAAGAGGCTTACCTTAATAACTGCGTATCTGTTTGCATTTCTGATTCGCCTGTAATTGTACATTGATATACTCAACTACTCAAGTATGCATGCAATGACTTCCTCATTCAATTATTAGCTTTTAGTATCACCATTCACCAGCATCTCTCAGAGAACTAGAATGATGTTAGATTTTGTGCTTAACTTGCCTCCAGGGAGCAAATACATGTATACCCAGTTATGGACACATCTATCCAACTGCCACCATCATATGTTTGAATACTCTCCCAACCCCTGCCCCCACCCCCAAATAAGAAGGGGGATACCACAACTGTTTGGCACAAGCGTTCTCATTGCATGATTACGCTCCAGTTCCAGTAGCAAGCTCACTAAATTTGGGGTTAGAGTTTGCATCCAATTGCCTTGTGGGAAAGAATTCATGTCTACCTTGCTAAGGCCCCTCTTTGTCCAGGTTCCCAGATGCAAAGCGCTTGACAACCCCTCCCCCCTCTACAGTGTGTCTGCATGTGTGTTTGTGAGGAAAGCCTATGGCAAACTGAAGAAAATGAGGACTGTTTTACTGGAAAGAAAAGCCCAATTAAGGTGAAATAGGTTGAAGGTTTTCCTGAAAGAAATAGATTAAAACTTTTGATGGAGGAAAGTTTATTAGTGTATCTTGTCATTTACTAATCAAAGAATATCTCAAATAATGCAAAGTAAAACTAAATAATTAACAAATAGATATCATCTTACCTGCCTTTGACGACAAATCATAGTTGACAAATCAGTGTAAGGGAGCTTTGGATCAATCTTGCATTCCATGAGAATTCCTCCATCATAATCCTTTATATAACTGAAATGACAATTAATTATAATGAATTTTCGTAGTTAGTATACAACTATATAACTAATAGTGAATGATGAAATTACTATTCTAGCCTTTTAGGGGGTAACAAATCAGAATCTAAATAAAAATCCTTGAAGTCCTTGCAATCGGTACTTTATAGCTTCATCTCCCCAACAATCAGATATAAATATATTAAATTAACAAAATCAAAGTAAAGAAGTAAAAAAATTTTCACTTCTCTTAATATATACAGCTTCTCTCTCCCCCCCCCCCCCCAAAAAAAAAAAAAAAAAGAAACCTCTGAAAATAAAGGATTTGGTGGGAAGAGTTGCTCATGGATATCAGACAGGAAGATTGAGTATAATCATACCCTTGCCATCGATCTTTCTCCAAGTGAATCTCTTTTGTAAAGCCCTGACAAAGAACAAACAAACATCATTGCAATATCTAAAACTGTATCCAGTCAATTGAACAAAGGCCATTTTAAACCATCAGCCCCCCCCCCCCAAAAGAGAGAGAGGGAAACTAAAAAGCTCAAAGCCAAATGTTTAAAAAGTACCTTCCAGTTTATCAAAAGAAGAAATTAAAAAAAAAAAAAAAAGATACAGATTCCTGTATCACTGATACTGTACATTTGAACTATGCTTCTATACCAGTGAGTGTATAGAGTATAGACAGATCTTTGTGAAAGATTTTCATAGGAAAACTAAAATTGATAGCCTCCTGCTATCGGCAACAATGTCAGTTCATAATTTCTCTCTGTGATCAATATCAATAAATTGTTTAATACAATCTGTTTGCAAATCCAAGTTCACAGCAGACAACTCACAACTATTATGTTCTGCACTTAGAACACAAGATTTCCAATGGGTTTCTGGCCTAATGGTATATATTCCAATAAAGGATGGCAAGTAGGTGTTCATACCAAGGGAATTGTGGCATACTTTCTAATACTAGCAAGTAAAGTCCAGATGTTCCTCTTTCTTCTTTAACTGAGCCAACAAAGACCATGTAGAAAAATCCCTACCAGAATAATACATTTTTCAAACAATTTTCCAAAATACTGCTCTTTTTGCCACGTCACCCCTTTTCTTTTGCTGTACTACATGTGGCTGCACCATCCCTATTGGTGCAATCCAAGAGGGATGTGCCAGTGGATGTGGTGCAATCCACATTGCGCCTACACATGTTAGAAAATATGTATACGAACTAGTGCAATTCATGTGGCAAAAAGAGCAGTATTTTGGGAAATTGTTTGAAAATGTATTATTTTGGTAATAAGTTTAAAAAATTGCATTATTTCGGTAAAAACCACAGAAAACTTGTTTTCAAAACCAATAAAGTTTTCAGAAAGTAACATATTTCTCTCACTACTGGCTTATCACAAAACAAGCAATAGATACCCAGATGAAAAGGATCTTAAATATGGATAACTGAACCTGTTTGATAAAATAGCCAACAGCATTATTGTCAGCATAAGTGAGAAAATGTGTCAGCCCATCAACATCACGTGCATGCTGTTTTAAGTGATTCATCAATCTGGTACCATAACCTTTTACTTGCTCATCAGCTGTAATTGCACAAAAGGCTATCTCACCAAACTTCTGGCTATCAATCGTAGAGCACAAGAGTATTAATCAATAAAACCATAGATTATCCTTGCAAGTAAAGCTATTCTGTATTTTTTTTTTGGGAGAGGGGAGGAAGGAGATATCATATATAAGTAGGCAAGAGACAAAGTTAGTGGGGGAAAGAAGGAAATACTTATCTATTTACAACTTATGTCTTCTCTATGAAAAAAAAAAAAAACAAGAACTAGTCAGACTGAATCCCTGATTATTCACTTATATGGACCTTGAGAAGGGTTTTATCATTTGCAACCATAGTTCAGTATTTGCATAAGAAAATATAACAACAATAAAAAGAGAAAGATAACAGTTCATATTTTTTTATTAGCTAATCTTTGTTAATAGCTATTGCAAACCTTCAGGTCTCAGATATTTATACAGGAAAAATGACAAAATGAAGCAAATATAGAAAATTTCAGGTGACAAAAAAAAAATCAAAAACTGCTGGAACCTGAAGAAAAAGAAGATATGGAGATAAATTATTACTTCACATATGGGCGATATGTAATGCCTCCAACAACTTGATTGCGTCTTATAACCATTACAGACTTATGGCTCCTGTAAATTCAACATAAAAAGCATTTATGATTACAAAGACAAGAAGAAAGAACACTCAAGGATAACAGGGGGGCTAAAAAGGATTTAAAAGAACTTGTTTGCAAAAAATAAAAAATAAATAAATCTAGGGTACAGTTTAAAATTCTTATTCGATGAGTTAACTAGTTCACAACCATGAACTGACCATGCCTGCATACTCTAGAATTTGTATAAGAAATATCTGAATAAATCAAACAACGAATACCTCCTACTCCCAACATATCAAACTTAAATTTTGAAAAAAATTACAAGAGATATAGTTTCATGCCCTTCATTCCAAATCCCTGTTTCTTATTGCTTGGTTTGCAAAGGAGGTTAGAGCAGGTCAAGTATGGCTGCACAATTTCTAGGAAACCATAAAAGCGAGGCATAAAAACTTTGTGTGCCTCCCCTCCATAATTAACATAAAATGTGTCTGCACATTTTTCTACATCTAAATTTTAGAATCTTAACTTAAATGGGGGGAGAAAGAGGAAAAACTTAATCCAAATGTACAACAATTTCAATTCCAATCTAGACTACGAGTTAGTCAAAATCTATATTAAGTGAACAAAATCTTGAAGACATGCTTGTTTGGGATTCCATTGGGCAGTCCAAAATTAATTCTCCATTGCAAAAGTAAACTTGAAATTAATTTTTATTTTGGATGGAGAATTAAGTTTTCACAAGATCCAAACATACACAAACTGATGCAAGGACCCTATGAGTCAGAAAGCATGTTCAGGTACTTAAAAAGATTGTTGGCATTACCTATCCATTACAAGTCGGACAATGTACTCCTTGGGCATATTGGGTAGTTGTCTAGCAAAAATGTTCTTCAATCCTATCAACCTAAGGAAACAATAACAAAAGCAAGAATGGAACTCAATATCATTAATGATTATTTTGCTAATTAGAAAAATTGCTGACTGAACCTCATCCAGCCATTTGCTAATAGTAATGCATAACAGTAAAGTATAATATGTGGTTTGCAGAATGCTAATAAGGAGATGAGTAGTGCAGCATAAATGTTCAAGAGAAAAGAGAAATACCAAACCATATGCTCATCAATACCATCATTTGAAAGGCATACGAATTTGAGCCTTCCTGCTTCCTCCTGAAAGATTTCAAACGACTGTATTGTCACAACCATGAATCATAAATGCCTAACAATTTATTTTATTAAAATTTAAACCAAGAAAAAAGAGACAAGAAAAAAATTAGGGAGGGGGAGAGGAAGCCAAACATGAAACTATCAAATTAGCCAACAAGCTTCTAGCTCAAATGTCACCGGCCTCAGTCTAAAAGACCGGGGTGTGAAAATGTTGGAGGTTTGATCCTTGAAGGCCTCCTATCCCTCTTCCCTACCTAAGTGCTTGCACCTCTTATGTTTTTTTAAAAAACAAAAAAAGCTATCAGATTACATTGAATCAGGTTTGCCTAGTGGTTAAGGAGACTTAGCTCGAACATTAAACTAGCACCTAGACAAATTAATTCTCCTAGATGCACAGGTCAACATAGAAGTGCGCCCTTAAGATCACACAGGGAGCTAAAGCTGACCCAATAGGGAAAAAAAAGAAAAGAAAAAAAAATATTTTTGTCATACTACTACTACGGATTTGACCCCTCTAAAGTGAGGGTTTACTTTATAAAATAAAGTGAGAAATATTAACCATTGAAAAGAAAATCAAGAATTCAGGAAGTAAATTTTGATAACCTCGAAGTTATCATGATCTCAACATACTTTCACTTTAGAAGAGAATAGAAAACTTCCTATTTAGTAGTTTATTAACAAGCAAGTAAAAATTTATATCGATATATAAAATAAAAGGAACGTTCCACCATTTAACTACGGAAATCATTGTGAGTTTTAAAACAATTCTCAAACACGATCTACTAATAATTATGTTTATTTCATGAAATTCATGGACGAGACGAAGTGGCTCACCTCTTTCTTGAGACTCTCTTCTCTGGCAATGTAAGCCCCACTTGTTTGTAAATTATCTGTAAATATCTTGGTTGCGTCCTCCTTAACCACAATGCCCGGGACGGAGCTCCCGGTGGCAGTGGCACCGACGGCACCAGTCCCAGCGGCTCCGGTGTCTTTCACGCCATCGGAATTCTCTATCTTGACCGCTGAATTATCCGTTTTGAGCTTGGTGTTCCGCGGAGCCGAGGCAGGGTTCTCAAGCCTGGAGGCGGTGAAGGTGCGCATGGAGGAGTCGTTGTCGTAGTCCTCCTCGTCGTCGTCGACGACGGCGTCCTCGGAGTCGTCGTCGGAGTCGGAGTCAGCGCCGCGAGCGGAGATGCTCTCGAGGTCGTCATTGGAGGTCAAAGCGCCGTCGCGGGTGTCGGCGGAGAACGAAGAGGGGGGGAATGGAGGAGCGTGGTCTTCAGATGCGAGCTTGCGCTTGTGGATGGAGGAGGTGGCGGAGGCGGAAGCGGAGTGGGACGGAGAAGGGGACTGGGAGCTGCGGGAACGAAGGGGTCCCGCACCGTGAGACGAGTGCGTGTCCATTTATTTACAGTTAGAAATTCGATTTCAGCGACCACAGTTAGGGTTTTTCTCCCCCAAGCTGGGTTTCAGTTCATTCCTCAGATTGAGGCTTGAGGAGGAAGGAACACACACAGATGAGATGAGACAACCAGAGATTGGGCAATTGACATTCTTGTCCTTTTCTCATCAATTAAAGCGCAATCAAATGCTAACGGCGTCGTTTTACCCTGTCCGAGGATTGGTTTGGATTTACCAACAGTTTTGGTCTTGTGTATCATTATGGGGGCTTTCAGTTAAGATTCAGCGGGCTACACTTGTTGGGCTTCTTATATAACTTTCACGGATTCAAGCTTTGTCTAGAGAATGATTCTGAAGGGGAAAACATGAGAACCAAGAAAAACTGCGGAAAATTTATTTTAGATATTAAAAGTTAGCAAACCAAACAAAAAAAATTACAAGTTAGTAATATATATAAACTATATTCTAAATATTGAATAAATTATGCCTTTTTCTATATATTTTATTTATTAAAATTTAAAATTTTTTAAAATATAAAATGAATTTAGATAAGAATCCACTTACTCTAAGAGTAAATCTTAACAGACATATATATATAGATAAATTTTTCTTAAATGCTGAATTTTACTAATCTATCTATTAAATAATATAATATTATAATGATAATTATATATACTAAATTTAAAATAAAATGCATATGTATAGATATCTAATTTAATAGTTAACATTTATTTATATTTTAAAAAATATATTATACGTTAAAATATAATAATCAAAATTTATTTTAAAATTTTATAAAATTTTATAAATTTAATTTATCTCATAAAAAATTTTATTTTAATAATTAAATTAATAAAATTTAACGTTTAAAAAAAATTATTCACAAGCATATAAAGTGTGTCAAAACTTATTTTTAAAATAATTAAGTGGATCCCACCTAATGAAATTATATACAATAGAATCAAAGGAGAAATGTTAGGGTAGAATAAACTTACCTTTCATTGTTTATAAGTTCATACAAAACAAAGAAAAAGAATAGTAAAGATTATCTTATATATTTAAATTCAACATATATTTAATATTTATGATTATACAAACAAGTTTTATTGAATAATTTAAAGGACGTGCGAATTGATAGATTTCTCTGACCATACAAATTAATGGTTTCGAAAGCATTTTTTTAATCTTCCAACCTCCATTCCTTTTTCATCCATTGTGTAAATTTTTAAAATGAAAAGTATATATTGATAATAAAATGAAGAGGAAATTATAGTAATTTATTTTTAAATATCATATATACTTTTAGATTTAAAAAAAAAAGTCAAAGGTCTCTTGGTATATTAAGGGTTGTGTTTCAGAAAAAAAAAAGTTAATTTTCTCTCGAGCTAAACAAGTTAATGAATTTGAATAATAAATTATGTATCTATTATAATAGCATGGCCTATTACTGTAGGAAGCCATAAACAAATTATTAAAGAAAAATACTCTTGTAGATATATATATGAAGCAAGCCAAGTTCCATTTCTACTTTTAAAATAAAGACAAGTTTAACGAGTGATTAGCAAGCCTGTCCCATCACTCGATGAAACAACTAAAACAGAACGACATAATATATTACACAAACGACAATGAAGGACGACATGTATAGTATTTATCATCAGTTGGCAGTTGAAGAGCTTTCGCCATGCTAGCTTTGCTACTCTCCCCACTTCTGCACACACCTCCTCATATTCTTCGACCTAAATATATATATTTGTGACAAAAAGAAATTATTAAATAAGATCTTATGGCAAGTATATATATAAGCTTAGAAGTCATAATTATTAAGTGTATTATACAAACCAAAAAGCAGATGATGGGTCTTCTATTTCTATCTGTTGTAATACAAGAAGGCATCTTTCCTGGTCTCCCTTAAGGCCAAAGGGATATAAGGAACGTCAGCATCTCTTTTCTTCCTTGTAGCAGGCTTCTTTTTCATCTTCCTCGTCTTTTTTGAACTACAATTTGAGCAAATATTAGATATTATATATAGAACTTCAGAATTAAGAACTCCACAATATATACATTATATATTTAAACTAAAATAAAGTCTAAAATAGTACCCCCTAGACGCAGCATAGATAGTTGGGTACATATGAAGATTTAAGTAAATGTCATAATTTGAGGTAACTCTTTAATATACACACACAAAAAAAAATCAAGTCTAAGCTATTATTAGTACCCTAATAGATGGAATGGAACATATTCAATTTAAACCTATAAATCTTTATCTATTTGCTTGAAGAGGGTAAAATATTATCCATTTTTTTATTATTATTATTATACCGTGGTGGACAGCCCAAATGTCCGAAGGTTGCCAAATTGTTTAAAAGCTCGTCCATCAACATATCTTCAGAACCTCCATCTTCGTACTCAACCTGCATCCAAATACCAATGAGCAACATAATTGTCAACGCCTTATAAAGATTCAAGATAGTAATTAGGGTGTCAATGTCATATAATAAACTGAAGCTGTAAAATCACAAATGATCAAGACTCGAGAGCATTCAGCATAACCTGTATAATGAGAATGTTGGAAGCTATCTAAACAGACTAAAAAAATAAATAAATAAATAACAGATAAAAAAGGAAGGTACGCATTAATTCATGCACAATTAATCAGTCGTATAAACAACTCGTACCCTGAACCATTTCTTGTCAGCATTATAATCAACAACACTTCCCACATATCTTGCTCTTTTTATATTTCTTGCTAATGACGACTCCTATGAATTCTGTAGGCTCTAAAAATTGTGGAGGCTTGTACTTAGGAATGACCTGCTTTTGTCTCTGCGAAAATAGAGGATATCCAAAATATAAGATTCTTTGCATGTAATCACAATGTATATTAAACCAAAGCTTAAAAATTAAAATGAAAATGTATAGCATTCAAGTATTGAATTTATATTAATTTTAATACATCAGATTTCATCAAAAGCATGCAAGCACGTACAGATGGATTTTGTCCAGCCTTAGGCTTTTGTTTATTTTCATTCCCATGTGGTTGGGTAACTTCTTCATCTTGTCTGAAACTCAAAGGAGCAATGCTGTTGGCGGCTCCAGTTGATGAAGCTCCATCTTCAACAACAAAGGAAATTAATCAAGTTAAAAGTTAGTAGAATGAAATTAACACCAATTAAGTCACTAACCATAGTGAAAACGCCTTTAAAAAATCATTGGTAGTAATGTAAACCCTAATATTGTGATATTGAAGCGGTTGCTATAGTAGTTATCTTAGAGAGAGGAAGAACAAATATAATCTATTCACCCAAGAAAGAGAAAAAGACAAAATAATCAATCAAAACTATTGCTTATCTACATTTTAAAGATGAATCGATCACACTAAACACGTATTTTGGAGGTCCTTGAGTTTAGGTACTGTTTTGTTAGTTTTATCCCTCTCTCTCTCTCTCTCTCTCTCTCTCTCTCTCTAATTATAGATAAAGATATAGCTATACAAAACATGTATCAATAAATTTAAAAGAATAAATCTTGCCGTCACACATATATATAATTATACTGATCAATCCATGTAGACGAAGCCAACAACTTTATGTGAGAGAGCAAATACATATAGTGAGGAAAAATAAAAGGAGCAGATATACTGAAAATGTCAACAGGAAACGCATGCTGAAAACCATGAATTGTGTGACTTATATATATATACATACATATATATATATATATATATATATATATATATATATATATATATATATATGTTGTATAGACTTCAACATATACATACCAAAAAATGGATACGATTTCAAAGAGTTTGGATCACATTCTCCTGCAGGTCTATACACACAAGGCTACAATTCTTAAGCAACATATCAATGTCTCCGAAGGACATTTTGACTATATTCAAAAATTTGGAGAGCAAAAGAATACTTTCTACAAGACAATTAATAATTATATCATGGCAAACGCTTTTTACAAGATCAGGTGATTAGAGATTAAAAAGAAAAAAAAGGAAGATCAGATGGCTTTCGTGGACTTATTTCAATTCCTTCATGAGCCTTAGGCATCTTAGATTAATTTATATACCCAATAATTCTTAAAGAGAATAGCACTGCGGATGAGAAGGAAAAACTTTCCAACTCTTGTAAAAAGATGCAAAACCTTGTTTTTCTAATAGAATTTCTTACCATCCTCATCCTCATCTTAGATTAATTTAACCCATATTTCCCTCCTCTTTTCTTTTAATTTTATAATCCTTTTGAAATAATTTTGGAGGTCATTCCTGATCCAAGGAACTTTTTTTTTCCTTCAATCTCAAAATCTCTAATAGATATCTCATACTAGAAATCAATTTTGTTCTTTAGATCTGCTTAAATTTCGTTTATCGACTATCAACTTCATGATCCTCTCTGACAAAAAGAAAAAAAGAATGAGAGTTGACAAAGCACCGAACTTTTGCTGTCACACCGATGAATAATTTGCATCATGGATAAGAATCAAATCAACAAAGAAAAAATCTCAAGAAAAATAAAATCCACAACTTCTATCCAAACAGGTTACAAATTATGTAATTAAACACCGAACATGAAAATCAATAATGGCCAAAGAATTTCACCTGCAACGTTGAGGTAGTTGAAGATCTCAGTACTACTGTCACTCATTTTTAGGTAAAGCACTTGAAAACCCTAAGCAAAATCCATCCAAGAATTAGGAAAACAACTCTAGATTAGTTCGACAGCTAGAAATGAACAGCAAGCAGGTCAGAAAATGTCAGAAAAAGATTGAAGAGAAAGCAAGCTATCAAAACCCTAGCCATATAGAAGAAGCCCCTCTCGATCTCTCCTTCTCTCAGTCTCTCTCTCACTGACCCAACACACACACCCACACCCACCTGAGGATTGAGGAAGCAAACTAAGAATCTGAGGAGAAATGCGTTTGGCTTCAGTGAAAGACGTTAAGTTATATACGAGGACAATTCCAAAAAATGACACTTGCCCTCAAACTCGTTCCTAGCCTAGGCAAGTTCGTGCTGTTGCATGTTGTCCCTTTTCCCTCTTCGTCAATCATATATTGCCACGTTTTCGATGCCTTATTTGGTTTGTAAAAAGGTTACCAAAAATGCTTTTACAAAAAACAAAATGCACGTGTTTTCCAAGTACAGCATTTCCATAACTAGTTTTGCCAGTGGTTTTCTGCTACCAACCGTTGCAAAAACCAGATTTCTCTCATTCGATTTGAAACCCACGCCTATGAGACGTCTTTTTTTTTTTTAATTCACTGTTTTTTTTAACCCCAAAAAACGAAATCGATTGTTTTATTAATTTAGGATGCATGCATACATATACCAATTAAATTTCACCTTGGATCCAGTCTATCCTATTTAGGTAATGTAATTCAACTTTTATTACACGTTGCAGATATTCCTAATAAAGTTCCCCCCCCCCCTTTTATTTACCTTTCCAATCATATTTTGTTGGATTTCTTCTTTTATTAATATATATATATATATATATATATCTGTATATGTATATTGAAAAAACGGGGTCTAAGATCCAAGAAACCAAAAACTAAGACAAAAAGTATATCACTCTTGTTGCAAGAGGCAATTCCAGGATTTGAAAATATTTTAAATCTTAAAAATATGCGTAATTAGAAAATTTGAATAATGGAGCAAGGCTTCTCTCAATAAACAGAAGTAAATGTTTCATCAAATTTTTTTTTGGTACAGAAATGTTTTACCAAAATAAGTGTACACAAATCCACTTAATTAAGTAAAAGAGTTTTATATTAATAAGGGTTTTACCTGCAATGTTAGGTGTTTAAATCCAGCTAACAAATACTTTTTGAGGAGGGCTAATCCCTGAACAAGTTTATACCTCATAAGAATTCAAAAGTAAAGAGGTTTTATGATATATTTAATAATTCTTTCTTTTTGTTGTGAAAGTGCAATTAGCTTGGTTGATAAATTTTTTTTTGTAATTAAATCAATAATTTAAGATAAATTTTTTTCTTAATTAGACAGATAAAAATTTAGGAATAAAATAAAATTTTATTTTTTTATGTAATTAAACCGATTTAATGGGAAAAAAATTACTTAATTTGTTGCAACCTTATTCTTAACAACGTATGGACCATAACCTGTATTTATTCAATCCCCTAATTATTTAAGTTTATGGTTGAAGTTTTTGTAAATTAAATTATGTTTAAAATTTGTCATGCATAGGTTCATGAACGGGTATATCTATTTATTACGGTGAAGATTTTTCATTTTAATACGATTTTGTTTATCATCGTTTCAAAACTTCTTAATTTTTCTTAATAAATACTTTTGTCATGTCAATCACACACCTTAATTAGCATGCTATTATGGAAATATATTCATAATAGATAGATTCTATGTATCTGAATAATTTTTAAATTTCTATTAAAATAAGAAAGAATATAATTAAATCACGAGAATTATGTAGATAAGTTCATTGTTCAATTGGTTGTAATTTTTAACGTACATATGACTAAAAGAATACTTACAAAAAGAAAATGACTGAGAGAATATAAATTAATACAGCTGACATAAGAATTATAAGATTTTATAAGTTAAGAGAAAAAGGGAGGGTGGGTGGGGAACGAGGATATTTCACTACTAAAATCTTTATTCACTTCTTAGATTATATGGATTGCTTTTCTCTTAATATTCTTTCATCTAGAAAAAATTTTAACAGAATAATTTGATATATTTATTAACTTTTAAATAAGTAAATAATTTATATCATTTAATTCAATTCAATAACCTTTTTTAATTACTGTTAAATTTTATAAAAATTATGACTATTTTTTTAACTATATAGCATTACTTTAATGATTATATATTTCTATATGCCGAGTAAAGTGTATTTATGAATTATCAATTAAAAAAAACGGATAGTGCCAATTCTTTATAGAAATTTAATTATAATTAGATAATTTTTTCATAATTTTGCTACGTATACTATACAAGGATGGGTACAAAAACTTTGAACCCGATCTGTTGGGTCAAGAAAGAAAATTAATTAAGTAGATTATTAATATTTTATGAAATGATTAAATCAAATTCTCATTTAAACAATTTTTATATGATTATTAATATTTATATGATTAATTATTCAAATTATTAATCCAATTCTCATTTAAACAAATTTTATATGATTATTTTATATTTATTTGATATTATGTAGATTAATCTAATTCTCATTTAAATAACTTTCATTGCATAAAATAATTAATTATTTATATTATTAATATTTTATGAATTGATTATATATTTTTTCTTAAAATATAAAATTTTTATTATTTTATACAAAATAAATTTATTGACTAAAGTCAAATTTTTTTATCTTCAATTAATATAAATAAATGTTACTGTTCTCTCTTTCTATTTAAGTAAGATTCTCTTATTAATATTAAGGATGAGCATGGCTCAGTTCGGTTCATAACCATTTAGAACCATAAATCTAATTCAGTTTATGTTCATAATTTTTTTGGTGTTTCTTTATTGAATGTTTACTTGAAATGTGATTTTATAATTAAAGTAGTTTTGTTTAATAAAAGTGGTTTTGTTTAGCTAGCTACTTTTAATCGAATTGAATATAGTAATTTGTTAACTAGATCTCCTTTTTACAAAAAAAATATGCATTGAATTAAAATCAATTCGGAAGGTTTGATTTTTTTTCTCACCCCTTATTTATTATCTTTATTCATTGAACCGGGTGATTCTGAACTATTAAATTAAAATAAAATAAAAAATCAGAGTAGAACAATATATAGATACGATGATATGGCGACGACAATGGCGTCATTGATTGACATATAGTATGTTCCATTCTTTCTTACATTCAGCGAGAAGAAGCGTTGCATTTATATTTAAGAAAAAAAAATGAAAAGTGAAAACCATTGAGTGCTTTTCATGCCGAAGTTTTTCTTTCTTTCTCGAGTTTAACGAAAAAAACTTCAAAACAATTCCATTTATTTAAAAGAGTTTAATTTTGATCCGTTATCAATGTAAAAAATTTTACATTATCGTCCAATCACGTGTTATCAAATTATTAAAAGAATTTTATTAAAGTAACAATTATCTAAAAAGTTAAATACTTTTAATGATATAATAATACGTAATTAGATGATAATGTAAAAAAAATTTACACTGATAGACACTAATAGTAAATTAAAATTAAATCTTATTTAAAATTCAACTTCTTGTAATTGTTTTCCCAAACGGTTTAGTTAGTTATAGCATAATTTTCAGTCTTAGGTTTTATTTGGTATACTGTATAAGAAATATATACTATATGTTATAATTAAAGATAATAACAAGAGTGTCCTATTAGAAAAAAAAAAAAACACAAAAAGTTTTGAATATAGTTAATTGATTTTATAACTCATTATGGTGAGTTCTTACACAATAAAATTTATATTTATCTCTTAGGATAATTTTGTTATAAGAGAAGACCAAAATCTTATTATACAATGTTTGAGTAAGGTAATGAATAACATAATATCCAATCAAAATAATTTTATTAGTATTAACTGTATAAGAGATAAAGACCAAATTATTTTATGTTATACAGTCTTATACAATTAAGGTTATAGATAATGTTAATTATACTATATTATTCATCTATCATACTTTATACCAAATAAGACCTTTATTTACTAAAGAAAAAGGATGAAATAAAAAAAAATAATTTTGATGTATTATCAATATAAATTTTTTTTATATCATCAAATTATATATACATATTTTGACTTCTTAAATAGTTATTTTCATATTCAAATTCAAAAAATAATGTATCAACAAATAATTATATGATAATATAAAAACTTTTAAGTTTTACAGTCCTATTCCTATATAATTCTGAATGCTCCAACCACAATTATAATTACTGGATTGTATTACCATTAAACTTTCCTTACCCTAACATCCAAGTACTTGTCACTACTTGGCGTAACGATTACAGTCCTAATGTGTCCGCTTTCACTAATCTCGAGACTTTATGAGGTTAACTGAAGTTACTGCTTAAACCATCTTAAAAGTAATAATCAACACAACAATAGAGAACGTTAAAGTAATTGATGTGAAAGTAAGGGTGCAATAATATCTTTCTTTTTTCTTCAACAATGAGAACAATCGTCAGAATAGTAAGTTGTTATATAGGTGATGGTACAGCCATTTATTACCCTCCCAATTTAATCACCACTGAGAACAAAAAATAAAGACATCAACCCCTCTATGTCCTTTCTTGCTTTCAATTTACCTGTTTACAAGTCGTACATGAAGGGCTGCAGTTGCACAGCAGATGTGACAATATGTCAATTTACTCTAAAATTCCAATATAAATAATTTCAAGTAATACCATTTGTGAAATCATAGGATTGTAGCAACACAGAACATTTTTGAAAGTTGTGCTAAAGTTAAGGCTTCTGGGGAGGTCAATCACCCTCTGAAGAACTTTTTACACTAGTGCAAAAGAAATTCTCCAAAAGAGGGGGGCAGGCGGGCTTCGATGTACAAAAAGAAAAGCTCGCCAAAGGATGTATTGCTGAGCAGCATACCAAATTGTTTAAAGCATGGCCTCAACGCAATAAATCATAGTTTAGGTTCTGTTCTTGGCCTATTTGGACCATTTTTATTTGCTGCTGTATAAAGTAATACCACTTGGAATCCACGTTGCTTTTCCCAACAAACACCGCCATATAAATTAAAAAAGACAGCATCACCAAGGGAATAGCCCATCGTTTCGATCAAATAAATCATTAATAACAAAGTGAATATCAATATGCCATAAAATCTTTACCAATTATTCATACTGAAAAAGGATAGTGAAAGTGGGCATGTTATGAGCAATAAGGCACAGATATATTCAGAAATTTATTGAGAAAGAACAAACAGAGAATATCTAAATTAAAAAAAAAAGGGACCGGAGGATTGGAATTTAGACAGAAAGAAAGAAAACAAGCGTCATTCGAGGTTGTTGAGACCTCTTGTTCTAATGGCAATTAATGCTTTCAAGAAGTTATTATGTGCATAGATGAATCAAAGTGCAAAAGTTTGCAATCACCAGTTGCAAACAATACATACCACACAACAACATGTTCTAGCTACAATAAAAATAAATCTTTGAGCACGCGAGAAAGTTTTAATGTGTATAACAGATACTGTGAATTTGGATGAGAAGTACCTAAAGGAAAATGATTGATTACTGTCAAGATCCAACAGGGTTGTAAACAAGAGTTCCAAGTTGCACTATGAAATTGCCAAACCGTGTTTATAGTAAATGACTTGCTGACCAAAAAATTCTTTATAGGTCTCCAAGAATATAAAAATAACCAGCTCCAAATTCAAATCATAATGAATTTAATAAAGCGGCCAATCACTATCTGACCAGGGATGAAGGCCAGACAACCAACCGAAAAGCCTTTTGTACTCCTTTATAATAGAGACGCGACTTCCCACATCTGCATATTTCATTTGTTTCTATCAATGTCCATAAAGCATTTGAGACCAGTATAATCACGGAAAAATTATGTACAGAATATTTATTTGTAATCATAGACCATTGAAAACAAATCACTTTTCTGAGGAAATTAGTCTCCATTGTACCACTTAAACGTTCATTAAGAAAATTATAAGAATTACTACCAACAATTTTCCATTAAGATAAGGCTAGAGACAGACAGATAAAATAGGAAAAAAATTGCACTTGAACCTAAGTGCCATTGAATTCAACAGAAATAAAAAATGAAAAGAAATTACAAAGAGTAGTGCCCACAAGCAAGCGAGGTAAAAATAACAAATATTACTGCTATTGAGCAGATGTATCATGCGTATGCTCGTAGTTTGTTTTGAAGGCCACACTCATTTGGCTCAAACTGTGATTGCATTGAAGGACACCTGCATGGTAATTTTGCATGGAAGAAGCCTGAGAACTTTGAAGCTATCCATCATTGGTCTTCACATTGGTGTACAGTGTCTACAAGGACTTTGAAGAGTTGATTATTCATTTTGCATTAATGACATTTTTATATACCTATAATTTTCTCGAGTTAATATCAGTTCTCCATGTTAAATATAAGCTTGAAATTTCATATTCAAATCCAAACTAAATAGTGCACAATGCAAAGAACCAAAATCAATCAAATCAAAGGGCTGCTTTTTTATATTTAGTTGGTAGTGAAAAATATTTTACTTAGCTTAGCTTAATCTTGACATAACTTTTACATAATACAGTAACCGAAAGCTAGTTAAACCACATGATGATGTGAAGCTCTATAGTTACACAAATCCTTCAAAACTCATGCTTATCATCTTGTTGACACCCACCAATTCACCATGTACTCTATGGCAAACACTTGATAACCACAAGGTTTTTGCTATTTATTACTTATTCGTTTACTTTTGCTAAGAACAAGAACATTTAAAACTAAAACCAAAAAATGAAAAAAATAGAATTGATACGAGAAAATCATTCCGCTACTTTTGCCTCCTATAATTTTAGTTGCTAATGAAATTCCAATAGCCAAATTTTATTTTGCAAGCTTTCATCTGCTATAAATATTCAAAACCTTATGTATTTCTTCATCCAGTTGCCGATGAGTTTTGGCATGATGACGCCAAAATGTTGCTGATCAAAGGCTTGCATGGCTTTATCTCAGACCTATCATGGGCATCTTTGAGAGATTCTTTGGAGAGTAGACCCAATTATTGACATCCTTTCACTGTATAACTTAAGACATTTTCAAGAATATCCTTGTTGAAAATCTCCACAAGCGAGCTGTTGTGGAATCTCCTTTGTTCAAGGCTTCAAGTATCTAAATTTAAAAAAACAAAATCAAATTGGTTTAATGGAGATGTGATTATTATGTTAATTCTAAGAGCATTATCTTATTTTAATTGTGCAATTATTATCCTCAATCTGACTACACTAGTACATTTGAGATGATAAAGGAGTAAAACATCAAAGAAAATTTATTACATAAGAGAAAGTAGACAGCAGAAGAGCAGAGAGAAGGAAAAAAAAGAAAAAAGAAGTGTATACAAAACTCAAATGGTAAAGGAAGATTTTTTTTTTTCAACAAAACTGAAATTTTATGAGTTACTATAGTAAGCGTATACAAAACAGAAATTTAGAACAACTTATAGGTAAATTTAATCAACTAAAAGTTGAAAATTTAAGACAGATCTAGTTGGTAACCAAGATATTGATTTTCCTCATGGTAAGTAATTTTGGCTGTGTCCCAATCCAAAATTTATTACAATACCGCATGTCCCTTAATAGGTAAAACAACATATTGATAATCCTTAAACAAATCTATGACAGTGTTGATTAAAAATTACTATTTTTGAAAAAAGTAAAATAAAGTGCACCTTACTAAACTTCAAGGTTAAAGTATTACTAAGAAATGGAGTCAAATCATTTTTTCTACTTTTCACCTACAGTAAATGTGAGGAGCATAAATTCAAAATCTTGGTTCTAGTTGTTTATATTAGTCATCATTACATTCTGTTACCACACAAAGTTAACCCAAAAATAGAAATTCTCCAAAAACAGTTCCAGTATTTTTGCATTTTTTTAGTCTCTCAATGCAACTATAAGATACATGGAAAACAGAGTAACACAAGTCAATAGCTAGCATATCAGAGGCATCATGACATTTAATACATTGGGACAATCACAAGTCACTATGCCAAAGACAGAACAGTAAAGCAACAATGAGCTTCAGCTATATCTGTGTGCTACTTGATTAATATGCTGATTCTATTGTATAATAATTTTGAGATTAGGGACATGCAGAGTCCTCCTAGAGGTCCTTCATGGACTATTATTCAAAGAAACAGTAGCTGTCACTGATATGTAAAACAGGTTAGAAGCTTTAGTCCATATCAAACTATGATTACTTTTATTCTTTCCTCCAAGGAGAACATGCAAAACTAAGTACCTGCTTCAGGAAGGAAACAAACTCCTTCCCATTTAGAGATTTTCCCTGTACAATCTTTGGACGGATCATGCTAGCAACAAGCTCTTTCAATTGCTCTCTTTTCTTAACATATAATGGATCAAGTTCCATATCGTTCATGTCACAAAGCTTTGTCCGCTGGAGATGTGGCTGTTTAAAGTCCAATTTCAACAATCAGTTAGGTCAACCAATGCAGTGGTTTTAATAAAATTCAACGATTACATTCTAATATAGCAAGAATCTCTGTCTAGAAATATAAATATATGAAAGCATACATGAGCAATAGGCAGGTGGATTAAAGATGAAAATAAACATATAAATACCTATTACTTGAAATAAAACTTCAACATGCATAAAAAAATTACTTCCCAGACTAAGAATAAGATCACATGCTTCACAATAAAAAAAAAAATTTAAAGGTCTTTCCCCATGAAGACACGAACTGAATCGAGATGGCTTTCAAATAACCAGACATGCAAAATGAAATAACTCAAATGCTTTTACCTGTTATTGATATTTCTCAATGACATTTCAGAACTAATACTAACTTGTGTGTGAAAATGCAATGGCTGATCAATTTTAATTTGTACTGGATTAGTTCCAATAATTAATACAAGTCAGGTGCAGGCATTAATAGGACCAGGATTTCCAAGATCTACTAATCCTGAAGTTTGACAAAGGAACTGAAAAGGTCAATATTTTGTCCTCCAACAGAAGAAAGAAGACGTGTTTTGTGATGAAAATGGTCCACCAATCATGGTAATATCATGATGGTCAATTTGCATAAAAGAATGAAGAAAACCACCAAGGCAACATGGCAATGTCAGATAACATAGAGAAAAATTGCTCTCTTTCTTTGCCGTATATATGACTTTGACAAAAGGCTTTGCTACCATGAGTTGAAAATCATGCACTCTTCTGTAGAACTCAATAGATAAGTCCTATTTACATATCATCGGAAATGCAAAACAACTGAACTTACACACACCAAAGCTCCACCTAATAGAAATCTAGGAAAAAAGAACTCCATATAAGGGTTGAAATGGTAAGGAATGAAAGAGATTTTAAAAATAGGGGGCAGAGACATACTTGTGGTAAACTGAAGGCAGTACTGTTGTCACCCATTATAGCCAAAGAGTCCCGGATCTGATTGACCTGATGAAATAAACTTTTAGTGCAAACATTCCGTTCCAGATTAGTAGTATTTATTGATAATTGGAAATTGAATTTCAGAAGAAAATGTACCATATCAATATTCTTGTCACCTGTAATTTAATAATAAACAAAGAGCCTACCATCAGACCATTAGCTTTAGAAAATACGGAAAATCATACTGTGAATAAAGTTAATTTCAGTCATTGGTGCAAGCAATCGTACTAACCACCAGTATTGGGGACTCGTCGAAGAGCTTCATTCACCATTTCTTGCACTGATTTCCCTTCTGTAGACAACGAAGGAAAATATTAGTATCCAATGGAGTGCACATGATGGACAAGGGCAGCTGCAAAGATGCAGTGCATAGAATTCATCAGTGACCAAAATGATTTTATTGGGATTGTAGGCACAAGGCTCAAGAAAAAAAAAATGGGATATAAAAGGTAACAGACATCTTGCGGAAATTTGAAGACAATGAAGGAAGGTATTTATTAACTTACGCAGAAAATCACGTTGGATAAGCCACAAGAGCTTAGCAGGTTCAAATGCAACATCTTGGCCCTACAAAATATCCAACCATTCAAACAAACAATCAAATTAACAATGAAAAAGTTCATGAAAAAATTTAAAGAAAAAAGATTACATAAAATGGTGACAGTACTAAGTCCTTTGGACTACCTTCACTCTGTTCCAACACACGGAATTTGCAAATTAGAACGTGTGAAATTTGCAGATCAAACAAACAAGTTAGTAACCACAATTTACCCAAAAATGATGTTACAAAGCAATATTAAAATGATAGAGAGAGCAAAATTGATAATCCAAATTATATCAATAAACAAAAAGTTCATCAAGATGCAAACCTCCCATAAAATTCTTCAGCAAGCTCAACTGCAAAAGAGAGTCGAGATATGTCGGCTTCACGTATCTGAATATACGAAGATGAAAACATTTAAGCACGGTGTCAAAAAAATATAAAATGAGACATTTGCTGATTGTGGGCTTCAAGATTATTCAGCCTTTGACTAATATTTGAAAGTTGATACCAGCAAACATGCATGCGCAATCAAGTTTCTTGAAAAGAAAAATGCTTTGTGCTCAGTGGTTCAAAGCCAAAAGGTAATCCAACATTTGTTTCAAATTTAGTCTTGCAAATACAACATAAGGTAGGGTTTTCCTCTCTCCATATCAAACCACAGTAATTTGTCATTTTCGGGTGTTTGGAAAACCAAGCAAATCTACTGAAGGGCCTACAGCCATAACAATAATGAATGTCGCACAGTAAAGGACTAGTTATGATATTTGCACTAGTTATCAAATTATTCTTCTAAGATCATTATATTTGGTCGAGCCTACTATTTTGTTGTGATAAATTATCTGTTGACTGAGCATGCTTTAACTCAATGGATCCCCAAATCCATTCTCCAATACACAGTATCCCTCCTTTGAAATTATACCTAATACTAAATGTATACCCAGGGCATAATGATAGGACCCCTAGGGTGTACATAAGGAGGAAATTCAGGAAAAGCAGGGAATCATAACCCTGCAACGATCCTGAAGATCCGGCAACTAAGGATAACTAACTCACACCACACGGATGAGCGAGCAACTGTCCGCGTGCACCTAGAGAAGGATGATGTGCGTGACAGGCTGAGCTCCCACGTGAGTTCAAAGGAGCATGGGATGGGTGACGGGGTGAATTCCCGCGTGAATTCAAAAGGGCATGAAGGGTGTGATCGGGGGGGGGGGGGGGGGGGATATCCTATAATAGGGATGTAAGTTACCGGGATGGACAGAGAAGAACTCAGAAAGGTTTGAGGGGGAGGAAGTCGAGTATCCTCGAATTTACTTGGATAGTTGTACTATTTTTTTCCTTTCTTACATTTACATAGCTACATTGTATCAGCAAATCCCCTCTATTCAATTTCCCCACTGGAGATTGAGTAGCAGAGGAGATAAACATTCCATTTTTCTATCTAAAATTCCTGAGTTTTGAACCAGTCTTATCAACTGGTATCAGAGCTCCCGATCCAGGAGCTGTGCCATGGTTAACACACTGATGGAGGCCAGGATTGAGGCTCTGGACTGCAGCATGAGTTCGATGGAGGGTATGAGGGAAGAATTCATTCAATGGAGAAAGGAGGCTTCAGAGGAGCGACAGACAAAGGAGCTGTGGGAGAGACAGAATGAAGTGATGCAACAGGAGATAATGAGGTTCCTCTGTGGAAAAACACCAGAAACTTCACTGGGGAGATCAGAGACCAATTTTGATGATGAAGGTGAGACAGAAAGAACTTATGAAACACCCAGAAGTACGCACCAGGGAGATAGATGGAGGAGGATGGAGTTACCACTCTTCTCCGGAGAAGATACCTACGGGTGGCTCAACAGAGTAGAGAGGTACTTCCTCATCAACTCTATTCCTGATAGAGAGAAAGTACAGGCGATAATTCTAGCGTTAGAAGGAAGAGCACTGAATTGGTTCCAATGGTGGGAAGCTCGTACGGAGGAAGTCACCTGGACCAGATTCAGAGAAGCTATCCTTAGGCGATTTCAACCTGGATTGGCGGGGAATCCATTTGAGATACTCCTGGGACTCCGTCAGACTAGGACAGTGGGGGAATTCAGAGAGAGTTTCGAGTTAATCTCTGGACCCTTGCGGCATGCAGATGAAGATATTCTAAGGGGAGTATTTTTAAACGGCTTGAAGGAAGAAATAAGAGCAGAATTGAAATTGCATCGATTGGACTCACTGACTGACCTGATGGATCAGGCTCTGCTAATTAAGGAGAAGAACTGGACGTGCGGAAAGCTGATTTCAACAGCTGGCAAGACTTCCAACTGGAGCTACAAACCTGCTCTATCCTCTAAATCAACAGATTTTGGAGGAAAACACAATTACGAGGTACAGAAGGGAGGAGTCGGTAACCCACCTAACCAATCCAAAGCTCTATCCCTGAATACCTACACAGGGACTAAAACTGCAGAAGGTGTAATGGGGAACAACCGAAGGAAGGAGTCTAGGAGGCTTTCGGATGCAAAGTACCAGGAAAGAATGAAGAAGGGGCTTTGTTTCAAATGTGATGAGAAGTATAGCCCGGAACATGTATGCAAGAACAAGCAGTTTCACGTTCTGTTGATTGAGACGCCAGAAGAGGAGGCAATGGAGGAAGAACAGGAACAGGAGCAAGCTGAAGAAGTAGGCAGAGAGCTACAACTATCCATGCACAGCATAATGGGGATGATTTCTAAGAAATCCCTCAAGTTGTGGGGAGAGATAAAAGGAGAGAAGCTGGTGGTCCTGGTCGACTGTGGAGCTTCTAACAATTTCATTGCTAGAGAGAAAGTCCAGAAGCCGCAACTACCTATATCAGATACCCCAGAATATCTGGTAGAGGTAGGAGATGGACATAAAGTAAGAAGTAAGGGGGTGTGCAAGGGAGTAGCACTGCGCATGCAAGGAGTGGAGGTGATTCAAGACTTCTACCTGTTTGAACTAGAAGGCGCAGACGTGGTGTTAGGGATGGACTGGCTGGAGAGTTTAGGAGAAATTCGGGCCAACTTCAGGGATCTAACATTAAAGGTTGAAATGGCTCACAAACTGATAACAATCAGGGGACAGCCATCTCTTTGCAAATCATCAGCTTCCCTAAAATCCATGATGAAGGCCCTCCAGGATTCCGAGGAAGGATACATTATAGAATACAAGATGGTCAGGACTGAACAGGAAGTGGGCAGTCCAAACTGGACAGAACTGCAGACATTACTAACAGAATTCGAGGATGTATTCCGTGATCCTCAAGGTTACCACCAGCAAGGAAGCATGATCATGCCATTACCTTACGAGAAGGAGCTCAAATCCCGAATCTAAGGCCTTACCGGTATCCTCATTACCAGAAAAACGAATTGGAAAAAATAGTGGAGGAAATGTTAACAGCTGGAGTTATCAGAACCAGCAGTAGCCCATATTCTAGTCCGGTTATTCTGGTAAGAAAGAAAGATGGCAGCTGGCGTTTCTGCGTGGATTACCGAGCACTAAACAAGATCACCATTCCAGATAAGTTTCCTATCCAGTTATAGATGAATTACTGGACGAATTGGGGGGAGCAAAGGTGTTTTCCAAACTGGACTTGAAATCTGGATATCATCAAATACGAATGAAAACTGAGGACATTCCAAAAACTGCTTTCAGAACTCACGCCGGCCATTATGAATTTCTAGTTATGCCATTTGGGTTATCTAATGCCCCCTCCACTTTTCAATCACTCATGAATGAAGTGCTGAGACCATTCTTAAGAAAGTTTGTGCTGGTCTTTTTTTATGATATCCTAATATACAGCAAGGATCAACCCTCTCACCTCCAGCACCTTCAGCTAGTGCTGCAGCAACTACGGGAACAACAATTGTATGTGAACAAGAAGAAATGCGCCTTCGGACAACAACAGATTGAATACTTAGGCCACTTCATTTCACATGATGGAGTAGCAGCTGATCCCAAAAAAGTAGAAGTGATGCAAACTTGGTTGGTTCCTAAAGATGTAAAAAGCCTTCAAGGCTTTCTTGGCCGCCTTACTGGATACTACAGAAAATTTGTCAAAGGATATGGAAAAATTGCTAGGCCATTGACTAATCTCCTTAGGAAGGGCAATTTTTCTTGGGGAGTGGAAGCTCAACTAGCTTTTGAGCAATTTAAAGTAGCCATGATCAATGTTCCCGTTTTGGCAGTACCAAACTTCTCCAAGACCTTTACAGTGGAAACAGACGCCTCTAGTATAGGCATTGGAGCGGTACTGATGCAGGAAGGTAGACCTCTGGCTTACATCAGTCAAGGTTTATCCGAGAGGGCTCAGACCAAATCGGTCTATGAGAGGGAACTAATGGCAGTAGTATTCGCAGTACAAAAGTGGCGTCACTACTTGATGGACAGACATTTCATCATCCACACAGACCAACAAAGCCTCCGGTTCCTCACAGATCAGAAGTTAATGGGAGAAGATCAACACAAGTGGATTTCTAAACTTATTGGTTTTGATTTCGAAATCCACTATAAACCTGGAACCGAGAACAAGGCAGCATGTGCATTGTCTTGTAGAATGCAGTTTGGGGCTATTTCCACAGTCCAATTTCAAGGGTTGGACAATCTGGTTGAAGAAGTACAGGCTGACCCCAAATTGAGTCAGATAATGCAGGAAGTACTACTGCAACCCGACTCTCATCCAGGCTTTCAAATCAGAGGCAACCAGCTAATGTATAAAGATCGTTTGGTGCTGCCTAAATCATCCGCCACTATTTCCCTCATTCTTAAGGAGTTTCATGATACTGCAATAGGAGGGTATTCGGGCTTCTTCCGAACCTTTAAGAGGATTTCAGCGCTGGTGTACTGGGAAGGCATGAAGAAGGATATCCAAAGATATGTTGCGGCTTGTGAAGTCTATCAAAGGAACAAATACCAGACTTTATCTCCTGCAGGGCTGCTGCAACCACTACCTATCCCAGCCCATACATGGTCTGACATTTCTATGGATTTCATAGGGGGACTACCGAAGGCTCAAGGGGTGGACACCATCTTGGTAGTAGTCGATAGACTCACCAAATATGCTCACTTTATGGCCCTCTGCCACCCCTTCACTGCTAAGGAGGTAGCTGATATTTTCATCAAGGAAATTGTTAGGCTCCATGGTGTCCCAGCATCCATTGTCACTGACCGGGACAGACTTTTTATTAGTCACTTCTGGACTGAGTTGTTCAGGCAAATGGGAACCAAGCTTAAACTTACATCAGCATACCACCCACAGTCGGACGCCCAAACCGAAGTGGTTAATAGATGCTTGGAGACCTATCTAAGATGCATCATCGGCACCAAACCGAAACAATGGCCTAAATGGGTTAGCTGGGCAGAATATTGGTATAATACCAATTACCACAACTCCACCAAACTTACCCCCTTCAAAGCTTTATACGATACCGACGCTCCCATTATGCTTAAGGGATCATCTTGCCCTTCGGCAGTGGAAGAGGTCAACCAACTGACCAAATGTTGGCAGCCCTCAAAGACAACCTCACTCAAGCGCAGAACCATATGAAGGTGCAGGCTGATAAGCATCGCCGAGAAGTGGTCTACCAACCGGGGGAATTTGTTTTCCTTAAAATTCAGCCCTACAAATTACGTTCCCTAGCGCAGAGGATCAATCAGAAGCTCAGTCCAAGGTACTATGGCCCTTATGAAATCTTGGCCAGAGTTGGCCGGGTAGCCTACACATTGAAGCTTCCACAAGGGAGTCGGATACATCCCACTTTTCACGTCTCACTCCTCAAAAAAACCATTGCAGCTTCAGAGATCAGTCAACCATTGCCTTCCTTTCTCTCTGAAGACCTGGAACTACAAGTCTTACCAGCAGCAGTAACGGCTGTCCGCACCAATGCAGCGGGCCACCAGGAAGTCCTCATACGATGGAAAGATCTCCCAGCTTGTGAAAATTCCTGGGAACTGATGTCCCATATTCAAACCCAATTTCTAAACTTCCACCTTGAGGACAAGGTGAGACTTCTGGGGGGGAGTATTGATAGAACCCTTAGAGTGTACATAAGGAGGAAATTCAGGAAAAGCAGGGACTCAGAACCCTGCAACGATCCTGAAGATCCGGCAACTAAGGATAACAAACTCACACCACACGGATGGGCGAGCAACTGTCCGCGTGCACCTAGAGAAAGATGATGTGCGTGACAGGCTGAGCTCCTGCGTGAGTTCAAAGGAGCATGGGATGAGTGACGGGGTGAATTCTCGCGTGAATTCAAAAGGGCATGAAGGGTGTGACCAGGGGGGGGAATATCCTATAAATAGGGATGTAAGTTACCGGGAAGAACTCACAAAGGTTTGAGGGGGAGGAAGTCGAGTATCCTCGAATTTACTCGGATAGTTGTACTATTTTCTTTCCTTTCTTACATTTACATAGCTACATTGTATCAGCAAATCCCCTCTATTCAGTTTCCCTACTGGAGATTGAGTAGCAGAGGAGATAAACATCCATTTTTCTATCTAAAATTCCTGAGTTCTGAACCAGTCCTATCACAAAACCATCCATATTAATGCCAGGAGTTAGTCTTTCAGAGCAAACCCAACCAAACAAAGGCTAACTTATCACCTAGACCAATATGTATATCCTGTGTCACAGGATTCTGAACTGGGCCCTCCACTTTGCGCACTAGTGCTAGGTTTCACAGTTTGGGCATGGATGCACTACTAATCTGAGCACTAAAATTTCTAGGTTCACAACTCGACATGTCTCAATTCATTTGTTTACAATTTACACAGACATAGCCTGAGGCTCTAGCTGTTGCAAGGCCAATGGCACACAACTCTATATGCAGTATGCAGTACATTACATTCTTATGTTGTGTCTGCTAACCAATTATGTAAATTTGTCTGCTCAAAAAATTAATATGAAAAATTGTACAATAGAATTGGTCTCCTTTTCCTCAATCTTTTGTTGTTTTTTCACTTTAATAAATTACTCATATTGACATGTTTTTATTTATATTCCTTCATTAAGAGTTTTTCCTTTTCATTCATTGTTGATGAAATATTATATTATTAAGTTACTGATATTTATTAAAAACATACTTAACTATTCTTTATTATACAATTGATTTTAAAATGAATTAAATAAACGCACTGAAGACACACTTGCACCAAAAACTTTTTTTATTATAATTAGACACTCAGCATACTTGCACTGCAAGCATTAGAATCCAACAACATTATACTCAACCCTGAAACATGAATTCATGCTTTTCTAAATTGTTAATTCTCAAAACATAGGATTTTTCATCAATCCACCTTTACAAAAAAAAGATAAACATGAGCGATGATCACAAAATTCTTCCTTTTTGGCCAGGGGGGGGGGTTCAGGGGGTGTTAATAGCTAACCGTCTCTGGCAGATTATAGATAAGCACAGAACTCATGACAGTTGCCAGAGCAAATATCCTGCAAAAGGCAAACACAAGAAAAGGCCAACTAAAAATTAATATATGCCTATCAACATAAACCATAGAATACGTGACCAATCAGCAATTACCGATCATCATATACATTTGACTTCCCAACGCTTTCGAATCCTTCTGTATCAAGGTAAAAGACAGAAGTTCTTACTCCATCAATATCCAATTCTATAGGGGTTCCCCAAATCCATATTCCTGTATGTCATGAACCAAAGGTGAATAATGAGACATTAAAAAAGATGATATCTAAGTCCAATTAATCATAACCATGAGAAAATTTTCATAAGAAAAAATGTCAATCTCCATCCACCTTTTGTCATGGTGTCACGCATGTGCCCAACACCAAACCCTAACCAAAAAAAAATATTAGTTTACATTAAATCCATGAAAGTATTAAATTTTGACGGCAAACTTTTCCTAAAATGTAGGTAATGAGGGTAAAAATTCTGGTAGCTACGAAAGATGCACCTTCATAACAAGAAAGAGAGAGAAGTTGATTAAGCAAAAAAGATTTTCCGGAGCGATAGGGCCCAATCACCTGATAAAAACAGCCATAAACAGATAAAAGTGGAATCCACAAATGGGTAAACAGGGAACTAACAACATTGCTCCAATACTGCACAAGTTTTCTTCATTATTAATCACTTATCAAAGTTATCAAATTAATGAGCAACACTATATACCCAAGAGGGATGGCCAATAATAGTACTAAAAATCATCAATTACAAGTCATAAAATAAATGGTAAAGCACTTACATAGGTTATTATGGTAAAACCAGAATACACAAAAAGTGTTAAAGTGAGAACAAAATCATAAAATAAGATAAAGAAAAGAAAAGAAAAGAAAGTAAGATCTCAAACTTATCTTCACATAATAAGACTTCATTCCTAATGGACAAACACTAATCGCCAACATTTAAACTATGCAGAAATTCTTGAAAAGTGAAACCACTTGAGAATGCAAATATCCAGATGCAACATGATGGAAAAAATATGAGGATCACAACTTTGGTAGTTTTTGTGACTAACCTTCCATAAATTCTAATTCCTCACTCTTGTGGAGTTTTTCTGTCTCACCTTTGGGGAAGAAAATAATACTCGACATATGTGAAATTTTGAAACTTCTATGTTTTGATAACACTTACATGGTAATGTTTATTCAAAATATTTCCATATTGTCAAACCTTGTAACCCATGCAACAGGTTAAATGCCTTTTACTTTAAAATTCATGTTTCAATTTGAGTCAACTGCTAACTTTATAGTGTTTAAGAACAAAGCAGTGCAAGTGCTCATATAGCAATCGGCAACAAACTAGGGAATGAGGATTTGTCAATTCAGATAATGTTAATCAACATGATATTATTAACTAATCACCACATCATAAACCAGTCCATCCCATCATCACTCCAATTGTCATGAAAATCCCCATTAAATATCAGGGAAAATCCAAAAATACAAACAACAGATACTTTAAAGTTGCAGTCAAACTTACTGCTACAGATGCAATGGGGTTCGTTATTTTCTCAATAGCCTCCAAGCCTTCTCTTGAAAGACGAAGTTTTGTATGACCAAAATCAGGTTCCACAATGGGAAAGCTGTACACATGGACAATGGGCAAGACTAAGGGAAGCTTACAACAACAACTTGAAACTGAAAGGTAAAATGTAATTTATAACAAGCAGAAGAAAATCAGTCATACAACACCTTAGAGGACATGGCGAAAACAATGCTTAGAAATAGAATAATAAGTATAACAGAAGCAACACAAAAAAGTGGTTGCTATTACTACAAATCAATAACAATAACAACATAAGAGTTTCAGTCCCAAAATATTGGGTTGCCTACATAAGCACGAGCTTCAAACAAATAAAAATATGCACAATATACTCTTTTTGGCTCCACTCAAAGGTAAAGACAATACCACAGTAAATCTACATACCACCACCCGACCACCCGAGAGTATTCACTTGAAAATGCTGTCATCGCTGTGGCCATAATTCTAAGCGTGTCCCTTTTTTATTCATAATGTGAACTATTCAATAAGTTAGGTTACAAAGAGAAACCTTAAGTCCACAAGTCCAAGTACAATCAGGAAATTTGCAGTTCAGTACGAAAAGGATCACCCAACATACTATATGCATCTGATACTCTGACTCATAACATTCAATATCAATATAGCTTTATTAAATGTTTCATCAATGTTAACCACCGCAGGATTATGTTGTGCAAAATTGCAAACAAAACACAATCACAAAATTGCAAACAAAACACTATCAATATAGACAGAAATCGGAAAACAACTTCTAATTTAAGCGCATTCCATATTATAGCAGATCATATGAAAATTGACACTAAAATGGGATTTATATATAAGCCGGCTTTTAGTGATCAAAGGTCAGGATGGTGTGATTAGTTCTCATCAATAGCTAGTTCCTTACCAAGTTTGTCATGTTCTACATCCTACAGCTCACACTCTACATTCATATAATTTCTGATAAGTCATTGTAAATCATGTTCAAAAGCACTAAAAGTATTCAAACTCATTCTTTCCATCTTAATGTCTCATAACTCATTTACTTAGAAGGAGAGAGATCAAGAGCATTATGCAGTCCCATGATATTGCGTTTTCTTCCAATCATATAAATAATTTGAAACATCACAGAAAACTACAAGAGTCTTGATGTCTCTGTTTCTTCATGTCATACTCAAATAGTTTCTTTCCTCCTAGCATACAAGATAATTTAAGTAACACTGGATACATATAAATTTTCCACTTCTTTACAAAAGTCCATGCTAATGAGTTAGGGTCAAATGATTGGCTAGTGAAGTAAGCACCATTCTGAACAATAATATAATAACTCTCCCCTGTCAAATCCACGAAACATAACATAGAACTTGTCATTCCATCTCTTTCATCTCCCAGATTATATTGCCAGCAAGATTAAGTCTGAACTATTCCTAAGCAAATTAGTGTGTGCAACACCCTTCTTGTAAAGAAATATGCAATGCAATAAGAAAAACCGACAAAAAGTTCTGCATTCTTACTATATGGCCAAAATGGTACTTCCCAATTGACAGGAAAAATATTAATTCATATGATAAAAAAATCCATAAAACTCAGGAGTTGAATGTGTCAACAACTTAACTGCACAATCAATAATTCCAGCAGTAAAAAGATCATAGCAACATTGCGACTTCTAAGTTGAAGTAATGCTTATCCATTGGATTAATGTCTTGAGGACATCAATGCAACAGAAGATACATTCATCTCCAATTCTACAAACCGTTGAGACATGGACACCATAAGGTTCAAACTGGGTCTGAGTGGATTGAATTAGCCATGTCACCTTTAAAGTAGGTAACTACGCGTATATAAGCATTTAAAAAAGGGGAACAATCTTCGGCCTATAAGCAAACTTCTAGTCTACATTAACATTTAGGAACAGCAATTGTACTTCTTGGGCAAGCATAATCACTAATTAGCCCTGTTCTGAATGTAAAACTAGCTCATAATTTGGTTTGATTTAGAAACTTTTCTATCAGCACATCTCCGATGTTACTGACATAAACCCATCACTCCAAACCATCTTACCGCAGACAAAGGGAAGTGAATTTCTCGTCACGCATTGCCAGGATCCAAAATGTTAAAAAAGTTTTCACTTTTACAAATAGGAAGCCTAAAAACCAAAGTTTGTGAGCTTTTAAGAGTTACCCGTCACCAGATCTATAAACTATTTTATGCGAACAAGTAAAAGAAATTACTTACGCTTGGTGAAAATTGTCAATGGAGAAGGAGGCAGTTGCAGAGAGGCAGAGGAGGAGTGAAAGAAGCAGAAGACGGGGAGGAGTGTCCATGACTAGAACGCAATGCAAAGACCCCCTTTGCTATCTGACAAATGAGGAACAACAGAAAACTCCAAATCGAAAGGAACGCACCTGCGGTTGGGGGGACGAAGCAATCATAATCATGACTGGGTCTGCGGCTTGGCCAGAAACAGCGAGCATTGAAAGCAACGGTAAGAAAAATGGGATCTGAAGGAAGTCCACTCCTCGAGATGGGTGTGCGTTAACATTCATGCCCCCACATGGACGCGGACATGGAGATGGAATGGAAGCGAGCAGAGAAAACTCAAAGACAAGGGTTTTTGATCCTAGTCCTAGTCCTCGTGCAAGTCTGGTTAATGTTTGAAACGGCAAAGTGGGTCACCTGGTCGCGTTGTAGTTATTATTTGGCTAAAACCAACGGATTTTTTCTTTTCTTATCTTTAAAGAGCGGAGGCAAAAGCCCAGCACATCAATTTTTTTTAGTATAAACTAAAAGTATTCATAAGATTAATTTCATTTAAATCTTTTCTTGTGAGGTGGTGCCCGGCACATCAATTTGACTAAAACAATACTATTTGAAAAGTAAAAAAATTTTAATCATGTATCGATAGATAGTTACATTTTTTTAATTTTGAGCCATATGCATATTAAATTATAGTTTGAAAATGTACAAAATACCCCATAAGCTTTATACTTTATGCAAAAAGACACCATCCTTTAAGTGTATATTAAATATCTAACGGAATTGTGATTTAACTTGCACATAACAACAACAGAAAAGCTAAAGCTTATATATTGGCAAGAAGCTATTACTTTATTTGGCACTTTCATTTTCAAATTCTAACACACGCCGTGCCTTCCCCAACTTTGGTAATTATCTCCATGCAGTATTAGTAAAGTCTGATCAAGCAACAATTTCAATTCATCCCTGAGCCCTGAGAATTTTGTAATGCAATCGTTGTCCTTTCCCAAACACGCATAAAATTAAAGCCTGTTATCTGTTGGTTCAAATAACTCCGAACTAAAACTTCAAAGAATGATGTAGATTATTAATATTTTATAAAAAAATATATTTTTTATTGAAATATGTAATTTTTATTATTTATAAAAAATAAATTTAT
Organism: Castanospermum australe; assembly: GCA_019955255.1. Lineage (NCBI taxonomy): Eukaryota > Viridiplantae > Streptophyta > Magnoliopsida > Fabales > Fabaceae > Castanospermum > Castanospermum australe. The sequence continues at coordinate 206,645 of NSJW01000209.1, forward strand.
TGAGTAAAGTCAAATTCTTTATCTTTATTTAATATAAATATTATTTTCTCTCTTCATTTGAGTAACATTCTTTTATTGATATTAGGGATGGCCATGGTTCGATTCAATTCATAAAAATGTTTTGAACCATAAATCCAATTAAGTTCAATTAAGGGGTGTAAGTCCGAACCTTACTCACTTTACAAGAAAAAAATTGAATTGAACCTACAAATATTTTTTTTTTCAATTTGGTTAATTAACTTATTAACTGAACTTTAAAAAAATAATTAAAACTTACAAATAATGATTTTTGAGTTTTGATTCGTGTGGCCAAACCAAATTGAAAAATGTCAACAAAGTTTAATGTTTATAATATTTTTCTGTTTTTTCATCCATTTTCTTTGTTTAAAAAGTACCTTTTTATTTAAAGCAGCTTTGTCGAGTTAGTCACGTTTAATTGAATTGAATATAATAAATTATCAAGTGAATCTCTTTTTCACTAAAAAATTGGATTGGATTAAAATCAATTCCAAAGGTTTTTTTTTTCACTGGTACTTATTATCTTTTTTTATTAAATTGATTGACAGTAAACTATGAGATTAAAATAAAATCAAAGACTATAATAGATGTTCCTCCCTTTATTTTAGAACTTACTTTAAACCATTGACACGATAAGATTTAATTTTTTTTAATTATTATTTAATTATATGTTAATACATTATTTTATACTAATGCATTGACGGACACTAACATGCCCGTCAATTTGTATTTTTTATTTTTATTTTTATATTATTTATTTAAAAATTTTGACATAATAAAAATTAGTTATGCCTTTAAATATAAGGATAGTCGTTCGATTTTTAAAAGTCTCATATACCAAAAATAACTATGAAATGATAAATAAAATAAAAAGATTCCTTTACATAAAAAAAAATCTAAAGAATACAAAGTTTTACTACAATTAAATATGAAAAATGATGGCAAAAAAGAAAAAATAGAGATAAGTAACTGTAGAGGGTGGTTATAAAAAAATGATGATGACAAAAAAAATAGAGATAGAAAGAGAAGGGAGAAATGGTATTCAAAATAACTATAGATGATGGTTACTAAAAAGAATTATAAATTTATAATTTTACTTTTTTTATTTATTTATGTTTAATTGATTATTAATGACATTTTAAAAAAAAATAAAAGTTGGAGACTAAACGGGAGAATCTCTATTATATATAGTATAGATAAGTTTAACTTTAAATAAATGAAATTGTTCTGAAGCATCCGTTTGTTAAACACGAGAAAGAAAGAAAGATTTTGGCAAGAAAAGCGCTCAATGGATTTTACTTTTCAATTTTTTTTTCCAAATATAAATGTAATGCTTCTTCTAGCAGACTGTGAGAAAGGATGGAACATGTTATATGTCAATGACACCACTGTCTGTCGTTGCAATATCATTGTATCTGTATATTGTTTTGCGACTTCCATCCTATTCCTATTTTTATATAGTACTGATTTCTACAACCATAATTATAATTCCTGGATTGTATTTCCATTTAAACTCTGTGTTTTTCCAATATTGATACTAGTTTATGAGTTTAACTGAAATTACATAAACCATCTTAAAAGTAATCAACACAATAATAAAATTACAAGTAAGCATAGAGAGATTAAAAAATGATATGTAAAGATGTGCAAATATTATCTTCCTTTTTGATCCCACACAATGCGAACGATCCTCAAATAGTAAGTTGTGATATCAGGGATATCCTTTCTTGTTTTAATTTGCCTGTTTACAAGTCAATACATGATGGTTGCAGTTGCACAGCATATGTATCTTTATTCAATTTACTCTAAAATCCAACATAAATAATTGCCAAGTATTACCCATTTGTAAAATCGATAGACCGTGGCAACACACAACATTTTTGGAAGTGTGCTAAAGTTTCAGAAACTGCAGGAGAGGTAAATCACCTTTTTTACACTGTGCAAAGAACGTCTCAAGAAGAAGGGGCCAGGTGGGCTCCATGTACAAAAAAGAAAAAGCTCGCCAAAAGGGATGAATTGCTGAGCAGCATACCAAAATTCTTAAAGCAGGTTTGCAACTGCAATCATCATAGGTTTACTCTGTTCTTCGCCGATCTGGACCATTTTTATTGTTGACGTATAAAGGTAATAGCTCCCCGGGTCCATGTTTCCATTTTCCAATAACACCGCCAAAGCCAATAAAGAATTGGAAGAAACAGCATTACACCAAGGGGAATAACCCATCTGTTTCAATCAACAAAATTATTATATAACAATATGAATATCAATGTTCCATAATAATCTTTACTATTATTCATAACTGAATAAGACAGTGAATAGTGGTGGGGCATTGTTTAGAGCAATTAAGGCAACAGATCATATTCAGAAATTTTAATTGAGAAAGAATAAAACAGAAATTATCTAAATTAGAAACAAAAAAGGGACCGAGGACCGAATTTAGACAGAAAGAAAGGAAAACAAAGATCATTCGCAGGTTGTTGAGCACCCCTTGGTTCTAATTGGCTAATTAATGCTTTCAAGAAGTTATTGTGTGTATTAGATGAGTCAAAGTGCAGAAGTGCAACAACAGCGGCAATAAAACACTGCCATACAACACCACTTATGTATCTAGCGTACAATATCATAAATCTATTTGAGCAACTCGAGAAAAGGTTTTGATGCATATGAAATATACTTGAATTTGGTTGGAAGGTACTAAAGGAAAGTGGTTGAATTACCTGTCAAGATCCAGGACTGAGTTGTAAACAAGAGTTTCCCAAGTTGCAACTATGAAATGCCAAACCGGGTTATAGTAAAGTGACTCTGCTGACCAAAACATTCTTGTATAGGTCTCCAAAATATAAAAAGACATGCTCCAATTTCAATCATAATGGACTTTATAATAAAGACAATCACTATCATGACCAGGAAGAAGGCCTCCATCCCAACTGTAAAAGCCTTGTGTTTGTACTCCTTCATAAATCGAGACCGATACTTCCCCAACATCTGCATATTCATTTGTTTACATTAAGGTACGTTAAAGCATTTGAACCAGTAGCAAATCAGGAAAAATTATGAGCCAGAATAATTTATTTACTTCATAGAGAATTGAAACAAATCCACTTTTAATGACAAAGAAGTCTACTATGTACCAATTAAAAGGTCAATTAAGAATATATAAGGAATACTACCACATTCCATTAAGAATAGAGCTAGAGACAGACAGACAGACAAAATAGGGAAAAAGAAAATGCATTTCTATGTATTGAACTAAGGCCCATGAATTCAACTGAAATACAAAAAATGAATGAAATTAACAAAGAGTATGCCCCACACAAGTAGCAGAGTAAGAACATGAACAAAACACTGCTATTGTGCCAGACCTTCATCATGCGTTGCTCGTAGTCTTTTTTTGAAGGCCCAACACACTCATGCTCAAAACTATGATTGCATTGAAGGAAACCTGCATCAAATTTTGCCATGGAAGGAAGCCGGAGAACTTGAAGCTGAACCATTATGTCCTCACATCTGGCGTACAGCTTCTCACAGAGCTCCGAAGATTTCTGTTTATTTTGCAAAACGAATCTCTCATAGTACTGCACAATACTCATTCTCCAAGTAAATATAAGCTTGATAATCATCATATTCAAATTCCAAGACTAAACTAGTGCACACTGCAAAGAACCAAATATCATAAAATCAAAGGTTGCTTTTTCATATTGATTGTAGTAAAAAGATATTAACTAGCCTTAGCTTAATCTTGACATAACTTTTATATAATTAAAGTAACAAAACCTAGTTACAACCACCATTGATGATGTGAAGCTCTGTAGGTTACACAAATCCTTCAATAACTCATGCTTATCACCCTTGCTTGACACATTCACCAATGTGCACCATGTACTCTATGGCAAGACTTGATCAACCACAAAGGTTTTTGATATTTATTAACTTATCCGTTTACTTTTTACTAAGAACAAGAATAGTTTAAAACTAAAACCAAAAAATGAAAAAAATACCTTTGATATGAGAAAATCATTCTGCTAGCCTTTTGCTACCTATAATGTTTAGTTGCTAATGAAAGTTCCCAAAAAGCCAAATTTTATCTTTGCAAGCTTAAAATCTACTATAAATATTCAAGCAATACCTTCTGTATTCCTGCATTCAGTTGCATGACTGATTTCTTGGCACGGTGACGGTCCAAAATTTTGCCGATTAAAGGCTTGTATGGCTTCATTTCTAGACCTATTATGGGCCTCTTGCAGAGATTCCTCTTGGAAGAGGTAGACCCAATATTGCCATCCTTTCAGTGTATAAATTAAGACATTTCTCAAGAAAAACCTTGTTGGAAAATCTCCACAAGAGAGCGTGTTGATGGAATCTCTCCTCTTGTTCAAGGCTTCAAGTATCTAAATTTAAAAAAACAAAATCAAAGTGGTTTAATGGAGATGTGTGATTATTATGTTATTTCCAAAAGTATCATCTTATTTTAATTGTGCAATTATTATCCTCAATCTGACTACATTAGTACATTTGAGGTGACAAAAATGTAAAACACAAAATTTATAACATTAGAGAAAGAAAACAGCAGAAGAGCAGAGAAAAAAAAAAAAAAGCAAGTGTATACAAAGCTCAAACGGTAAAGGAAGATTTTTTTTTCAACAAAACTGAAATTTTATGAGTTACAATAGTAAGTATATACAAAACAGAGATTTAGAACAACTTACAGGTAAATTTAATCAACTAAAAGTTGAAAATTTAAGACCAATCTAGATAGTAACCAAGACATTGATTTTCCTCAAAGTAACTAATTTTGGCTGTCTCCCAATCCAAAATTTATACCAATACCACATGTCCCTTAATAGGTAAAACTACATATTGATAATCCTTAAAAAACTCTATGATAGTGTTGGTTAAAAAATTACTAGTTTTGAAAAAAGTAAAATAATGTACACCTTACTAAACTTCAAAACTTCAAGGTTAAAGTATTACTAAGAAATGGTGTCAAATCATTTCTTCATTTCTTCCACCTACAATAACATCAGGTAAAATCCAAAAATACAAACAACGGATGCTTGAAAGTTGCAGTCAAACTTACTGCCACAGATGCAATGGTGTTCGTTATTTTCTCAATAGCCTGCAAGCCTTTTCTTGAAAGACGAAGTTTTGTATGACCGAAACCAGGTTTCACAATGGGAAAGCTGTACACACGGACATTACGCAAGACTAAGGGAAGCTTACAACAACTTGAAAAACTGAAAGGTAAAATGTACTATAAAACAAGCAGAAGAAAATCAGTCACACAACACCTAAGAGGACGTGGCCAAAACAATGCTTAGAAATAGAATAATGAGTATAAAAGAAGCAACACCAAAAAGTGGTCACTACTACCACAAATCTATAACAATAACAACAAGAGTCTCAGTCCCAAAATATTGGGTTGCCTACATAAGAACGAGCTTTAAACAAATAAAAATATGCACAATATACTCTTTTTGGCTCCACTCTAAGGTAAAGACAATACCACAGTAAATCCGCATACCACCACCTGAGAGTATTCACTTGGAAATGCTGTCATCGCTGTGGCCATAATTCCAAATGTGTCCCTTTTTTATTCATATTGTGAGCTATTCAATAAGTTAGGTTAGAAAGAGAAACCTTGAGTCTACAAGTCCAAGTACAATCAGGAAATTTGCAGTTCAGTAGGAAAAGGATCACCCAACATACTGTACGGATCTGACACTCTGACACATAACATTCAATATCAATGTAGCTTTATTAAATGTTTCATCAATGATAACCACCACACGATTATGTTGTGCAAAATTGCAAACAAAACACTATCAATATAGACAAAACAACTTCTAATTTAAGCACATTCCATTTTATAGCAGATCATATGAAAATTGACACTAAAAAAGGATTTATAAAGTTTTCCTGGCATGACAAAAAAAGCCTATATAAGCCAGCTTCTAGTGATCAAAAGTCAGGATGAGGTGATTAGTTCTCATCAATAGCTAGTTCCCTACCAAGTTTGTCATGTTCTACATCCTACAGCTCACACTCTACCCTCATATTATTTCTGATAAGTCATTGTAAATCATGGTTAAAAGTGCTAAAAGGATTCAAAATCATTCTTTCCATCTTAATGTCTCATTTACTTAGAATGAGAGAGATCAAGAGCATTATGCAGTCCCATGATATTGTGTTTGCTTCCAATCGTATAAATAAATTGAAACATCACAGAAAACTACAAGAGTCTTGATGTCTCTGTTCTTCATGTCATACTATAGTTTCTTTCCTCCAAGCATACAAGATAATTTGAGTAACACTGGATACATATGAATTTTCATCTTCTTTCCAAAACTCCATGCTAATGAGTTAGGGCCAAATGATTGGCTAGTGAAATAAGCACCACTCTGAACAAGCATATAATAACTCTCCCCTGTCAAACCCACAAAACATAACACAGAATTTGTCATTCCATCTCTTTCATCTCCCAGATTATATTGCCATCAAGATTAAGTCTGAACTATGCCTAAGTAAATTAGTATGCGCAACACCCTTCTTGTAAAGAAATGTGAAATGGAATGAGAAAAACCAACAAAATCTTTTGCATTCTTACTAAATAGCCAAAATGGTACTTCCCAATTGACAGGAAAAATATTAATTCATATGATAAAAAAACCATAAAACTCAGGAGTTGAATGTCTCAATAACTTAAACTGCATAATCAATAATTCCAGCAGTAAAAAGATCATAGCAACATTGTGACCTCTAAGTTGAAGTAATGCTTATCCATTGGAATAATGTTTTGAGGACATCAACGCAACAGAAGTTACATTCATCTCCAATTCCACAAACCACATATTAACTTGAGACATGGACACCATTAGGTTCAAACAAGGTCTAAGTGGATTGAGTTAGCAATGCACCTTTAAAGTAGGTAACTACGTATATATAAGCATTAAAAAAGGGAAGCAATCTTGGAAGCCTACATTAACATTTAGGAAACAGAAATTCTACTTCTTAGGTAAGCATGATCAATAATTACTTTTACATAATTTGGTTTGAAACTTTTTCATCAACACGTCTCCTATGTTACTAACATAAACCCATCTCTTCAAAGTTCAAGCCATCTTACCACAGACAAATGGAAGTGAAATTCACATCACGCAATGAGGAAAGCAAGAAACGTATTGCCAGGATCCAAAATGTTAACAAGTTTTCACTTTTACAAGCAGGAAGCCTAAAAACCAAAGTTTGCGAGCTTTCAAGAGTTAACCGTCACCCGATCTTGAAACTATACATGCTATATAAACTATGATATGCGAACAAGTAAAAGAAAAATGACCTACGCTTGGTGAAAATTGTCAATGGAGAAGGAGGCAGTTACAGAGAGGCAGACGAGGAGTGAAAGAAGCAGAAGGCAGGAAGGAGAGTCCATGACTAGAATGCAATGCAAAGACCCCCTTTGCTATCTGACAAATGCCGAACAACAGAGAACTCCAAATCGAAAGGAAGGAGCTCCCGGTTGGGGGACGAGGCAATCATAATCACATGGGGCAGATGACTGATGCTTGCCCAGAAACAGAGGTCTTTGAAAGCAACGGAAAGAAAAGGGTATCTCAAGGAAGTCAAGTCTACCCAAAAAAAAGAAGTCAACGGTGTATGTCAAGAAGGATGCCCTTTTAATGTACTATATTTAAACACTGATATTTATCTTAAATTCTATTTTTTGATTTTTTATATTTAAATAATTATCTTATTTAAGTGTTATAATTTTAATAAATTAGATACAATATTTTTAAAACGCATAAAAATTTCTCTCACATAGGACTTGGAAGGGACATGGGTTTTCGATCATAGTAGACTTCCTAATTCTAATCTCAGTGCGGAACAAGCTGACGAAAAATTATTGCCATAATAAATATATATTTTAAAAAATATCTTTATTATTAATCTTAAATTATTAATATATAATTTATATAATTTTTTTTAAATTAGTAATAAATATACTTATTAAAACATATATTAATTAATGTTATAATAACATATAATAATTCCTCCAAACTGAGCAAGCACTATGGCTAATGTTCGCAACTGCAAAATTAAAGTGGGCCATTTGGTCACGGTCCAGGTTTTTTTTTTGGTATAATCGTTACAGTTATTATTTGGCAAAAAAAATAAACAGTAATCGAATTCTTTTTTTTGGGCGGGGGGTTTCTTGTGTTTTTTTCTTCAAAGAAAGGAGTCAAAAGCCCAGCAAAAGAATAAAATTACAATTTGATCCACTAACTTTTACGACATTGTTTAATTATATATTAATACTTTATTAAAAATATTTAATTATAATAATAGTTATTTAAAAAATTAAAATTTTTAATTATGTATTAATAAATAATTACATCGTTTAGGTTTAAGCTATGTGCATATTAGACTGAGGAGTTTGAAAACGTACAAAATAACCTTATAAATTTTACACTTTATATATATAAAAAAATCATTCCTTAAATATATGTTAAATTACCTTGCACATAACACCAAAAGAGTTAGTGAGGGAATCACAAATTTAATGTGGAGAAGGAAAAAATATGTTAAAGTGTAGATAAAGCAGACTTGTCACTTGAGAGATTCAACCATCAAATCAAACAGTTTGTAAGGAAACTTAATGTCACTTAAATTATGTCTCTCGAACATATTATGTACAATTTTAAAAACATTTCATTTTTTAAAGATTTATTACTTGTAAAGTTATTGAATAGTAAGAAAGTAACACACTATTATAAAAAGAAAATTAAAGCGAGAATTTGCAGGTAAAAAATTTAAACTTTAATTACACAAAAATGCCTTTGTGATCAGTGTGTGCACTGTGTGAGTGCAATGCCAACAAAATATAGAAGTCCGCACTAAAACAAACACTTAACAGCAGTATTAGCAAGAAACTCCACTACCTTACTAGGCACTTTCATTCTCAAATTTCAACGCTCCTTCACCAACTCTGGTAATTATCTCCATGCAATATTTGGTTTATTTTTTGGGGGTCAGAATCTCCATGCAACAATTTCAATTCATCTCCGAGCCCTGAGAATTTTGCTATGCAATCGTTGTCTTTTCCCAAACACTAATAAAAGCCTGCTATCTATTGGCCGAAAGAACTCCAAACTCTGACTTCACGGTCAGCCCTACAAAGATTACACCTTGTTGTCCCATCTCTACTTAGCTTAAGCTAATATGCCCATTAAAGTCTAATATTCTGCCTCTTTTGAAGTCGTATCATGTTGTGGACCAAACAAAAAAAAAAAGAAGAAAGAAATGGTAGCATGTTCGTGACCAAAAAAAGAGGTTATCATGGCAGGTTCAATTGACAAATTTTTGTAAGTATTTAACAAATATATTACGATTTTTGCGAAGCCAAATCGCCAAAATTGTAAATGAGAATATAGTTGCCTAAAAGATATTTAGCCCAAGGGGAATATCTTTTATAAGTTAATTAAGATTTGAAGAAGTCAGGATTGAGCTTGGCTCTGAGAGGACTGGAGACAAAGAGTAAGCATAAAGAGGACATTTTTGAGATAATTGGTAATGGGGGCAGTCCTACTTTGGTAGATGGTTCAACAATTCCTCTAATAAAAGACAGTTGTGGCAATATGGGAAAAATCTCAATGTCTCTAAAGCTAACCATGACTATGATGGGGAACAGTAGAATGATCGCAAAGCCTAATGAAGAATCAAAACTTACCAAGAGTGTTTGTTTTGGATTTATTTATAATTAAATAATAATTTCTTCAAAACATTTTTTTCTATTTTAAAGTTAGAGTAAACAATGAACTTTAATAAAAATTTACAATGAAATTATACTAACGGGAAATTCTTAGATTTCAATACCTGTATTGGCAATAAAGTATATATATAGTAATTTTGTCAATATAATAGGTGCTTAATGAGTAAGACTATTACAAGAATCCATCTTAAATGACTAGTTTATTATATGATAATACATCATGACTTAAATATTATATTAAACTTTTAATCTTACTTAATATGAAATATAAAGACATTTCTTATTTTGTCTCATTTAAAGATAATCATATCAGTTTTATAAATCATTACTATATATTTGAATTAAAATTTTTTAAATATAATGAGCATATAATAATTTTTCCTATATACATAAGCATCTAGCATCTAGATTATCAAACATTAAATCTCACATGAACATTGTCCATAATGAAATCACTATCTTTGGACATATAATTGGCTTTAATGAAATTAGCATTCTTAAAAAAACTTGTAATAAAACCTGCAATATATATTCTAGACAAGCGTAATGTTACTCTGGTGGGAGATTGAAAACTTGCAACAGAAATATCCCATTTGTAAGTTGTAGGAGAGATCTAATTAAATTTTTTTTCGTTTTCGTCAGCCTATCGTCATTCTGACCCTATTACTATTAGAATATTAGAATGCTTTCTCTTCTAAAACTTGAATAGTAGGTGATATGAATGAGTAATGATAAATTCTTTTAAGAAATTAGTTAAAGTTTTTTTAATTATTTAAAGTGCAAGGTAAAATCTTCAAAAGTAATCAGTATACTAATTCTCATCGTTATCTAATAAAAAATATTAAGTAAAAACTATATAATATTTTTATAATTAAAAAAATATTTTTATTAGATAACAAGATTATTTAAAAGAATAATATTTTTTCTTCAACAAATAAAGTACTAAATAAAATTAAAATTACTTAATATCTTAAAATTTTAAAAATATTTAATATTTAATTTTTTAAATGATTAAAATTTATTAGAGTGATCGTTATAAAAATTTAGGGTTCTCATCATGAATATGATCACGGTGGAGAGAAACTGTCAATTTTTTTTTAAAAGAAAAAGTAATTATATAGAGTTGTTTACTTGTATTTATTTATCGACAATTGGTCAGGTTACCCGTTACCTACGAAATTGAATATGTGGAATTTGGGAATGCGAGACGGTGATTCTGCGACTAAAATGGCACAGAATTGAATGGTCAAATAAATTAATGCAATATTTATAATAAATAAATAAATTAATTAATTAATTAATGCAATGTAGAAATGAAAAGCAGAGTGCAATTTCCGAGATACTGTGTGGATCCACACGGTTTGGTTGTTGGCACGATGCGTGAAAACGACAAAACAAGGTTTACATCAGCAAACAGCCCGTGTTTAAAAACCGACGAAACGGGCAGGGAAATGAAAAAGGTCCAGTGCCACATTCGAGGATGGGAAGTGGGAACAGTAGTTTCCAAAGACCCGTGCTTGTTGGCTAAGTAATTGTTTGCAGGAAAAAATGACTTTTTTTAAAACTTTTTTAATAAAATTTTAATTATATATTATTTTAAACGTAAACAAACTAACCCAAATATACATCAACACCATTTTATGTGAAACCAAGCAAGCCGTATGATTATGATTCCAGGAAAAAATGAATGGGGTTGAGGCTATCAATTTTTTTCCATTGTGAACGAAATTGTTCACGATGTCTCTGTGTAAAAAGAAGAGGTCATGTCATTTTGTGGAGGATTAGGGGCAGCGTAAACCATGGTGACAAAATAGAAAATACTCTTCATTTTTTGTTTAGTATATGCTTGAAGGCATCTATACCCACCCCACCTCATCTCTGGAGTGGAGTGCCCCTGCAGATGTGTTTATCAACTTCCATTTCTTCTTCTTGAAGAAAAGAATAAGAATCGGGCTTCAAACAACAGAGTAATTCACAAATTTTCTATCTTCCCCACCCCCCAAATGCAATAATGCACCGAATGTTTAAGCGACTCGCCTCAGAAGTCAGAAGGATTAAATAAGCCAAGCCAAGCAAAGAACAAAAGCAGGCCATAATACCAATAGGTAAAGAATCAAATTATAAAGTTCGCTAATAACAAATTATATTTCAACTTTATTTATTCATATCAGTAAAATCCATCCCTTACATATCAGATAAAAATAAAAAAACAAATCCATCCCTTACATTAAAAAACAGAAGGGGATAGAGGCATAGAGCTGTTACAGTTAAAGAGAACAAAAACAAAAAGCCAAAAAGAAGAAAAAAATCAAAATTTTATGGGTTATCGTCAAAGACCGCTGCTAAACCAGTCACGATCTTAACCCCAGACTGTGAATTATTGGGCTTCAGCTCCGGTGGCTTCCACTGGATCACCACTTTTGCCTTCTTGTCTTCACCGGAACTGTCAGACAAAGTAAACACCGACTCGTGCAACTCCTCATCGGCAGAGTTTCCTTTCCCCCGACTCAGTTGAAAGTCGTCACCACTACTTCCCATCAAAAGCTGCTGTTTTTCTGTTTCCTCTTTGATTCCTCGCGAGATCGGCGGCGTAGTTCGCGCGTAAGGTGAGAGCCATTTTGCTTTGATGTATTCGGCTTTCCTCCATGGCGGAACGTGCATGCCCTTCTTCTTCAGACTCTGCTTCGCTGCCTCCGATGCAATGGCCACAATGCTCTGCAACCGATCACACTTGCCAACGAATATGTAGGGAAGGGTTTGGAGGATCGTCTTGTATGTCTTGGTTGATCGAGCAATTTCGAATTCCGATCTGAAGTCAATGTCAATTAGCAGCCGCTCATTTCTAATGATCACGTCTATGTATTCATAATCCCCTGTAAAAAATCATATAGATTAAGTGATCAATGAAGACATAAATGTTCGAAAATTTTCTATTCATTTCACACAATCCCCTAGCCGAATTTTCCAGAGGGGCAATCAACAAGTTTGTTTCTTCTTTGCGCTCGTAAATCAAATCATATCATAAAAATAAAACCTGAAATTAGATAAAAAGTTTGAAATGAAAGACAGCTTCATGTCTCTCGTTAATTTTCTCCAGTTGTATAATACCCTTGTTTTTTTTTCCCTCGTGTTTACCAGCAACCAAACAGAGCTAAGAGTAATTATAATTTTCTTCCAGTTTAAAACTACAAAGAGAATTAGAGAGAGAAACTACCGGCGGGATAGAAGGGGGATTTTTCCCAGCGAGATTTGCAGATGGACGCATCATATCCGAGAGCCAACAACCCGTCAGTAACAATCTTGCGGCAGAAATGGTCTTTGCGCTTGCAAATCTTATTCTTCTCAACGATCTTAGCAGTGTCCGCTAGCAAATTCCTTTCACAAACACTGGCACAGGCGACCAAACCCTGTCCAAATTATAAGAAAACGAATTTCAGAATCATTACCCAGTGGCCAAAAAACCACATAATAATTTCTATTTACTTTGAAAAGCTTTTAAACTTATCAGCATAACGCTACGCTCAAAACACCATAAATACCTTAAGCATTTCAGACGCTTCACCAGACGAAGAATAGGTGGATTCACCCAATCCACCAAACGCGTCTGATTCGCCGTCAGAGCTATCGTCACATTGTCCATTGAAGCAGTTGCCGCGGTTACGTCCACTCCTGACCGAAGTGGAGTGCTTCTCGTGATTCTCTTCAAAAAAATTCTGCACCATTTTCGCCAAACACGCCGAGCTCGGTTCGAATCATCATTGGAGCCGTTGAAAGCGTCCTTGTCTATCTGCAGCTCCTGGCCGCCGATCTTGTCGGCCGCTGAATTTCTCAGAACGCCAGAGAACTGGCGCTCAAAGAGTCGCTTTAATCGTGACTTGACGACCGGCTTGATCAGCTCAAGCCTAGTCCCCTCTTCAGGTACGTGCGAATCGATTGGCTGAATCTTCATTGGAAAAGGCATGATGATGATGATGGCTCCAGAACAGAGTCTCAGAGTCTCTCAATTCTTCGCCTCTTCCATTTCCGATGCTCGAGCTAAATTTTAAATTGGGATTCAGAAAATAGAACTATGTAAAGCTAAATCTTTAAGAACAACTTTTCTCGATTCTCCGCCTTCGATTTCAAAATTCGAGGACGCAGAACTTTGTTGTTGACTGAGAAGTGAGAAACCAAAAAACATACGTACAAAGAAAAAAATTAAAGAAGAAATTAAAATCAATGTAGTTCTGTGGAAACTGGAGACGCTGAAAGCAGAGCAAGTCTCTTTTATTTTCTCCGATTATTATATAGTCATAATTTGCCTCGGGTTTGCGAGCCGAAGCATGGAATAACTTGAAAACTCTGCTAAGTAAAGTCGCTTTAGCTTAGGGTTTCTACCAGATACGATTAGAGTTCCCAAACAAGCGAGGGCACGATAGCGTTACGTCGACCACCAGGACATCAAGATCACCCGCGATCGCCGGAGCCTCCATTTCTTCCGGCGCGTCGATCGAAATTTCAGATGATTCTAGCGCCGGCGATAAGGGGAGACTGAAAGGAGAGGCTTGTTTTGCTTGCGTGTGGTGATGGGTTTTCTGCAGCGGGGGCCGAGGGGTGGATAAGGAGCGGAAGGGAACGTGTGGATTATTTAAAGGCAACGAGGAGAGAGAAGGGGGAAAATGAGATGACTGGGACGAAATTGCCACGTGTAAATCCTACGTGGCGGATTACAAGAACTGCTTAATCGCTTTTGCGGAATACACGTGGAGGCATGAACCGGGTTTGATTCTTGACATCTTGGGTCACGACGCCACGTTGTGGCAGGAGGGTGCTGAATACCGAAAATGCCCTCGCATTTTGTGAAGACCGAAGACGGTGGTTGACCCCGCCTTGGTGATCACGACGGTGGCGTGGGATGGGGCAGATGCAGATGTTAACCCACCCCTTGTAGGATACGGGCGAGGTAGAAGTGCTGCAGCGCGTGACTTGCACATGGCGATAATACCCCTTATATCGTGCAACAGGAAACTTTCACTGCAACCAACATCACGTCCAGGAGGAAAGTGAGGACAAGGGTAGTTTTGTCATATGGGGGTCCCTCGTCTCAGGTAATCTGCGTCTCTGATAACATTGAAATTGCCTTCCTGGCTCTGTGTAAGTGAATCTTGACAACGATGGCCACTGGTTAGAGTTCTTGGATTGACTAGATTGCCCCTCCTTGAACACAGTTTGGTTGGTTCAATGTCAATATCGTGTTTACGAAGCTTTATGGATGGACATCCCTGCAGTTGAATTGAAAATGCCTTACCTTTCCTTCAGATAATTTTTTGTTAAAGGTGAGGGGTTAAAAATGGAAGAAAATTAAAATAATAATAATAATTTTTCTAAATGAAAAATAAAATAAACTAATTTATTTTTTTAATCACCTCATTTTCGTTTTACTAACTAACATAAAAATTAATTTAATCAAGTACATCCAGCATTGGAGTGCTTACTTTGGTTGCAGTTTGCAGATTATGGATGTGATTTGATGCACATTTGTCTTGTTCAAATTGATTTTTAAAGATTTAAATAAATTTATATTTATTTTTTATATTTATTTATTTTAATATTTATATTATTTTTTAAATATGATTTTGTTTTTAAAAATTTATTTAATCTAAAATAATTAATTTTTTTATTTTTAAATTAAATGTAATTTTTTATCAAATATAAATTACATTACTTAAATTTATTTATAACTAAAATTAAGTTTATAAATTAAATTCATACAAAATTAAATTTGTAAACTCTAATCTAAATACATACTGAATGTGTAAAAAATTACGAGACCAAGAGAGATAGAGAAAGAGAAAAATGGAGGATGATATTGAAAATAATAATTTTATACTTTTCAAACATATTTTTAATTATTATTAAATAAAAATAAATTAAATGTATTTTAAAGTTTTAAAATAATAAATATTTTTTATTTTTTCATGTAATATTTTTTCATTAATTATTAAAAAATTATTATACATATATTTTAGGAAAATAAAGTATTATTCTTCTGAAAAAGCAAGGATTGCTTTTTTCTTTATAAGAAAAAATAAATATTTTACTTATTAAGTGTATGTTTAGTAAAATTTAATTTTTAAAAAAATTTTAGTAATAAAATTTTAATTATAAATTACTTTAAATTTAAAATAAATTAATTAAAAAATATATTAATAATAATAAAATTCAGCACTTAGTATGTATTTAGATTAGATTTTACAAATTTAATTTTAAATAAATTTAATTTTAATCAAAAATAAGTTTATAATAAAGTAATTTATATTTAAAAACTTTTATATAAAAATAATTTTGACATAATAAATATTATTTGATTAATATTATCTAAAATTATTTTTAAACATATAATTATTAAAAAAATATTTTATCTCATTTTAATTCATTTCATTATTTGTATGATATACCATTATATCTTAAAAAATTAAAAAAATTAATAATAAAAAAATATGCAAGGTTACTACCATGACCATAAGCCATAGACACAGTATCCTTTGAAATTCAGGCTTCTTAATAATAATAATTTTTTAATTTATTTTTTTACTTTACCGTTTTATTCTTATTATTTTTACTTTGTTAAGCATTTCCATTGATTAGCACCCTGTAAAATTTAGCCACCACACGCTGCCAGAACCTGCCGCCCAACAACCCCGCCTAAGACCTGGCCTCGAGGCCTTGAGAGGCAAATTTCAAATGACTAGCAAGCTGGCCAAGAGATAGCAGGAGGTGGATTTGATGAAAAGGATGACTATGAAGCAATGGAAACAGGGGGTGAAGGGTAACATTCGAAGTAGACCTCGGCCCACTGAGCAGTCCTGAGCACAGAGATGCCCACTTTCCGACGGCGAGGGAAAAGGGCCTCCACCACATCAGAGCCAGCGGAGATTTCATGACAAGCGAAAGATAGTGACAAGAAAGATGACTAGAAGTGGCTGGAAAGTGGAAGATAATAACAAGAAGGAAGGTTATAATGGTCAGATGGTTTGTAAAATTTCCTAACGCTGGCAATCTTCAACGCAGAAGCAAAACCATCTTGCTTCCATTCAAACGCCAGTTTCAGTATGAAAACCCGGTAGACACAGCCCCAACGGGAATTTTCCCAAACATCAAAACCTAATCGTGAAATCCCGTTTGATTGGACAAACGTACGTTTGGGCAGCCCAAACGTGAAACCAAACACAGTCTTTGAATTAAAAAAGGGTCGTTATAAATGATGCGATCGTGGCACGCGTCACCTAATGTGTGGTTGTCAGCCATTGGACTGTTATGTGAGAAGTAAGTAATTATGAAAAGAATAATTTTAGCCCAAACGTGAAACCAAACACAGTCTTTGAATTGAAAAAGGGTCGTTATAAATGATGCGATCGTGGCACGCGTCACGTAATGTGTGGTTGTCAGCCATTGGACTGTTATGTGAGAAGTAAGTAATTATGAAAAAGAATAATTTTATATATTTTTAATTCGTCATTCAAATAATTTTAAATTATTAAATAAAATAAATATTAAATATTATTTATATATTTTAAGATATTAAATATTTTATTTTTTAAAAATATTAATTAGTTTAGCGCATGTGCACTTGCATAGGTCATTCATTATTTTGATTATTCTAATAATATTTACGTTTTTTATAATAGAAAAAAGTGTTAATCTAGTATGCTAGTAGTTTATAATGATCAAGTACCAATTGTATATTAAAAGTATATAATGTTTTACATCAATTATTTCACAAGGACATTAGTATAATACTTTAAAGAAAACAAAAATTACCACAAAAAAAAGTGTAGAGTCTCTATTGATCAGCAAATTTAAAATATTGTATGAAATTATCTGTAGCACTTCATTGAGCAATTTAATGATAAACACACAAATGTAAAATTAAAAAAACATATTTTATAAGTATGTTAGTTTTCTAAATTTTTTATGCCTTACAAACCCCAATTAATTTGAAAAATATTATCATGTTACCTAGGACCACAACCCTTCTCTATTAGTAGTTTGATATGTTATATTTCTAAAAGCATGAACAAATGGTCCCATAATGCAATAACCATGAACAACACAGTCCAATTTCGTCTTATGATCAACTTGTGCAATGTGAAAGTGAATTTGGTCTTATGATCAACTTATGATCAACACGGTCCAATGTCTTGTATGCATTGTGAAAGTGAATTTTAGCTACATACTGAATGTGTGTTTGTATTAGATTTTATAAACTTAATTTTAGATAAACTTAATTTTGTAAACTTAATTTTAATCATAAGTGAATTTAGAGTAAAGTAATTTATGTTTAAAAAATTTTATTTAAAAATTAATTTTAATAAAATAAATATTGTTTGGATAATATTGATCAAAATCACTTCTAAATATATAATTATAAAAAAGGTTATGAGTTAAGGTATAATAAAAATAAAATAAAAACTAGTAGGAAGAAATGTTGATGTTAAAAATGTCAAAATTTTTGTAACTGGCTTTTGATACAAAGTAGATGCGACAAAATTATATTTATCCCAAAACTTTAGTTTGGAGCAAAAACATTGCAAGTGAGAATGGGAATTAAATTTTACCAAACATTAATTTATAATCCCAAACTTGATTTTCCCACTTGAAAAGGGCTTTTAATCTCTCCCAACGTGGAGCCAAACATGCTATAAAGCCGGTCATCCCTATATTTCTTCTAATAATGAGATTGATTTTGCGTTGAATTTTCAGATTTGCTTGTACAATAATGTTGTTCCAGCTAGTCGTTTGAACTAATTCCTTATTTACTAATCTTTTGTAGTTTTGTTCATTAATAAGTGTATAAATTTACCTAAACTCTTGAACGTAATTAACTGAATTTTTTAGTCTCTATCCTTAATAAACACATAAATTTAGATAAAAAAAACTTAGACATAATTGACTTGCCATTATGTATCTAACTATTAATAGATACATGAATTCATGTGCATAAACTTAGATATGATCTCTTATGTTACACAATTATAATGATATGATCCATACTTTAATTTAAACTACAAAATCATAAAAAAAAATTAATAAGCAAAAACTTTAAAAGATTTTTTTTTCAAAATTTAATACTGTAGCATATTTCATTCCATTCAACTTTATTACATAAGAATAAATTCAATTCACAAAATATTAAGTAAAGCTATAAAAATGCAAACGCATGTACAATGCGCCGGTCGGCTGAATGATTAATTACAACTAATGTTTTAGTTATTTGCAATTATATTTTATGTTCCAAATAACAAGCGCTCAAGAAAAATTAGTTTTATAACTTTAAGGGTATGTTTAAAAATTTATAAGAAAATAAATCAAAAGAAAATGAGTACGAAAAGGAAGTGAAGAAGATAGTATGTTTTTATTTTATAAGAGACGAAGATAGTATGTTAAGTAATTAATAAGTTTTCTTCTTTTTTATTTGAATGTGTAGAATCATCTAAATTAAAATCACTCTAAAATATTCGTAAAACGAATAATAGAGAATTTCAGAAAAATATAAGATAATTCTTCATCTTCTTACTCCTATTTTGAAGCCTTCTCAATGATTTTTAGCCGAAAAGAATATAATCAGACATAAAAAAAAGCCCATGCGAATTTTACAGCCATATCGCATCAAGCTCTACTCGTTTAACTCGATAGCTTCACATATATGCAATGTACGCGATGTAGAAGACGAAGACTTATTCATGTCTGGTAGCAGGCACTTACGTGTCGTTTCGTACGGAAATGACAATGGGGCCATTCTTCTCTTTAATTTTGGTGGCTACGGGGTCATTTTACTAGGTACATAGACCTTCAAAAGTTTCTTTTTGAGTGGATATCAATTCACAAACCCTGGTTTTTCTAACTTGGTCGGCAATACAACACTTGGACTAGATAAGGGGCACTAAGAAAGTTACGTATTGCTTGTTTGAAAAGAGGGGATGCCGGTGAATCCCCGTGAATGACTGTATGTTCTCTAGTGCATTTGATTGGTTCGTATGAAAAAATAAATCCTGCAAATACTCAATTTTAGACCAAGTGACTTTATTGGGGACATGACCTTGGGAATTGACATTTATTAATAGACTTGAGCGGGGAAATGACGTTCCCTTCTGTTACCTATTTTGAATGACAACGAGAGAAGTTAAAAAAGAAAGGTTCACTTTCACCGACGGTAGTCGGATGACAGAATATTTTAATTAGGCATTATTTACTTTAATTAGTTTTTTTAATAATTAATATATATTAAATTTAACAAATTATATTATAAATGAATGTTATTTTTTAAAAAATTAATAATGCACATTAATTATTAAATAAAATATTTAAAGTAAGCTGCATTTACTTAATAATTTCTTATCAGATAATGCTAATAGGAAAAGTGCACCTTATTGTCTCTTCACTTTTTCATTTTCTTCGGTTTCTTTCTCCTCTGTTTGAAAAAGTCTCACAAAGAAAAGGTGGGTCGATGGACATTATCAAATAGTTGACTATTTGTTGACAGAATTATACTCATAAAGCTAACGAAATAAATTAATGACAAACATAAACATGTCAATTATTTAATAACAATTTAATTACACTATTGGTCGTTAGTTTGCTCGAATTCAATTTTGATTATCTTAATTTTAATTAAAATAATATTATTTTACATTAATACATCATTTTTTTTTATTTTTACAAAAAAATAATCTCATTCGAAATACTAAAACTCTAAAGTCTAATAAGATTTAACTCTTAACATTACATATAAAATTTATTATACTAAAGTTTTAATTTACATACCACTAAAATACACAATACTTCTTACTTGTGTGACATTGTGTTACATCATATGTAAACAATTGACGCAGACTGATAGCTAATCAGTGCCTCGTAGGAACATTTTAAAAAATTTTAAACATAATATATAATTATTTTGCATTAAAATGTATAAATTTTTAACATATTTTGTTGCCGCATATTTAATTAACTTAATTTTTTTCTGTTAGTAATCTTTAGCATATTTAATTATTTTAATTTTAAAATAAAAAAATATATTTATAATTAAAAATAAAAGAGTTAAATTTAAAAACTTATTAAAATTAAAAAATATAAATTAATTGTTTTACAAAATTGAATATTGTTATACTTTAGGTCCATGTGTATTATTATATTAACTACAATTAACAGCTTTTATCCAAATTTCCCGGGTGAAACTTGCACCTTTTTTTAAAAGGATATGCACTTGCACGATTTGTTATTAGTGTCCACTACGTTTTCCTGAAATTAAAGTTAATAGAGGCAAGGCCAGCAATGAGCTTAATAAAAGGATAGAATATCTTTAGATTTTAATCCTAAGTTTGAATGATTTTGAGTGAGCGAGAAATGATGAAAAGAAAAAAAAATGAGAGAGAATAAAAGAAAGAGAACAAAAAGAAAACTGTTTTCTTTTATTTAGATGTTTAAATAAAAAGTTTATAAAGAACGAGAGTTATTTTGTTATATTTAATTTAAAATAAAACTTTTCTCTCTCGTTAACTCGTATAAAAACATAGCATAAAGGTTTCTTCCGGAACAGGAACCTATTCATGATTTTCTTTTCTTTTTTTTTTTCAGAGCCCATTCGTGAATTGTGACGGTCGCTTGCTTTGTACTAATTTTCTACGTGCTTTACACGGGCGTGTCATGGAATTGACAACGGAGGAATAAATGAATAATAGATGTGATTTTTTAGTCAATGAATAATAGATGCGTTTGTGCCCCGTCGACCGCAACAAAAGCACGACTTTGGAGCCCATGTTCCGTTTTATCAAAGATACACCGGTAGGTCTTCCCTTCAATTGATGACCAAACAGAAAAAAAGTCTTTCCTTTAATTATCTTCAATTCATGATTTTTTTTTTATTTTGGTATTTCTATTCATGAAATTTTGATTTTGAAAGGATACTTCACGGTCCACATAGATCATAGATGTTAGGAATCTAATGGGACATTGTATAAAAACAAGTCGTTTTTATATAGTAAATTATTAAAAAATAGAGTATGATATTATTTATTTAAATTAATATAATATTTAATGAGTGAATGAATATAATAAATTTAAGTTAACTATTAGAATAATTAAATAGATTATAATTTAAAAAGATTCAAAAATGAATTTAAAAAATTATTTTAATATATTTAAAATAATAACAAATTATAATATGTTTTATATAATTAATACTAAACATGAATTAAAAAAATAACTTTTATCATGAAAAAATTATTTTAATAAAAAAATAAATATTTTCAAACATACATTGAGATTGAGGGCATAATCCATGCGAGAAAGAAAAGTTTTGCAAGCAATTTATAAAAGTAAAAAAATGTTTTGCTTATGTAAACAGTGCAGAAGTTTACACAAGACGAGTGTGTAAAGTAATTTTATTTATTTATATTTTTAATACTAACTAAAATAAGTATAAAATAAAGTTTAAATTTTTTTATTTATTATTCTACCAAAATATTATTAAAAAACAAATAATTTTATATCTTTTAAACTTATCTTTTAAATAATTTCCTTAATTATTAAATAAAATAAATATATTAAATATTTTTTTTATATTTTTAAAATATTAAATACTTTATTTTTTTATTTAATACTTATTTCTTTTACTATTAAAAAATTATTAAATTTTTTTAAGAAAATAGAGCAATACTCTTAAAAAAACTCCTATAGTTGAGTTATGCTTTAGCATTCATTGTATAATTCTTCTTTGTACTGTGATATTCTGAATGGACGCAGCAGATTGGATTGATGCCAGACCGGAAGAAAGTGGGCACCCCAACAAAGCGATATTACCCAATAGGCATTGTAGCCTAGCCCTGTGTTGTTGGTAGTGTGCTGAACTGCTGGTTTCCTGAAATGAAAAGCGAAAAGAAAAGTAGTGTAAAAAGCACAAATTTCTGGCTTCTGTAACTGAAATGACTTTAGGAAAGAGTTGGGTAAGTTTGCAGTGGGACCCTTTGTGAAGTGTTTGTGGTGCTGTTAGTCAAGAGCATCCTTCCATCATTTTGCAACTTATTCTACAATTGATTATAGCTCGTTCTGCATATTGGCAGACAACAAAATCCTTTGATTTTGAACACTCTCCGGAGCAAATCACTTCTTGAGATGTCCACGGCGTAATATTAGATTATGAGTTTTCTCTAAGTAAATCCCTAGTTCTAATGTATAATATTCTTCACCTAGTTCTTTTATGCAATCAAAGCTATAATAATTTATTTGGGGTCATGAGTGTGGATGACATAATTTAAGATAATCTTCTCATTTTCTTTAGTTAAAAGGAGTGTTTAAGAATCCTTACATGAAAATATTTTATTCTCATATTTGGTACAAGATTTCAAAAAATATTCTCATAAATGATTTTTATCTAATATTCTCACACTTTCATTTTCATATAAAAATATTTTTTTAAAGCGCAAGACATCATCGCAACAACGGTCCATATCCATAAAACGACGGGTTCCATCATTTCTTTATTTGATATTTAGCTTCCCAGATAATTCTCGTTCTCAGAAAATTTCAATCCAACGCAGGAGGGCAACAAGAGGACGAAGACTTCACCAGTTAAGAAAATGCGAGCCCACAAGAATATGTGCATGGTTTGGTGCTCTGACTGTCATTTCTTAATATCTATATGGTTGTGTTTTTTATTTTTATTTTTATCTTGTTGAACTATGTGGTTGTGTTTTTCACTTTTTGTATAGCACTGGAAATGACCTTTCTAAAATCCCCTCACATCGCATGTAAATCCCCGCTACCCACTTCAGTAGTTATTTTTGTCATCCCTCGAGGTGATAATAGCAGAAACCATTTTCACAATGAAGGAAATTGTGGTGATTACTTGATGACATGGTGCTCAATAAGCTACCACACTGACCTCTCCACGGATATCCATACACAACATAAAGATTCGCAGTGGACTGTGACTTACAAAATGGCATACGTGCACTTTCCTTGCATAGCTTAACCGTAACAGAACAAAGAAAGTGTGTCTAATTTGAAGTTGTGAAAAGAAAGCCCTAGATGGCTATAAATTGATAATGGGAGGGAAGGATTGGACTTGGACTCTATAAATAGCCATCCCTCTTGTCTTGCTCCTCGGCTTCCTTGTTGGCAGCTTGAACAGATTTGAACCACAAAAAGGCCTGTATTAAACATGAACTCATTAGCTCATGAGGGGATGGTCATCAAGCGAGTTTAAGAGGGTTTTTAATCGGTGTATATCTTGTAAATCAACAAAGTTACTATCAGTTTGAAAATGCAGTGGATTTACCCTCGTCTCTCGCTGTGGTTACTATTAAAAAATTATTATTACAGTGATACACAAAGAAACTAAATTGTCAGTGATAAACAAGCACGGATCGATTGGATCAATTTTATTTAGGATTAATTTCTCAACTGGAACATCTCTACTCACAGATGGGTAATGATTAAAAGATGGATGGTTATGAAAGTTCTTACTGAAGAGGGAATGCCAGTGAAGGCAAAAAAGCCAAGCAAGGGGGCGTAAAATACGCTGTCTGAGCTTAAAACACCGAACACTGGCCTCTGGTTCACATACTCAAAAATGGAACCTATCTGTTGCAGCACAACAAGATAAAAAGATGATAAGCGAATAAGTAGCAGGAAAAAATTAAGAGCGAAAAATAAAAGAAAAGGCAAGAGGTTAATTTACAGCGGCAATAGCGGTGATAGCAGAGGCAAGTAAATAAACATAGAAGGGGATCTCGAATCCTTGCTGCGAAGAAGAAGCACCGTTGTTGGATTCGTCCCGAGCCCATGGCGGAGGTTCATCCGAGTCTGGCTTGGCCCACGAAGGGATTGTTTCCTCCGACTTGCTGGACTCCGCAGAGCCTTGGGTCACCGCTACCACCACAAGCCTACCTGATGCTTTTCTCTCTCCAAACGCACGACGGCTTGGAAAACAGAACATCCTCTGGGGAACGCCGAGAAACGACGTGGGTTGCGATGCATGTTGATTCTGTATTGAACATATCGATGATAACAAGAAGAAGGTGGCAGCCATTGTTACTCAGAAATTTCTACGGTATTAATTAATCAATTCTTGAATTTCAGAGGAAGCAGAAGCTGAGGCGGAAGCAGAAGCAGGCACACCTCGCTTGAGCCAACCAAACCTTATCTCGGTTGATGGGCCTTCTGGTTGGCCAATAGACTGAATTTGGACTCCAGATGAAATTGGGCCGGTGGTGGTGTTTGGGTAGAGGAAAGCCCAGACAAAAAAAGTGAAAAGCGTGAAATTATTTGAAATGCATTTTCCCACGCAAAATAGAGCGCCCTCTGTTTGAGAAATGGTAATTCAAAACGCATTCGATATTTAATGAAAATGAATGATAGACATCCATCTGCCACGCCATCCTAAACGCTTCTTCTCCCGCTTCCACTCTCTCAGGTATCTCTCTCTCTGTATGCGTGTGTCGCGCACTTGTGTGTTTTTGGTATGGAAATCGGGCACCTTGTTTTCTAAACATCTTTCTCTGTTCCCGTTTCTCTCTCTCTCTCTCTCTCTTTTTTTGGGTCTGTTTCATATTCAAATCTATAGGTAAGCAAAAGCAATGGCGGGGAAAGGAGGGAAGGGGCTTTTGGCTGCAAAGACCACCACCGCTAACAAGGACAAAGATAAGGATAAGGATAAGAAGAGGCCCGTTTCCCGGTCATCTCGCGCCGGAATCCAGGTAACCCACCTCCGTTTTTCCTCTCTCTCTTAATTTTGGGTGTCGATTACCAAGTTATTCACTTTATTTGCCGTTGTTGGCTCTTTGTTTTCAAATGAATATATGGACCTGAAGTGTGATGAATGGAGCCAGATCTAACTCGGCTTCATGCTCCTTGGTCCGTATTTACTGTTGTATTCACTCTGTTTTACCAATACGGGTTGTGTAAGACGTTATATGCAGTTTCTGTAGTTTTCCATTCTCAAAGGCTGCGGTGTTGTCTCAACTCTGCTGGTTCGTTTTTCATTTGGGGTCGGGGAAGATGGCGAGGGGTGATGGGTCCCCTATGGACAATTTAAGGCTCTGTTGCTAATCAAGGGGGGAGAAAATGTACGACGGAGAAAGATTGGTTGGTGATGCCCAAACGCGATTTAACAATAAAGCAGGAATCTTTGTTTTAGCCGAGTGGATAATTTAGTCGTGGATTTAATTCTTGTTGAATTACTTGTTTCCAGTATGAAGATTTTTTTTGGACATGGAATATGTACATTTTGTGAGATTAAATTTTTGGTTTTGGATTCTCTATAGTTGGCCACTGATTACCCGGAATTTTACGACATGAATTGGATTTTACATTTTTGGATAGTTGGAAGCCTTTGTTGCGGACATGTTGCCTCCTTTCTTGTTTTACCCTCTGATTCTGCTCATCTTTTTGACATTTGCATGGGATGGTTGTAGTTTCCTGTGGGTCGTATCCACAGACAGCTCAAACAAAGAATCCAAGCGAATGGGCGTGTTGGGGCCACAGCTGCTGTTTACTTGGCCTCCATTCTCGAGTATCTGACTGCGGAGGTTCTCGAACTGGCTGGAAATGCAAGCAAAGATCTCAAGGTGAAGAGGATCACACCGAGGCATTTGCAGCTGGCTATCAGAGGAGACGAGGAGCTGGACACACTGATTAAAGGGACCATTGCGGGTGGTGGCGTCATCCCTCATATTCACAAGTCCTTGATCAACAAAACCTCCAAAGATTGAGCTGTTTGCTTCTGATTTATATGTCTGTTTACTGAACTAGACTGTGTTTATTATGACTCGATCACATTGGGGCTAGCGTAGGGTTTCTTAACTGTTTGTTTAGAACTGAGACGTTAGTATGTAAATGGTCATATTTTTATGTGATCTCTTAACTGTTTTAACTGGTCTGTCCTAGAGTTGTAATGCTGTTGAATCACTGAACAGTACTTTCTTTTAGTTACAATCTGTGGTTTAGTTGTTTTTATTAGCCATTTACATAACTGATATTGTGTTATTTCAATCTTCGCAATGGGTTACCATTGATTATAGTCCAGTAAATCCTCTGAAAAAGGAAAAATAATTATGTTATTGGAGTGCTATACATGACGGTGTTCAATATGGAATAATTAAAAATTGTATTTTTAATTATTTAATATTAAAATGTTAAAATAATTTATGTTAAAAATGAGTTTTATTTATTTAAAAGGTATTAATATAGTAAAAGTAAGTTATACCATAACACATTAAAATTATAATTTAATTTTTAAAAATTGTATTTCAGGTAAAAAGCTATATCAATATTATTCTGGAACTAGAAAAATTAGGGCTATAGTATTCAAATGGACCGAAAAGAGCTTCACTTGCTGTTTGCACTTTGCATCAATGTTGTTTATGGATTAATAAAGTGGGGTGGGTAATAATGAGTAAAGTGCAAAAAGTGACCAAACTCATTATTAGGCAGCAAAAGGTGGAAGGAATAAGGCCGGCTTGGTCGACCTATCAGCGGGGCAGGGTGGGCTATAATTCCTTCAGCTTGTAAGTTGCGAAAATCCCAATCCAGCTTGCTATGGATTGCGGGTTACACATGTTGGCTTGCCCTAACAAAAAAAAAATTTAAAACAAATGAAAAACTTAATAAGCAATTAAATAAATTGTTGAAGATGCCAATGAATTGAGTTTTGATAAGAGAGAAATGTGTTGACGCTCGAATTCGATTCTTATTAGAGTTTTTCGGTTAATGAAAGAAGCAGTTAATTCTAGTTGCGGGTAGCATTTTTTTTTTCGGCCCGTAGCATTCATTTACTTCGATTATTTGACTCATTTTATAATTTTCATATTAAACGTTTACGTACTTCAAAATATTTTATCTTTTTAGTTTAATTTAGCAAACAATATTTATTATAAACAAATTTTAATAATTAAAGACAGTCAATGTTTATTATGAATAATTTTATATTTTTTTAACTCATTCTCTTAATAAATTTTTAATTATTACATAAAGTAAATATTAATTTTTTTTATGTTCCTAATATATTAAGTAATATAATTTTTTATTTAATAAGTAATATTTATTTTATTAAGTATTAGAAAAAATTTTAAAAAGATAATTCAAAAGAATATATCATTATTAGTAAACGTAAGGAGAAATTTCAAGTTTGGCTTACTCTTCCTCATCCTTTCGGAACCGCCCTATTAGCTAACTCGATGGGTGTCACCTTCCTTGAAAGTTGGTTTACTAGCTGTTTTGTTTTTGTATTTTCTTATTATTAAAATTATAAAATTATTCATGTTTTTATTTAATAATTTAAATTTTTAAAATAACTAGTTTATTACTTTTATTTGGCCATTATGATTTTGATATTAAATTATCAACTATTTTAAAAATTTAAATTATTAAATAAAAGTATATGAATAATTTTATATTTTTTAATTTTTTTATAAAATAAATACAAAACACATAATTAATAACATAATACAAATATGAGATACCAGTTTTTTTAGATGTCAGTATTTTTATTCATTATTAAACATTTATTAGTGGTCAATTTTTACAATAAATATTTTAGACTTAACCGAATATAATCAATAAAAAATTTAAATATTTAACAATTTACAAAGATATCAGTGTGAAAAAAAAGGGTACACTACTAAATCCCTTATTCTACTTTCAAGTCTCGATCGAAAGTCAAAACCAAGACAAAGAAAGGTGATAGTGATCATGTAATACATGTATAATTGAAACTTGAAAGTGTCGTGCAGTTGTTAAAATAAATGCTATTAAAGTAAAATAGATTCTGTCATTCTCAAAAGTTAATAGTTTATCTTATTTTTATCAGTTGAAAAGAATCTTTATTTAATTGATTAAGTTTAAATGATAGGTTCTGTCATCTTGTCATTTTCTTTAAAAAAATATAGGAAAATTATTTAAAAAGAGAAACTTTCAAATTTACTTCATATATAGTTTAGCCTCAAGATTTCAATTAGTTGTACTTTACCTCGTCGTTTACATGAATTTTGACTTTTTGAAGAAAGAAGCAAAAAAAAGAAAAAAGAGACATTGATTGTATTGAACTCTTAATTCTAATCCTACCCGAAAGAGCCCACGTCTCCCTCTGCATTATCTCCCTCTACATCTCTTTATGTTGGCAGACTACGAGAGAAGAAAGATTAAGTTATAGGTAAAAATCTACCGCAATAAAAGTGTAGAGGGAGACGTAAAATTTATAATGTAGGGATAATATTTTTCAGTTGAATAAATACAACCCTTTATAAATATTAGACTTTGTTAGACTTTTTCAAATAATTTTCTAAATTAAATATATTAGATGTTGGGTATAAGACTGAATTAAAACAAAAACTATTATTATCCCTGTTACATAATCTCCATTTGTTTAATTTAAAACAAAAGGAAATTTAACAAGTGGCTTTAAAAAGAGAAATTCTTACATATTTTTAAAGTGTTATTAAGTTTATGTCTTATTTAATTATATCTTAATATTTTAACATTAAATTATTAAAAAAAAACAGTTTAAGATAAAAATAGTCAACGTTATATTGATAAATATATTTTTTTAATTATTTAATATTAAAATATTAAAATATTAATTAAATAAGTGCATAATTCTAGTCACGGTCCACAACCTGCAATAATTCTTCATTGCAGAAGTAAATACTGGAAGGCATCCAACAGCCAAACCAACCCCCCCAGAATCTGGAGCATGACATTTTTGTGGATATGATACTCATGCACTCTTCTGTTCTTATATAAGCCCCTCTCACTCCAACCCCCATTCACCTTCTAAAATAACATTCATTCCCTGTTTCTCTCTCACATGAAACTCATAATACTCGCAAATGGAAGCAAATATTTTTGCACAGAGCCGTAGCCCAACACTAATTTCAGCTCACTGGAAGCTCAAACGTAAACCACAACATCCTTCTGTGGTTGGAGTGCTCACAAGACCTGCAGATGACATTGTAGGAGAAACAAGAAAAGCTAATCTCTACAAAGACAACTGGTTTGATCTCTTAGCCATAAACCATCTATCAAAAAAAGTTCAAGCTGCCACAGGTTCATTCCCTTTTATTCCTTCGTTATAATTCATCTCGAGGAGAAGATCTGTATATTCTTTTTCTTTGAATCCTATATGCAGGACTCAGTAACAGTAAGAGTGGGTATGAGAGCCTGGTAGAGGCAGCTGTTGTGGCTTCACAGACATTTAGCCCTGTTCAGCAGCGAGAAGTTATCATTCAAGCTCTTGACAGAGCCTTCCCAAAGCCAATACTTTCATTGGTGAGTTCAATAGCATTTTGATTTTTCTTCTTCTTGTGCTTTCTCTACCATTTGTTTGGCATTCATTATAGTTATTTGAGAAAAACGAACCATAGTTTAAGCTTGAGTGGACAACTAGACATTCTTGGTTCTGTTCTCATGCTTTCCTTCTTCCATTCTAAGAATTCAGTAATTTAAGGACTTTCAGGTTCTCTTACGCCATGTCCACTCTGTTAGAATTTAAGCAACCTAACCAGCCATTTTCCGAGAGTTATTGCTTAATCTTGTGATGAATGGAAAGGAAACTCTGCAAGTAGTTGTTCTCTCTGTAATAAATGTTTTCTTTTCTCGTTCATTAAACCTCCGTTATTTTCTGTGAAAAATGTTCTTTTTTTTAAATTTATTTTTCTTTTAAACGCTTGGGCATTGTAAATGTAATTTTCAGCAATGAATATATTGTTATATATGGCCAATGGCAGATAAGGACACTGCTACCACCATCTAAAATCGCAAGGGAATGTTTTGCCACCGTCTCCACTTTGTTCTTTGGCTGGTTAGTTGGGCCCTCCGAGGTAAACAACTTGGGCTTAGTCTGTAGTTTCATGACCTGCTAATTTACTTGGATGTCATTTTGTGTTATAAACTTAAAAAAAAAAAAAATAAATCAACATTCGTAGAACCCCACGAGGGAGCTCATAGTAAAACGGGTAAACTATGCCTTCCACTAGTGACGAGACTGAAATTTACAGTATGCTTGTTGGTAATGACTAATGAGTATGTTGGCTAAATGGAGTCCTCTTCAGTCTCATATGTTGGCACAAAAATATCATGTTTTGAATATGATTAGAACACCGGAAATGGTTACCGTAATTGGCTTGTCAGAAAATATAGCCAGCACCAGCAAACTTTAACAGGGTCCTGTCCCTATAGAACCTGAGAAACAAACACAAAATTTATTATAAAATGCAGATTTTGACCCAGTACAACAGAAAACTGAGAAAAGTGATTAGAAAGATACTTGCATGGCAGCAGAGTAGTTGTAAATAGGATTAGGATGTATGATTTGGGAAGAAAATCAATTTGCGAGAGCTGAAAAGGCTTGAAAATTATCCCCTTTTCACTGTTTGGAACACTGTCATCCCAACTAGTCTCCAGTCTCCACAATTAGCGTACATTTTCATTCACAAATCTTGCCTCACTCCAGTTTCGTAAGCACACATGTTGAATTGTTGATCTAGATCATTCAAATGGATATTAACTGTTTAAAGTGTACAGTTCTTTACAACACTACAGTAGGCTGTTTAACCTTCTATGGAATAAAATTTAACATTGATGCAGCCATATAACAAAAAAATTCTCTTGCCATTGCTTCATATTGTAGACATCATGCAATATGGCTGAGTCAATAATGCAATCACTTTCAAATTTTTGCATGCAAAGAAACAAATAAATAACCTAATTGACCATTGTATGCAGGCATCCTTTTACTTTTCAACTATGATATTGTTAATGGATTTAAAAGGATTAACCTCATTAATTGCACCATGGAAAGGTGGGAGAATCGGAAGTCAACGGGAGACGAGAAAAAAATGTAGTCCACATAAGAAAATGCAGGTCGGTTTAGTTTTCCTTTCTATTATAAATTTACATCTTCAACAGAAAATGGTCCCCAATACACCAACCCAAGACACATTCTGGCCTCGGTCTGTTCCTATCATTATGCTTCTCCCACATCCCATTCTCCAATTCCCATCATGATCACCATCAAGTATTTTGTCAATACCAAAATCATGATTATTATATGCATCATTCTCATCATTTCACCCAAGCAACCTAACATCCCCCCACCCTTTTTACATTTGTTTAATAACAATATGTGCAGATTTTTGGAAGAGGCAAACTGTGTAGGGATGTGTATTAATCTCTGCAAAATGCCAACCCAATCGTATCTAAAGGACTCTCTGGGTGTTCCAGTGAACATGGTCCCTAGTAAGTATCCTCAGCAACTACTTTCAGGCACCAATTTATTTCAAATACTTTGCTGCTACAGAACTTGGATTTGATATTATTTTGGAAACCCACTTTGAGAGGTGTTATTTAATTTTTTAGAGTTTTGTTATTTGTACACCAAAATTTTACACATTTCCTCTATATCTCTAATGTGACAAATTTTTAGCCACAACTCAGTCTCTATTCTCTCTTCTTTTGTGGCTCAAAAATTGTCACATCAAAGGTATAAAGAAAAAGTATAAATTTTTGGTGTGCAAATATCATTTCTGAATTTTTTATGCCATGAACTTCTTGGTTTTAAGCAGGAGGCGAAAAAGGGAAAAAGGAAAAAAAGAAACACTTAATGTGTATGTTTCTCATATTGGCAAAATTTCACCTCTGTGACCCCAAAGTTAAAACTAAAAGGAAAAGTTCGATGGTGCTGTAAAATGTATATAAGATTGTCTTTTTTAGTAAATCCACCCAAAAATAAGAAAAGAAACAGTTGTCATTCTTGAAAGATTACCACGGCCTCTACAAGCCTCCACTAGATTGTGGACAGCCTCATCATTTCAATGGAGGACCCCACGCATATACCAATTAGGGTGCAAAATAGCAAACAGACCCGTCCGAACCTACTTGAGGCTTGGGACAACCAGAATACAGATAAATGATGTACACATTGCATGCTTTTGATAAAGATATTGACACCTAAATGATAGTTGTTAAGTTTAACTTCATAGTTAGTGTAATTTTATCTGAATGACATCTTGCTTCTCATGAGCCCACCTTGAAATGAGTTCTGTTCACCAAAAGCATTGAAATTGCATCACAATGACAGCATCAACATCATATAACAGCCATTTCTGTATATGCTAATTCCTAGGATTAAATGAATCTCTGTAATCTAATGAAATTTAAATCGATATCTCCAGTCTAATTGTTATTTGTATCTTCTGATTTGCAGATTTTGATGACATGAGTTGTGAGATGATATTTGGGCAGGATCCTCCAGCATCAACTGATGATCCAGCACTCAAGCAACCCTGCTATAAACTATGTAATAACTTTATTACAAGAGTGCTCACATTCATTTACATGCCAATTTTCTCTCTTCAAAGCAAGCAAACTGTGTAAAATGAAGAAAAAATGCCTCCAGATTATTACACCTAATCAGAAACATGCTTTTGGCAGACCAGCACAAGATTTTGTTTCTGTCTGCCAAAGTTTCAATGATTTAAAAAACTTCAAAAGTAGTGTAAAAGGTCGTAAATTATTCCAGAAAGTGGAATTTAACTAACATTTTATGTTCACATATCCTGCAGGCAAGGCAAATAAAAAGCATGGAACGAACTCCCTCAGTTAATGCAGAGGGTATGGTAGGAGTAATTTTAGAAAAATATCATTCAGTACTAACCACTAATAGTTAAACGAATCTATTTTGTTTCTTCTTTGGGCACATTAACATTTGTATCTGCAATTCCTGTAGAAAAGCTAAGAAGTATTGGTAATTTGGTATCCTCTCGGCAAATTTTGATTTGAATCAGCATGAAATTATGAATTATTAGTGGCAACTACCTAATGAATAATTCTCTCCTCCTCCAAAACGAAGCATTGAATTCTGGCTTGAAAACTGAGACCAATTGATGAACTGTAAAGTTTCATTCCTTTTCATGCTTGGAAACCTTTATCTCACTTACTGGGGTTCAGTAATTTATTCAAATTGGAGCATAGTGTACCTTAGAAATTTCTTGGACTGATGAGGATTGGATTGGGAATGACATCATCAGTGTCCTTTATTTCTGATTTCAAAAGCAAATAGTTTCTTTCTTTGGTGAGAAGTGGTTTGACTAAGATTTGTTGTAGGCTTTCGGGTCAGCAAGGATGAAACAAGAGTGTCTCCCACCTTGTGTGCTGTCAAAGCTGAGACTCATCAGCCATCGCTTCTCGCTCATTAAGAAAACAACGAAGTGCTTCAACGCACTTTGAGCCAATAAAAGTTCATTTGCAAGTGGATTTTCATCATTTTAGTAGTTTGAAAGTTTTTTCTTTCAGGCATTCAAATATGTAAAAGCAGAGTAAGTGGCCAAAGGTATATTTATATTACAGGAAACGAGTCTTGCCATTGTTTTCCCCACTTTCCCTATTATGTAATTTTATAGCAAAGGATAATGGTTTTTAAATAAAGAATTCTAGTAGCCAAAAAAAGGGCACTCCTTCCCCTGCAACGTGTTCATTAAGACATGGAGTCTTGGACTGAGAAGCCCCATCTCTCCACTTCCACCCTCAAGAAACGAGAGGGACATTGATTATTATTGGCACATCAAAACAGGATATATATTGGACTAAGTAGAAACACAGTGGTGGTGTCCACCTTGCTTGAATACTAGTGTCTAGCATCGGAGTGATGTAATTGGCATCTATAATCTATTGACCGTCCAATATGCAAATTTAGACATGTGGATGGATGGAGGTTAGAAAGTGGGAGTACCTGCTTACACGGGAAGGCAGAAGCCCCTCTAATAATACCGACAAAATAGATAGGCGAATACATTCTTAAAAATAAAATTGAACTTTGAACTTTAAAATAATTACTTATTCTAAAAGTCTTTTGATCAAAAGACTAATTGCGATTATGTCCAAAAGATTAATATGAAAATTAAAAGAAAAAAAACAAAATATTACCACTTTAACATGTGCTGTAAAAAAAATGCACCAAGTGTAAGAACTAGTACGAAACTTCTCTCTTATTTGACCATCATCACTGATTTCCTAAGAAGCAGAAAACCAGTAAATGATTACTTTCCTGTTGCATGATGGAAACAAAATAATCAAATTCATTTCTACATCTCAGCAAATGTCCAAGTTAACTATTTATATTCTTTTTTTTTGGTCAACGAATTATTTATATTCTGAAAAATAAAAAGGACTTGCTTTAGAAACACACCAAAATTATGAACCTTTCTCACTGATTTTCTCTTCTTTTTTTCCGTTAATTTCCTTTAATGGTAAAATAGAATAGAATAGAATGCGTACAAATAAACATCTAAGCGTGTCTTTCAGATTTTTCAATCGCAAATGACTAAGTTCCAATGAAAATCATACAAAAATCATAAAATAAAAGTACTATATTGAGGAAGCGGATCGATGTTTTTTGAGCCCGATTTGCTCTTTGTGTCCATCAAGGCCCACAAGACCTAAAGTGTAGGCCATCGCTTGTTCTGTTGTTAATATGCACGCCCTTTCCGTTTTGGGTTCTCAAAATGTTTTTATTTTTTTCAGGACAAACAAAAAAAGATGTTTTATTTTTTTAACTCAAACCCAAAACAAACAAGATATTTTATAATTTCAGAAAATTTTGAGTTATATAACTTAAAATCAACATGAATCATTAGAAAAGTAACCCATAAGATGTTGACATAGTAAAATGAGTTATGTCCTTATACATAAAAATTATATTTTAAAAAGATATTCTTGATTCACATAAAAAAACACATGAATTGTTAAACCAAAAAAAAAGAGTTATGTTCCTATACATAAAAATTATAGTTCAAGAAGATATTTTTGATTCACATAAAAAAAATACATGAATCGTTAGACAAATTAACAAGAATAAATTTTAGTTTTCTAAAACATTGATGGGATTTTTAAAACGGGTTCAATCTTTTTTAATTTTTTTTTTTATTTTGAATAGGTAAACTACTAAGGCAGCTTTACAGCTCGAACTAGACCACATATAATTCAGCCGACCAATTTCACTAATTCAATTAAACTGATTTTAAAATGATCATCAAGACAACCTATCCATCCAATACTAATAAATTCACAATAAAACTTCTTATGAGTTCCCAATAATTGAAAGGCTAGTATATAGTAATTGAATCACACTCTTCACAACTAACCCTGATTTGCACTTACTCTTCACCCTAAGAAAAGCCCTAAATGTTTCATTCCATCTTTGTTTCTGCAATTATTGTCCCATATGTTTATGCAAGGATCTTACACTTTTGGCAAATCCATGAAACATTACCAAATAATTTTCATTTCCACAATTCCACGTGAAGTTTATCAAATGTTACCTTCACCATCGATGTATAAAACTACAAACAACAAGGCACAGCAACAAATTCCCGAAGCTTTGCTCAATAATGAGCACATATTGACAAGTTCATTTATCACAAGGCAAAGGACCCCAAAGAAGGAGACAAGGCCTGTGGAGACTACAGTAGCCAATAGCCATGACACCCAATGAAGACAAGGGAACGAACAGAATTAATGAGTTCTTGAGCAGGGGCATGTGCCCTCTGCCAGTTCACTCATCCATGTTACTTACATACATGCATTCATGTTTGGTATGATGAAAAGAAATGAAATGAAAAGAGAATGAGAATGGAATACTCATCTTTATATTTTGTAATGAAATACTATTATCTCAAATGAAAGGAATAGGAATTGTCAAGGGAATGAGTATTCCTTCTCCTACTTTTCAACCAAATATGAAAATGGAAATGAGATACTTTTTATTCGAATAAACCAAACGTGCCCTTATGGATAACGAACAAACCCCTCATTTTCCTCTCATTTGAAAGTTCAGTTTCTTTGGTTTCTAAAGATAGATAAGATACCCCTACTTGGAAGACTACCGCATGAAGGTGACGTTGAAGAATGAAATTGAAAGGCAGGACAATGAGGACAGGAGACAGGGAACCTTAATCGTTGGATTTGGCTGGGCCTACCCAGTGGCAAAAACGTCCACTCAAGTGGAAAGAAATGGGCCAATAGGCCCGCTATTGGAAAGAAAAGAGAAAAGAGAAAGGTCGAGGCCCACCTGAAAAAAACAAAGAGGCTGGGAAAGTCTGCTAGTTGCTGCTGCTGAGATAGCTCCCATGCTGTCATAACCCCACCAAGACCGAACCTTTGCTGCGTAATAATATTGTGGACATTTCATGGTCAAGAGCTTGCCATGGCACATGATAGAATGCAGAAACGTATAAATTTAAAGTTGTACTACTCTATCTATCCCCCTATAATTGAGGAAGGAAAAAGAAAAGGGGGAGGATAGCACTATGAATTATTGGGCCTCCATCAAGTGCTTGTTCTCGTTCTACATTGAGAACCAACAAGAGAGGTTAGATGAGGAGTTGCCATCAAGTAGTTAATGTAATCATCCGGTCACCAATTAAGGAACCAATCGTGCAGCAATGGGCCAGTTAGATACTTCCTCCATTCAACTGTGTTTTTTTTCTTCTTAAATGGATAACACATTTGGGTTGATTATCATGTCCTAGGGATGGAACTGGAAATATAAATAGAAACGAGTCCCAGTGAAAAGAATAGAACAAAATGGATGGAAGCTTAAATCAAATATGCGTCAATATATTATCTATGTATATATTGATACATGTATTACTCATTTTGGGTTATTTGATTTTCATCACAACGGACTGATGGTATAGATCTAGCCATGTGCGATGGCAGTGCAGTGCATGTCATTTCAAAGCCCGCTTGTGATATACCAATTGATTGGACAGGAGAATTTGAACACGTAGCAGAGCCAGTTAAGGGAGAGTAGCGGTAGGGTCTGTTGAGACAGAGAGGACCCAGACTCTTGATAGCTCCTTATCCACGTCTGGCATGGCATTTCTCAATCGAAAATTGTAGGCATTAAAGCATTCTTCATACCAGTTGTTTCAAAACTGGACAAAACCAACTTAATTGGTGTGTCTCCTATTTGCACTTCAAATTTCCAGAGAAGCGTGATGTCCATCAAGGCTACAGCATATTTTTCAATTAATAGTGACGGCAGCCATGGTGGTGGCTGCAGCATCCGCGTTGCTCGGGTGATGGTGGCGGAGGTGGTGATATTGGG
Source organism: Castanospermum australe (assembly GCA_019955255.1). NCBI lineage: Eukaryota > Viridiplantae > Streptophyta > Magnoliopsida > Fabales > Fabaceae > Castanospermum > Castanospermum australe. The sequence goes on from NSJW01000209.1 coordinate 244,567, forward strand.
GTGGTGATAGAGGATATTTTCACCGTTTCTAATAACTACAATAATAATGGGCATAAATAGTAGTTGAGTTTGAGCAACTTGAGCTGCTCCTAAATGGAACGGAAACAAGATTCTTTCAATTACGGAGGGAGTGAATATTCTTTCATTTATGGAATGGACGTTCTTTCCTTTTCTGCATTGACAACCAATCAGACTTTCAGCATTCCCTACACACCTATTTCAAAGAACCAAACGTGACTTTGCTAGTTTGATTTTTGATAAAACAAACATCATTTTAGAAAGAAAAAATAGCTCTCAAAATTGTAGGATTTGAATTCTCTTTAAGAGTCTTTGAAAAACAGAAGTGAGTCCTGTTATGTTATGAGACATAAAGTAGTTTTAAATAAGAGTAGTAGATTTCACAATCAATTATGGTGGATTCTTCAAATATAAAATTTTGTCTATTTATTTTATAATAGGATTTTTTTAATGTTTTAAGGTAAAAGAAGAGGATCTGAATTCAAACTAACTTGTGTTGCCTTGTACCAAACTTACCTAAGTATTTTTTTTTTTTTATGAACTGCTTACCCATGTTCAAATATAAAAATATATTTGAAAATGTAGACATGCATTTTAAGCAAAAATAATCTTCCCACTAAATGCATTTAAAATGTTAACTTTAAAATATATTTTTAAAGTGAAATTGCATTATAAACTTCGAAAATATGTTATAGTAATAGTATGCAAATGATACATGTTTTGATTGGTTTCTGTTTGCATTTGTTGATGTCTTGAGTGATAGTTTTAGAATTGATTAACATATTCTTATTACTGTTTTATGAAAACAAATACATGCTCTCAAGAAATTAACCAAAGTATGCATGTTTTGAATGGTTCACGAGAATCCACAATTTCTTCGAAAGTAGTACATCCACACATTTAAATATATAAAACATTGTCTCCAAAACATCTATTTAATTATTGAGTATTCGATATTCCAATTTAGAAGTCTTAATTTTACTCATTAAAAAAATGATATGCTGAGCTTTATGTAATATATAGGATGAGCTACTCCTATTTCGCAAAGGAGGAGGTCAAAGGTATTCTACGAATGAAATCGGATGAATTTCATACACTGCATACTTTTTTTAATTGATTTCAGTAGCTTTCATTTAATCTATAATCTAACTCTTTTAAAATCCAAAACATGCATTGTAAGTATATATTTATAAATGTGGTGAAAATAACTATTAATAGATTAAAATATTTATAAAAAAATTAATTAAGTAAAATAGAAGAGTAAGAATGAATCACGCAAAAGCCGTTTTAGACAAAGTATATGGCTACTCACATAAGCTTTTAAGTTGTTTTACATTTCTAACGAGCTTCCTCACACAAAATTTTCAGACTTTATAATAGAAGTTTTAATTGATGTCAATAATCAAATAGTCATTAACATCTAAATTTTAAGTAGAGACTACTAAATAATTTACATCTCTAATAAATCATTGTGCATTTTTTATGCGTAATTATTATTTTAATTAATTTTTTAATAATTTAACAACTTATAATTATATAATATTATAAAAATTTTTATATTAATAATAAATTAAAATTAAAATTTATTAAGTTAGATATTTTAAGATATGTTTAGATAAAAAAAAAAGAAAAGAAAAATAAAAGAATAGGTATGCTTTTATAATATTAATTTATTCAGTCTTTAAAAATTCTAGAGAATTTTAAAAAATTTCCAAACTACTTTTTTTAGTCAGATATGAGAAATGGGTTAGATCGTCCCACGTTAGAATTCGATCCTGAGTGTCGTTTCTCAAGATTATTGCCTTTTGTCACTTCTGCTATTTTGGCCTGACGGGAAAACAAAAAAATTTCAAACTATTGATTTAACCCTTCATACCTTAAAGTCCAAAAAGGCTGCACCCTATCTTTAATCGGGCGAATTGATCAAGTGTCCATTGCTACTACATTATTGTAGTCTTGTAGTTGTAGGACCCCCTTGCCAGAGACCTAAGAGAAAAAACCTTAATAATAAGTAACCTCAGTTAGCCAATAATAACACGACCGATATGATATATAGTTGATAGTCAAGTAGCCACAGATTCAAACATTGCTCACTCTTTATGCACGCCTTTATTTCCGGTCCCTAGTTGCGTTGCTAACTAGTTGGTATAACAAACATCATTAAACTAAGTTTCTTTTTTCTGTGCTGGGACATTATGTTTGAGATCTCACGCATTGCAACTTTGACATTTCCATTCTTCTAACCACTCTCCACATACAATAACCATCAAACATTTTATTTTTATATTTAATAAAAAGTCATCGTTGTTAGATTTTCCTAGATTACAGGTTTAAAATTTCTAATTCCGTCATTAAAAATTAGAACAAAATCATTAGAGGGGGGGAGGGGGAAGGAAAGCAAACAACCAAAAAGAGAAGCAAACGCGCGAAAATTTGAACAAAGCGACCCCTTTTTTTTCTTTGTTTTATCGTTTACTTTACTTTTTTTCTTTCCCATTCAGTCCCTCGTATTCCTAATTTCCAAACAACTTCCTACGAAGCGCAGCGATTCTGCTACATTTTCCGGCTAGGGCAGCAAGATCTCGGATGGTTTCGCCGACCAGATCTTTGAATATGAGGCGTTCGATGTCCAAGACTGCATCCCCCAACTCCATTGCGCGTTCTCCCCATCCGTTCATGCCATCCTCCGCCAGGTCCTTCCTCAAAACCCCGCATATCACCTCAAACAAGTCCTCCGATTCGTCCCTCTCTCCGATCCTCCGAAACTCCGACCAAATCTGCCGCAGCAGCGGCGCCTTCTCGGCCCAGGAAACCGCCTTCCACGGCGGCAACCCCCGGTTCCGGTTCAGGATCTCGTGAATGGTGTCGAAAATCAACCGTCTTCGCAGCGTGGAGGCTTTGGAGGTGTCGTTCCCCTTCAGGTGCTGCTGCTTCTCGAGTAACAGGAAAATGTCACCGTCTTCTGGCAAGTAGTTAGAAGCGCGCAGGATTTCCGACACGTAGACGAAATCGCAATCCTCGTATGGCTGTTCGGACTTGGCTTCGCTGCTACACAAAGCTTTACTCCAGATATCATCTTCTGACTCCGCGGGTTGATCTGTAATTTCACCAAAAACATTATCAAGTAAGATTAAGGAAGCACAGTTTTTTGGTTAATTAGAAAAACAAAGATACCGACACTGTTGGTATATTCCTTTCTGTCACTAAATCACCAATACATTTTTTTTTAATCTTGTGCGTACGGGTTCGGGGACAGTTATTAATATTAATTTTTGAATGAATTTAATTTTACTTGTTCCTTCCTTAACACGAATAAGGATATACACTCAGTCCCACGTGACTGTGCAAGTAGCAGCAGCCACCGCACTTTTGACGGAGTCAATGAACCAATCAAACTAAGCCACGTCCACATCCACATCTTAGTATCAAATGATTGGTCCATGACGGAGAACAGAAGAGTAGAGAAGGGAGAGAGCGTACTAAGATCAAGTTTCCAGTAACAGTACTTGTAGTTGTAATTTGTAAAGAACGGAAGGCCTAGAATACCTGGCCCAAACCAATATTAACTCCTCTCTTGCAACCCAACAAAAAACAGAACCTAAGACTAAAGTAAAGCCACAGGTTTACGTTTGCAGGAGTTTAACATGACACTATCCACTGACCTTTGTAATCAATGCACCGTTTCATTACCGGGGAAGGTGAACACGACGACTCCTCCTTGTAAAATGACGAGTCAAGAACTGACACTGGACTCGGTTGCAACTCGGTTGCTGCATCTGCTGTTATTTCCGCTATGCTGTTCAGCAGCTTATCACACCTCTCCAGTAGATTCCTCCCTTCCTTGTACTCCTCCACCTTGCACCTCTGCACCACAAGCTTTTTCATTCAGTTAATCACCACCATTTTCATCAACAGCAAAAATTATTTAATTAAGATTTAAGAAATAAATTTTCATCAGTAATTCAGTATAATTAATAGTAATATACCTCTCTATCCGTCTGTGAAGACGTGCTGAGGCTACTCTCTGAAATGGTGGACGATTCATCCTCTGCCCCACCCGTCATCACCTTCTCCTTCTTAAGGTAAGTTTGCGCAGTCGCTTTTCTCATCCTCGGCGATCGACTTGTCGCCTGCTGATCCTGTGCGTTCCTTCTCGAGCTTATCTTGGGCGAATGAGCCGGAGACACCCTTCTCGGATCAACACCATCGTTCACTTTCCTCTGCGTCTCCGTGTTCGTCAGAATCCTGATACGGTTTGGGCTCCCCAAGCTGCTCTCGCTGCGAGTAGGCGAGCACGAGTTTCTGGCTCTGGCTTGCGTTTGGGTCCTCATATTCCGATCATTTTCCGGCCGGTCACGCCTCGGGCTCGCTGTGGGAACGGTCTCATTGTTGCACCGAGCTCGAGGACTCGACCAGAAGCTGGAGGGTGGAGAATCACTCCCGGTCCTTCCAGGTCGATTCAACGAACCTGAAAATCTGGCTGGCTTCATCACAACAATCGGAGATTCGTTCGCTGGGATGCTTCGGTCCGAAACGAAATTCCTGTGGTTGCTCGGAGCCGTGGATTTCTTGGAATGCAGAAGACCCTTCAGCTGCAGGGCCTCCAGGATTTGCTTCAGAGTCTCGAGATCCTTGGACGGCTCATCGATCCCTCGCATCTTCAACCTCCTCTCAATCTCTCCATAGATAGAAACTGGGAGCTTTGGCTCGGGGAAAACGTCAGCAGAATCATAAAAACTCTTCTTTTGTCCTATTCCCCTGAGTCTGAGGGGAGCTTTGGCGGGCTCTGTCTTTCCAGTTCGTGCACTAAAACCTTTCGAATCTGCGGCTCTGCCATTGGATTGACGATTACCAACAGCTGCATTGTCCCGGACTACATTGCTGGAAATGTTGACACGAGAGTTCGACTGCTGCTGCAACATCTTTAACTGGAAATTGTTGCTATCGAAGAAACGATACTGGGGCAGATCTCTGGAAACCCTGGACTCAGAAGCGGATCTTCGAAGCTCAGCCTTCTTCACGGGTTCAGGATCGGAATCCTGTAAAGGCTCCAGCCCCATGAGCCTTGCAATCACGCTTGTCGATCGGCGCTGCGTGTCCCCATCGCTCACTGCTCCTCCGGTATTTTCGCATCGATTGGTTGATAGCATTGCCGTATTGTTTCTGATCTCTCTCGGGTGAAGGCTTCCTTTGGCATCCACAACGGCTCTGCTATCCAAAGATAGCCTGGGAGCCTCTCTGGAAAACTTCCACGAAGACCTCGCGCCTTCCTTGAATTCAAAAACAGGAAGGGGAAGAGGCGTCTTTGCTTCAGTTGTTTCTGGCGTTGGACATTGGGTCTCTGTCTCAGGGGACGGTGTTGATTCCGCCGGAGACCCAGTGTATTTCTCCGGTTCCGGCGACGAAACCGGTGCCTGCAAAATACAATAATTGCAAGTGGAAAGAGATTAAATGGCGAAGAAAAGGCGCCTCTAACTGTCACGGATTTGCATAAAACAAAGAGAAGTTGGGCGAAAACGCATGAATTACCGGATGCTCAGAGGGAGGGAGTCTTTTAGCGGAGTAGACGCGTTTTCCGGTGAGTATCTGGGGGCGATCGAAGATCTGAAGGAACCCAGCCATGCAACCCATCTGCTTCTCAATGTGTGTTTCCAGGCTCTGGTCGCGTACTATCCCCGTCGTCATTTTCTCGCTCTCACTCATTCTTTCTTTATGTTTGTGTTGATTCGTCACTGTGAAGGCTCATTCTCACATTCCTCTTCTCTCCTCCTACTCTGCCTGTCATGTCATGAGGCCTTTATCTGAGACTCCCGCTTTTCTGGTCTTTAAAAGGGGTGGGCGCAATTAGAGCCCAACAAGGGGAGAGCAATATTTGGAAATGAGAGTTTTGCCCTTCACTTTTATTCAAATGCCAAACGGGTCTGCCCATTTCGAACAACTGCAATAATAACTGGCGTATTCTCAATTTACTTTTTTTTATAAATAATTTATATATTTCTTTTTTAAATTACAATTATTAATTTATTGTATTTATAAATTAATTATTTAAATAAATATAACTTCAAATGCGATATGTTTAAATTTTAAAAAAGTTTTGTTAAAGTGTGTTTAAGGGTAAATGTTAATAAATAAAAATAAAAATTATTAAATAAAAAAAATATAGTGTCTTTAAAATTCAAAATATATTTTATATTTTTTTAAAATAATTAAAATAATTTAATAAAAAGATAATAAATATTATTTTTATTTTTTAATTTATCCTTTAAAAGCATATGTTAACAAAATTTATTTTAAAAATAATTTTTCTTAAAATATGAAAATAACTTTATGCAAGAGTGTGAGAAATATATAATTTATAGTTTTATCATTTATAATATTACATAATATTTTTATTTTTATTTTTATTTGTAAATGATTGTACAATAGTAATATTTTAAAAATATAAAAAGTCATATACCAAATGACAAGATTTTCCTTAAATAATAATAATAATAATAATAATAATATATTATTATTATTATTATTATTATTATTATTATTATTATTATTATTATTATTAGATTCAAAAAATGAATGCATGATTGGACGAGCATCTCATCAAAATAAACGTTTTGTTGTTTAAATGAAATTTTGTTAATTTTTTGTTTTGTTTGATTTAGTATTAGTATCATTTTTTAAATATGATTTTAACTTTAAATATTCATTTATTTTAAAATAAAATTTTTTTATTTAAGTAATTTTTTACTTTAATTTTTTAAAGACATACATGATATTACATTAATTTTTTAATAATAGTTAATTTCATTTGTCTTGTTTTTTTATAATTAATTTAATGTCATTTTAATTATTAATTTGATAATATAAATTAACATTGAATGATCAATTTGATATATTTATAAATAAAAAAATTAATATGATATTGTATATTTATCAATGACTAAAATGAACATTTACTTTTCTTATTTTTATATTAAACATGTTTTTTTTTTTTCAACTTCAATCACTTTAGCACAAAACTCATAGTGGTGTTTATAATCAAAACAAATAGATTTAAATCAAAAAAATTGATCAAAAATAAAAAATTTGATTAATTTTAATTTTGCTTATTTAATGAAAACTAATAAGTTTTATTTGATTTTTAATTTTTATTTATAAAACTAAAATAAACTAAACTGAGATTATATATATATAGTAAAGATTTTGATTTGTTGTTTTTATGAAAATATTTTGAATAATTTGTTGATTATAATGAAGTGAAGTTGGATATGAATGTTTAAAAAGAAATACTTGATTGAAAATTAATTAGGATTGACTTATTTTAATTTGTTTATCTAATTAAAATAAAATATATCAATTTTTAAGATAAAAAAATTGAATGATTTGATTTGAATAACCTTTTTTTTTTAAACTGAACCCATTAAATAACAAACATTCTTACAAATTCACTTTTAAATGAAATAAAATTTATTTAAAAATCAAATATACACAATATAATCTTTTTTTTAAAAAAAAAAGTAAGAAGAAGTTAACAATCTTTTACACTGCAAGCGTAACGACTACAATCTTTTTTAGTAATGATTTCTAAATTTAAATTTTAGCTATACTTATAAAATTATAATGTTATAACTATTACAACTAAGTATTTGTGAGTAATCTACACAATATAATCTAAATACATTGTAAATTGTGAATTTAATTTAATTAAATGATTGACAAAATTCTTAATTTAATCATTAAAAAATTATATAAATATTATTTTAATCATTCAAAGAATGTTAATATTAATTTAATATTTAAATTATTAAAAATAACATCATTTTAATTTTTTAAAATAATTAACATCAATTTAGTCTCTTAATTATTAAAAATATTATCAATTTAATTATTTAATAAAATAAAATAAATATTAATTTAGTTCTTTAATTATAAAAATTATATTAATTTATTTTGTATTTATATATAAAAAATAATTTTAATATCATATTTTATAATTTAAAAATTAAATTAATATTAATATATTTTAAAAAATTAAAGTAATATTAATATAATTTTTAAAAAATTAAATTAAAAATTTAGCCTAAAATAATTTTAGTTGAGGAACGGTTTGGTTCTGAAGTGCAAAGCGCGCGGCCACTTTATGCACTCTATTATTACATTTTTTTTTTTTTGACTGGCACTTTATTATTACATTACGCTTTGGTAGTCCAGGCCTTTTCAGCGGAGCGACCTGCAGCAGCCACCGTGGGCTATGCTCTCTACCTACGTGGCAGATAATAAGCGCTTCGATTTTTGTGCCTTTGAACAAGTAACCAAATATTACCAAAACACCCCAACAAATATAGCCGGTCATCATGCAGACCTGATGAAGCATCAAATTCAAGCCACAACGATCGGAAGCATTTTATAAGCAAAACCACTTAGCGGAACAATTAACGCAAATAACGAGGGAACGGGGCAAGTGGGGGACTGAAGTGGTTTTGTATTTTTTTTTTTAATATAGAAAAACTGAATTTATATCTTTTATAAATTGTTTAAAATTTTCATTATTAATTTAGTTTTAGTGACTTGAGAACTAAGGTTTTGCAGCAGAGATTACTACTCTTTAAATTTTTTTTATAAAATATTATAAGATATTATTATTTATTAATCTATTAATATTACAATCTTAACATCCTTTTACATTAGTTTGGAGGGAAACAAAGAATATGACCATTTAGTTTACATTTCTTTTTTTTTAATTATGATATTGGCATCTTTTTTAGTTTAATTTTGACATGAAAAAATATGTACTATTAGATTATTATCTTAATTGTATCAAAGAATATTGACCATTAAATTAAATGTGAAAATATTTTCTAATATTACTTTTGTCTTGAAAAGTGTTATTTTTCTTTTTTTTTATTGTATCATATTTTATTTAAACATTTAAACTTCTATTTTTATTTATTTATTAAATAAGATTGATAATTATTTGTGTTTGTATCTATATTATATTGAAAAGCAAATTTACTTATGTATTTTATAAAATCATTTAATTTTTTAAATTTTTATTTTTATTTTAAAATTACATTTGTTAGTTACTTATACTTAAATATTGGTTTATTGAACTTTTAACCAAGTTTATAATTGATATCACTTGTTTCAAAAAATTACCTATTGATACTTAATTTTTTTTTTAACATGACTATTATTATCTCATGATTTCATTTGAAGATGAACAAATTTTTACGCTCATGTAATTATTTTATTTTAAATTATTGATAATATTATATTTGATAAATTATTACTATATTAATTATATAAAAATTATGATTTAATTGTGACTAAAGCATTTTTTGGTCTTTATAGTGTTAAGAAAAAATGATAAGATTGAAGTACTTATAATTAAAAAAACAAGACGAAAGAAAACACTCATGCATCGCACAGGTATATGACTAGTTATTATATATTTCTATTAAATTTAAAAATAATATGAACGTCCATGTTCAAAAAATATTTGTTAATACTTATATTTATATTTTCTTAATATTAATATTTCGAATGAATTGTTAAGCTGTTAATTTTTTAATAAATACTTTAAATTTATAAAATATAATTATTAAATTAATAAATATTTAAAAATTAAAAAAAATAAAAAAACCTTGAGTAGTATGGGTGAGTGGAACCCGTGAGCTTAGGAAATACGGGAAGTGAAACCCGGGAGCTCAGGAAACTAAGCCAACGTTACAAAGAAGAACCTGAAACATGGGAGAGTGGAAGCCAACGTTTCATTGCGTTCCAACGCAAATGGTATTGGACACCACGAGAAGCGGCACAGCTCTGTTCCGAAGCCAACGTGCCGTGGGATGGGTGATGAACTTTGATATGTTCTCTAGCATTCCACCGCTTCTTTTTTATTATTAATTTATAGTTATAGTAACTTTTTTATTACCAAAAAAATTGATGAAAGAAAAGCGCTGAAGCACAGAAGCAAGGCACCGCTTCATTCGCACTAACGAACGCAAACCTGGGAATCCGCGGAAGACCATGGCACGTAGCGGGGACCTTTTGTTACATGTGGGAGTAAGTGTAGTGCATGCGAGTGAAATTTCAGAGTCTAAGACCAATGAGCCAATATTGTGTTGGATGGAAAAGGACAAGCTTGACCGCTTACGTTATACCAGATGTGAGACTAGGGATCACACAGGTAATAATCCCAACTCGACACCCCAGTTACACAGGCCTAGTGTTCCCCCAAGCTATTGCAGAACTCAAGCTAACAAAACAAAAAGAAAGGTCGAATTAAACCGGCCTTTTGTGGGAGCTGTGACCATGAAAACGACGCAGTTGCAGGCTTGCAGCAAATGACAGAGACACACTCATAATTTGCTTAAATTATCGAAGGTTTTTTAACTTACACAAGGATAGAAAAAAAAAAAAGGGGAACAATAATAATTGAACGTGAATGAAGGAATTGGGATGGTGTCAATTCTTGAATAAATTATTACTGTCTATTGTTGGTAATTCGTTCAACTATTAGTATGTGTTATTAATTTTTTAAAAAATAATATATATTTATAATATAATTGATTAAATTATATATATTAATTATTGAATAAAATATTTAAATATATAATATTTATTTAAATTTTTTTTTCTAATTTTTATTGATTACGACAAAGTGTTAAGTAACTATTGAAAGAAGTGCTAGGTAAGTTTGGGACACACCATTAAATGAAGTTAGGAAGAAAACAAGTCAATTCGGACGAGTTACTTCACTGCTGTCCTCGTCACAATTATTATTTATTAACTGTTGCCCATTCATAACAATTGATCCAGCTGCAAACTAGAAAGTGATGGTTCAAGTCGCTACTCCTCAAATGAACACTTTTTTTTTTTTTTAATTTCTCCCATTCTGTTGTGTTCTAAACAGTGAGAGTGAAGACTCCAGTCGGTCGTGCTATAGCTCTTCAAATTTGAAGCAAGAAACCCAACAAAATTCGACCACAAAATACTATGCATTTATCTAGGGATTGGGCGTGAAGGCACTGACTTCCATTGAAATTGATCTGATGGCCTTAACTTTAGTTTCAATATCAATATGCAATATGCATGCGTATTGAGTAGTGAGTACTTGACGAAGTTCGTATCCAACAGTATCCATTTTTGGGGATTCAGCTTTTTTATATATTTGTTGTCTACTTTTATTTATGGTTTAAGATTTTTACACATAAATTTAAAAAATTATTAAATAATTTCAATTATAAAAAATATAATTTAAAATAATTAAATTATTTTTCTCTCACTTCATTAATATTTTTTTTCTTAATTTTATTTGTTTTACACATTCTCTTTTTATTAAAAGATAAGGATAAAATTTAAAAAATTAATTAATATTTTTTTAATATTTTTAAATAACATATATTGTTAAATAAAAAATTTTTATTACACAATAAATAAAAATAAACAGAAAGAATGGTGTTTTGTTGGGGGAATTTCTCTCAATATATTTTGCACTATTTGATAGTGCTACTAATTAAGCTATGCCTATGTATGTGTGATATATACGCTTGTTTCTTCAATGGATCAAGATGTTCACGTTGTTATGTTAACTAATTCTCTGACTCATTTGATTGTGTTTTTCCAATGCACAACAATTTTAATTATTTTATACAGGGTCAACCAGATGGTGTGCCGTATGCCTGCAATCCGAGAAGATCCCGATCAGAATTTTAGGAGGCATAGTTTATAACATGCTTTATCTACTTTGCTGCAATTAATCCAAGATAAATCCAGAACATTGTTAACAAAACGGCAACTTGTCATGCAAACTGGATTCTTGTTTCGGAAAGGGCAAGCATAGGAAGCGTAACTAATTAACTTCCATGCATCAATATTAGTTTGTAATTAAGCCTAAGCTCGAGATACTAAATCCTCTAGTCGAGCACCTGGGATTGTGCTTGGTGTCAAAGGGCTCTATCTGTGTAGCTTGAGAAGAGCGAAGTAAGGATCGATTTGCACGTTTTCAGTGTAGATTTTACGTACACTTTTTTGCAATACGATTTACAGACGTTGGCTGTTGTCAGCAATAAAAGGAAAAATATTCAAAATCTGTACCCCCATGATTTGTGTGCTTTGCTAAAAGTGACAAATGCATGATCACATGAATACCCCCAAGGCCTCAATAGTGCCTTACTCACTCTGCAATCTCCATATATATATTCTCCATATATTCAACGAGTAAAAAAATGTTATTGCAAAGCCCACTTATTGCTGTCTTGAAGACCTCTCCATGAAGCCCTCTTTCTAACCCAAGTTGGTAGAAGCAACCATTGTGCACGCAGATGTCAATTCCTTAAAAGGAAGAACATAATACATTTCCTTCTTGCCAAAACTGTCTTGTTCAGTTACACAGCCTGTATATATATGGTCATAGAGATAACAGAAGCTGAATAAAATATACTGATCTATCATCAAAAATGGGGTCAAGCTGCCATCCCATGTGGATTGTCCTATATGCACATATAACCCGTAGCTCTTTTCTGATTGATCCATGTGACCCTATTGGTGTATGTACACCCCTCTATTACAAGCTCCATATATCTTTCACAGCTCCACTCTTACTGGTTACATTTCTGGTCTAACAACAATAATGTACAGATGCAGGCTATGAAATAAAAGCAGCACTTAACTTTTTCTCCTCCATTCAAATCACATGCGTTTCAGATCTGCATAATATCTTTCACCTATTTCATAACAGAAACCTCATCCTAACACCATCTGATCTAAGTCATCTGCCTACTAAGCTAAAGGAAAATATTTCTTGCACATTAAAAAGTCTCCACCATTTTTACACCAATAGTTACGCAAGCACTTTTCTTTTTATTGATTACATGGGTATATGTTAAATTTGACTTTGAAGGTCACATTACCAAATTTCTTCCATCTCTCCTCCCGCTCAATCATTTAAACACTTTTCATATTAAATTAAATATTTTTTTTACACATAGTTAATTACTTGTATTGTACCTTCAATATATAATATTTTCAAATCTCCTGAAGGTTATTTAACCACATTTCACATTAAATTAGTCACTTTTTTACACATTGTTAATCACTTAATATGTATCTTTAACACTTAACATTTTCAAACCTCCTAGAGGTTAATTAATTACTTTTTACACTAAATTAATCACTTTTTATATATTATTGACCACTTAACCTACACATTCAATACTTGGCATATCTAAACTTTCTAGAGGTTATTTAACTACTTTTCACACAAAATTAATCAATTTTTTTTATATATTATTAATTACTTAACCTGCATCTTAAACACTTGATATTTTTAAATATCCTAGAGTTCAATTAACTACTTTTAATACTAAATTAACTATTTTTTTATACATTGTTAATTACTTAACTTATACATTAAATATTCGACATATTCAAATCTCTTGAGATTATTTAACCAATTTTTACATTAAATTAACTACTTTTTTACACATTATTAACCACTTAACTTACACATTTTAAAATGTCAAGTGTTGAAAGTACAGGTTAAATGTTTAACAATGTGTAAAAAAATGATTAAATAATCTCTATCATGTTTTGATTGTCATATGTTGAATGTATAATGCAAGTGATTAATAATATATAAAAAAGTAATTAATTTAGTATAAAAAGAGGTTAAGTAACCTTCGAGAGATTTAAAAATGTCAAATGTTAAAAGTACAATGCAAATAGTTAATAATATAGAAAAAATTAATTAATATAATATAATAAGTGGTTAAATAACATTCAATAGGTTTAAAAATTTAAGTGTTGAAAGTGCAGCGCAAGTGGTTAATAATGAGTAAAAAAGTGATTAATTTAGTATAAAAAGTGATTAAATAGCTTTAAGGATATTTAAAAATTCAAGTGTTAAAGGTTTAGTATAAGTGATTAATAATATGTAAAAAAAATAGTTAATTCAGTATAAAAAGAAATTAAATAAATGAGTAAGAAGAAAGATTCAAAAAAAAATTTGATAGAAGTCAAATTTAATAATTATCCACTTGACCAGTTAAAAAAAAAAAACTAAAATAACTTCAAATGTAAGAATGCTAGAAATTTTTTAGTGGGTAGATAACATAAGTGTAAGCTAAAACGAATATATGTTGACACGCACACATGCAACACTGTACTCATCGCAGTTACACTACAAATGCTACACGACTCTAGCAACTACTTTTCTAGCTAAAATCTATTACACTCGTGTATGCTAGTTAAAAGTAGCTGCAACTAGAGTATTACATTACTTAACACAAAAAGGGGAAAAAGACTAAAATCAAAAGGAAGGGAAAGACCATCGTCCTCGATTTCCCATGTCCTGGTTATATAAATGCGGTAAAGGGAGCTCAGTTCCCAATCCTGAAACTCCCATGTTCTCTCCCCGACCCCTCTAGCGCTGCTCACATTCCTCAATATCCTAACATCGGTTACACTGCTTTTCACCAATGACTTGCAAAAGTGCCCTGAAATGACTTTAACTACACTTCTGGGTTATTTCCAAATCCGAAGTCAGAGATTTCACAATGGATTAGGGAGTGCCCAGATAATTAACCAGTAATAGCAGGCAGATTTCATAGGATAAAGATTCTTTCAAGAAGAAAAAAAAAGAAGAAGGAAAATGCAGATAAGAGGGAGTCCCTATCTCTCTCTCTCTCTCTCTCTCTCTCTCTCTCTCTCTCTATTATTTCGTATTCATAATATCATTAATATGTAATTACTCAAGTTATCCCATTTGCTTACTAAGAACGAAAACCTTATGACTTAAAGTACACATTAAATCTCTTTATTTGCTCAATATACAAAGATAGCCATATTATATATCTGGCGTAGACAGGTCTTTCTCTTTTCTTGGTATATTATTGTAGACATTAGCTGATTGGTGGAAAAGGATATAGGAATGCTGAATCAATGATGAATGAGAGATGGGATTCTGATTCCTCTATCTAGGGTTCAGTAGTTGGACCACTTCGAAGACTGCTATTCCTCTCCCCCATTCACATGGATACTCTGTTTCTTTTCCTTTTCTTTTTATTAAAATGATAATAGGGATATACTCTGTTTCTTTTATGTTCATATATATATATGTCTTTCTTCGCCAAATTTGTTGCTTATATTGATGGTCACTGCAGCAAGGGTTTTCGCCTTTTGGTATCCAATTAATTCATTAGCTGCGTTAATTGACCAAGCCCGGGGCAACTGAGGAACCATGAGGTGTATAATAGCTATACCCTTATTAATTACCTTTACATCGTTGCAAATGCATACAACTACTATGTAAGTCATTGCTTTAATTGGTTTTTGCTTGGTCTAAAATTGCCTACCTATATACGAGCAATACTATTCATTTAATTTTTGTATTTATGATTGTATAAATGAATCTATTCGAAATTAGGTATGCTTTTAAATCTTTTTTTTTCTCCAAATATGAAATAAAATTACATGTATAATTAATTGTGTATAATTATGAATATAAGAAATGTGTAAGTAATATTATTCCTTGACCCTATGATTCAACTTCAGTAGTTATATATATTAGTATCCGAGTCAAAGCAGGGAATCTGCAACATGACAATAGTAATTAAGGATAATAATTGAGGTGAAGGTTCATGTATCTTACCATGTCCTTGCTGATAATGTAAAAGCGAAAAAGATGATGAAGTTGAAGTTCTTCATGTGCAGGAATACTTGGTGGCATCTTTGTCATCTAGTGAGGAAGGTTAATCATTTTTCCCCAATGGAATTTGATTCTATTATATATCACCCTACTCAGGCCCTGACAGTTTATGAGATGCATGGTGTATATATATATATATATATATATGCATATATATAATTAAGCATGACCTAATCTAAAACAAGAGTCAACATTTGGGTATCCAAAAGTGAAAACAATCTTCTAACATTCACATGCCTCTGCCTTTGTTTTTCTTATTCCCTGAAAAGGGGAAATAAAAAGACCCAAGAGAGGATGATAGCTGATAAGAAAGACGAAAAGATAAATCTATGCACATGGTATGCGGGGGAATAAATTCGTAAGTTTTTTCTTTTCTTTTATTTTTCTTCTTTGTTTTTTTTTTTTTGGGTTCTGTTAGGTCTTGTTCTTATCAAGTCTACGACCATGAAAGTTTATTCAAGGTTGGAGAAATTATTATTTTTCCTTGCCAGTTACATGCAGTAAGAGTAGTAGGAAAAAAACTATAATAGAAAAATTGGAATTCTGACCCAAAAAAATTATAGAATAGAAATCCTGTATATTATTACAATATACATACACAAGTTTTATTCACTAGATAAAATGGCTTGTGAAACTCAATCATTATTATTTTAAATAATAAGAAATTGTTATTTATGTAATTAATTTGAGAAAATAATTTGACGCAATACTTCTACATACTAGTAACTAACGTGTATAAAATAGTGTGCCAATAATATATCTCAACCTGTTGTAACTTTTAATCATTCGCTTCCTGCACTTGAATTCGGGGGAATTAAAACTTGCTAGAAAACTTCACCCTTTTGTCTCTTCTCCATTCCTATCCTTGGATAGGGAGAAATCATAGAAGGGAATGTTTATCATAAGTTTTTTTTTTATTTAAAAGTTTTATATAAAGAAAAAAAAGAAAGGAATGAGAATCTTTAGTTAATGTTTTAAAACTCTTTTTTTAATCTTTATAAATATTTTAGATTTTTTTCAATTTAAATAAAAGAAGATAAATATATTAATTAATTTATCATTCTTTTTTATTCTATTCTTTTTTATTTTCTTTAAATCTCACCCAAGATAATAATCAATAAAGGATGGTAAACTTTAAAGATATTTGATGAAAATAATGTAATTTGATTAAATCAATTATTTTAAAAATATTTATAATACTTATGTTATGGTCTAATAATCCATTGGGTATAGTAGACTCGGCTAGATTAGTATAGCGGGGGCTAGAACACTGATTAGGTGTAATCTCTTGATATAAGAACGAAAATGCAGCCGAACAGAGGACAAGCCTCTTCTATGAATGAGTTCACATTTTATAGGGCTAGGTTTAGCCTAAGATCAAAATGTCATAGAATTAGGTTTTAATCATAGAATATAAACACTTCTATGCATGTGTTAATGTGTTATTCTAGTTTTCCTTCAGCGAAAGGCAACTAGCCAATAACATGGACGTTCTAATACTAGCTGGAGCTTGTAAATTGTTACTTGTTATACTTGTTTGGCTCGTTCTTCCAAGCATTTGGTGGATTAAATTAGAAAAGAAAGAAAAACTGCAAACATGGATTAATTTATTAAGCCAAGGAGGGGGGAAAAGTGAAAGCAATGTGGAAAAGGAAAAGAAAATGATGCTTAACGGTCCTTTTTAGTTTTTTTACAATACGAGATGTGCCCTGAAAAGGGTTACTGGGGGATGTTTCCATTTTTTAAATGTGGCCGAAAGCGTTGTCTTTTCTCATCGATAGTAGGCACTCTCACATGGTTCTCTCTCTCTCTGTGCCAACTTATTGGTGTACTTCATCGCAGGCTCCAAAGAACATGGCTTCATACTTCGTGCACACTCCATAGTCCATACTCGTACAAAGACTCGTGATGGTCAAGTGCTCCTCCTGCCATAATCATATATTGAAGTTTTCCATGAATTTTATCATAAATTGTGAGTTCAGAATGCCAACATTTTGCTTTTATTATAAATGCTGACGATGATGATGCAACCCAAGTTGCTTCTACCAAATGAGATCTTAAACTCTTTATAGCTTTATCTTTCAGTTTTTCACGCAAGAAGAAAGAACAAACACAAACTACTCTCCAGCAAAAAGGGTATGCATCAGATTTCTTGTGAGTTATGAGTAGTACCACTTGCAGGCCTTGGAGGCTGAGCTTCCCTGCTGAAAATACTCGCTAGTGGCACCTAACACAATTTGTTTCTCTTAGCGATGATATCTCATGACATCGTTTTATGACTCTAATTAATGGAGTATTCTTCTTTTATTTTGTTTTCAGCATTTAATATTCAAAATTAAATGATAGTATATATAATTATTTTGGGGGGCGTTCAAGCTTAAATTAATACAATTTTTACACAACATAGTCTCCAACTAATCCATGTAAAAGACAGAGTAAAAGGTTTGGATTTATATGGGTTTTTGAATGCTGTATAGGTTAGGTGGCGGGCTTGCCGGCCACTACAACTTTATTCCTTTGTGACTCTACCCAAAAACAAAACCTTTATTTCTTTGTCAGGCTTGCATTTGCAGCACTGGCGACGGAGCAATAGTTTAGTTTCAAGGACAAAGGACTAGATGCCACCAGAAAACTTTGATTCGTGTTCTTTGTTTTGCTGGATATGCACTATGCACCCTCACAATTAGTGCCAAGTTGGCCTTCTAGCTAGCTCAGAAATATCAACCGTCTATAAGCTTGAGAATGAGATGCTTAGTTGTTCACATAAACCCTACAGTGACACAATCTAACAACATTAAAATATGAGTTGTTTTCATTTGATACTTGCTTGTTTTGAATAGTTAGTGAAAAATTAATTTTTTTTTAAAAAAATGAGTTTTACAGATAAAGAATGTTCACCAAAAAACTGATTTTGTAAGATGTGGAAGAGAATGAGTTTTGGGAAGAAAATGAATTTGGGACCAAAAAAATTGCACAAGCCTTGGCCCAACATATTCACTTGTCTAGCTCCGACGAGATAGTGAATATGTGTCTCGTTTTAGATTTCTTTGCGATTAAAATCACCTCAGATTGTTCTTGCCACACAAGTATGGAACAATTCAACGGCGGAACACATGAACACAAGTTCTTTAATCTATCTACTCTATAATGAAAATATCTCCTCCATTATTTGTATCCCTAGTATTATTATTATTATTATTACTACTCACACTATCATCGACAATCTCCACCACTCCCTTATCACTGCCGCGCCGCATCAGTCGCCACTACTTGCCAGAAAGTGCATGTTCATCACATGATGCCACAGTACCACCATTGCTTCTTGTTGCTACATCATCATTGGCTTCCTCGCCCTATATCGTTATCATAATCAACCATTGGCATGATAAGCTGATAGCTGTCGAGTATTTACTATGTTGCTTGCGCTCGCGAACAAATTCTGATAACCCATGGCCTTGAACACTGCCATTAGCAGTTTGGTGTTCGTGAATGGCGAATGGGTGGAGCTACAAGCCTTGGAATGGAGAAATTCTAAAGTTCTGACTATATCTCGTATAAATATTATTATATAAAATTATATTTGGTATTATTACGTTATGATAAGTGTCATATTTTTACTGATAAAGTACATGTAAATTTCTCCTTGAAATCTTGAGAGTTCAGCCCTTTCAAGAGAGAGTACATGCAGTCACCAAAGATCAATTGGTAAGAAAAGGATTCAAGGCCTGCAATATTAGCGGCCTATAGAATTTGTTTACTTTTGTCAGCTTCATTTTCCTTTCCTAATAGCGTCTTTACTAGCAGATGAAGCCAGGTAACACAAGATGAGGGTAAAGTAATTCGTGATTAGGTCTGACAATACAGTTACAAGTATTTATTCTGTTGAAGACTAGAGGGAAGGGTGGCAGAGAGAGAAAAAGCGTAGGTTTGATAAACGATCCACTAAAAACTTGTAGGTGATTACAAAGTCTATGGTAACAAATTTGTTTGTGAGATGAGGGATTATGAGCATTTCTTTGTTTTGCCAACCCCTACGAGGTCTGCCAGAAAATTTTCTTCTCATTCAGGTTTAGTTGACAACTCATGAAACCATTTTAAGGCCTTTCCAAATGCTACCTCTTTCAAGGCTCCATGCTGTTACAATATAGTGCCTCCACGTTGATTTATGTACGCACATACCAGTTCCCATTAAAGTGCATTCTCACTCAGTTGGCTTCTGATTATACACCCTAGAGAATTTAACTATTTTAAAATAAAAAGTTTACTTTAAACAATAAAATGAGAAATATTAATCGTTAATAAAAAATATAACAGTTAAAATCATGATAAAATTCATGCACGTGTATAACAAAATATGATGATGTTAAAATTTACTTTCTTAATTTTCTTATCAATACTTAATATTCTTTACTTTATCCTCTAAAGTGAATTTTCCACTTTACGAGTCAATCCTACCTTGGTATAAGCACAAATAATGATACTTCTAAATTGGATACAGTAAATGAATGTGATTTTACAAAAACGGTATTCAATGCAGTATCTTACGCAATAAACCAAGGATTCATTAAAGAACTATTGTACAAGGTATAAAATATCATCAAACATTTTCCTGAGTTCCAGAGTCACTTCTGTGCAGTAACATGTGGCATCCTATTGTAACACAAGGCAATTGATAAGAGTGCTTCTAATCAAAGTATGCAACACCTACAACCGTGTGGATCCTGAGGCCCTTCAAACCATCTATCCCATAACAGGTTTACAGGTCCATGTATTCTGTTATTAGAGGAAACTGATGATTATACAATACAACTACAAGGAAGATACAATATAAAGTAAATATGTAGGTAACAGAAGTTACTCTGGGAGCAGTGGATCAGGCCTACTTTCCATGTTTTGCAGCAAACTGCAGTATGTCAAGTGGAATTGTTTAAGCCATATAAACATATTGTAGAACCATGCTTTAAAGGTGCATTGAACCCACAAGTTGACAATGGGTACATAGACTGAGAAACTCCTATTTCCAACTTGCTGAATGGGCCAACAAGAATTCATCTATTTCAGATGTTGAAAATAAGACAACTTAAAATCCTCCTATGAACTATTTATCAGGATTTTCTTATTTCTTCTTTCACAGAGAAGAGAAAAAACTGTTCAGCACTTACTCCATGCATATGGTTGACACATTTTCTGCTTTCTCAAGTTCTTCCAATTCTTCCTGCATAGTAGTCAGGAAAAGAGAATGAATCAGGAATGAGCATGCAGTAACTGAGGTAACAAATATACATGACTTTTCAGAGCAGTTAATTATCGGCTTACACGAAAAGAAAATACTCAACTTTGTAAAATGGCCTGACATTGACTTAAACAATTAGAAAAGCGGAGCAATACAACCAATTATCAAGTATACATGATGATAAGATAGAAATATTTATGTGAACTAATAATTTTGCTAGGAAATCAGAAGGTAGACACAAGACAAATAATTTTTCCACCTCTTTTAGTTATTGTATTTTAATTTTTATCTTTTTTTTTTTCACATTCAAGCAAATGAAGAAGGTAGCTAAAATTTCAAGCATTTGCTCGGATTTCTCATAAGAAAAACAATCCACAGGGTTTTTGATATGTTATGACTTTCAAGAAGTATTTTGGAATGAATTTCCGTATCCAATGGGAAGATACGTGCATTATGCATCAAAATTAGATTCTTTTCAACTTCAGGGAAGCATGTGCTGTTTTTGTCAGTTTGCAATGCAAGTTGCAATCCGCTATTGTGAAGATAATTTCAAATAAAGCAGTTAATTTTCATAGCATCAAAATATGCCATACTAAGTAGCCACAAAACTATTCCACTTAGAACTAAGGAACACTATATAAAAGCTCTGGAACTGTTAAGTTGTGAAACTTACTTGATATGGTCTTCACCCTTAATATTTCTTGTGTGAGTATGTACTTTTATTTATTAAGGATTTAGGTTTAACACTGGAAATCTATTGCGACCATAAAAAAATCCAAAACAGGAATTTAATTACTAGCATCACTCTCTCGACAAACTGCTAGATTGCGAACATAAATATGGTAAAGAAAACGAGAATGGCTATTATACAATAGAATCACCAGAAAGGAGCATCAAATATTAGAGATCTCTGCAATACTTTATCAAGATCATGAAATCAGAAAGGAACAAACAGAAGGAGAAATCCTTGACATATCCTTAAAAATATCTTAAGAAGGAGACTTTTAAGGGACCATTCATATTGACAGCTCCCATGATTCAGAATTTCAAAACAAACTAGGAGGGATTTGCAACACATTGGATGCCTATCCATAGCCCTACAGGAGAGAGATTCAGAGGGTATATGCAGATTACTGGGGAGTAATCACTTGATTTTCAAAATCACTGTTATTTGACTGTTTATCGCAACTTTCAACCAGTGCATCCATGTTTTAAACATGTATGTTAAAATATATGGAAATTTATTGAGAACAAAGTAGAATTCTACAGTGCCATATCCCAAATATCCATACTCAGGTTCATGAAAGATGACTTGCTATGTCCTATGTCTAATCCTGATAAGGTAAAGAGGAGGGGAAATTATCAGGGTAAGGCATACTTTGCTAAAGCCTAAAGCTAATGCTTATGATGATAACCCAGTAACCAGATCGAAGTGGACGTTCCCACGTTAATCAAAATCTCAGCAGATTTAACATCTTTATGCATCCCATATACAATGAGGGTACAATGCTAGTCGGTAATTCCTATAAATTGAGCTTTATTAAGGAAGCAAATTCTACAAATTGTTACAGACCATCTTTTCCCTTCCCAGTAACCTCATTGCCAAAGCTGCACTATTTATAAGTCTTCCCCCACCTATGCACTAACCCAACGAACTAATATACACTTGGCAACAAAGGGAACCTATAATACACTAACCCAAACAGGTATTACTAGCATCACTATCTCGTATCACCAAAATTATCAGACTCTAACTCGGGAACAAAGGGAATCTCTGATTTTCACAACATTGGAGAAAAAAGGAACCAAGTTTGAGTATTGACACAAGATATGCAGTAGAGAAGTTGCATACAATAACGCAAAGAAATTAAAAAAAAAAGGGAGGATTATGAAAAAAATAAAATAGAAATAGTTTAAAGTAAGAAAAACGAGGAGGAGGAGAAGGTGAAGAAGAAAAAGGTAACCTCAAGAAATTTGGAGTCTTGCTCGAGACGCTTCACTTCCGCAAGAATCCGATGCTTACCTCTTTTATCAGGCCCTGCAGCTGGTGCTGAAGCAACGGCTTCTTCATCCGCCGACGACGCCGTTTCAGACGCCATAACTTGGTATCGCCGAGATTGCGACAATGGAACCCAACCCAACTAGACTCATCCGGTAAAATCCAAGCACTAAGCACAAACCATTGAAACAGAGTTCGTACAAGTTGAAATCTCCCTCGGGTCCTCTTCCAGTTCCACAGAGCACACAGGGTGCAACAAGAGAAAGAAAAAGGCCTTTTTCACTCTCAACTCCTAACCTTTGCTGAGTTGCTTTCTATTTTTCAAAAGCCTTTGCTACATATTTTTTATATAACAATATATATTCGCGTTAAATATAAAAAATAATTATATTTCATATTTATTTGTTGTATTTTTGTTAAAAAAACTTTCATATAAAATTTGTTCTTTATAAAAAAACAAATTTTATAATTGCATCGTGATAAGAACGACAATGACAGAGTAAAGATGAGTTTTTACACAATTTAACTCTATTTTATATTTTTTAAAATATAACACAACTCATACTTACTTGCATTACACTTATAAATATTTTACATAAATTTATAAAATAATTAATCATAATTATAAAAATCAATCATTATTTTATATAAATTTAATAATATATTTAAAGTAATATACTTTTATTATTTTTATTCATAATTTATATAAATAAATTAACATAATAATTTTTAAATTATAACATATTTAACATATAATTTTAATATATATAGAGAATGTTGGACAAGGTGGGATAGATTATCCTTAACCCGCACTTATCACACTTTACAAAAATATATAACCTTAACTTACCCTTAAATATCTGGAGGCAAGTATAAAACCCACTGTGTACAGGCTGGGTGGGTTGGGCATTATATACCGTCATTATTTGTCATGACAGTCAATTAAGACTTAGGAGGAAACAAAAAAAAATCAATTATCTGTCTATAAAAATGATTTGATAAAAAGTCAACTAACTGACAGTTTGCACATGGTATCTTTGTATTCATTTTTGTTTCGAAGTTGAGTATAGTCTTACCTTTTCACTAAAAGGTGTATACGTTTTCTTTTTAAAACTTTAATAATGAGTAAAGTGCATTAAATGATTGAGAACTGCCCACTAATCGAAATTTGATCGGCCTCCAATGGTATGAACATGTAGTGGCACACAGATCAAGTCTGAATACCTTTGTAGGTGTGACTGTTGGAACCAAAAGGAAATGAAGAATACTCGTCTGCAAATGGCAGGCAGCTACAGAAAGAAACCATTTGCTTCGAGAGTTAAGAGTGGCAAGTCTAGATGATAAGATGAGATTTAGTGGAGGAGATGCGATCAGCGGGTAAAGTTGAAAAACCTTATAGCATAATATTTAAAACAAAAAACTTAATTGGTGGAGGTGTTCTACATTTTCTCGAGAAAAAGAGAAAGAAAAGGTGCCGTTTGCCCCTGTCTTTTCCGCTTTTGGGTCCTTGAACATCATATCGTTTGTGTTAAGTACCTCTCAAGTTGGACCCCACATGGATAAATAAATAACATGTCTTTGGCAAAGGTGTCTGAGGGTCATTCCAAACAGTGCAGATAAAACTCCACAGGCACGAGGATTGGAAGTTGAGATGTGTAGCGATCGAGTCCAAAACTTCTTTCTTGTTGAAAGCATATGAGGTACAGAAAGCTACCCTTTATCTTAGCAGACATGATGATTGAAGAGTTAAAAAAGGGGTCATCTCTCAAGTTACAATTCAGTAACCACAATCACACAGGAAACAAATTCACAGTTCAGCACAACTTCTTTTCTACTTGATCACGTCTTACTTTCCTCTCAAATAGTTACAAAACCAACAGAACAGAATCTCATATCTTTTTTTTTTTTTTGTGTTTACATGGAAATTGAACCTATGACCTTTGCATGACCCCACCCGTGCCCTTCATTCCAGTTGAACTTCACCCGGAGATTTTAGTTCCCCAATAGGCCATTTCATTCATTTCAGAAGCTGAGTTTTGATTAGTAATCTAGAGGATTAAGTAATTTATGAGATTTAAAGTGATACTAGGTACTTTTTGAATTTTCTTCATGGACTTGCTCCGCAAGAAATGTATAACTTTTGTCTATACATTTATTATTTTTCTCAATTCATTATATAAAAGATAAAAGAAACATTTTTTTTCTAAAATTAATCTGTCCCCAAACGTCACTTTAAAGTATTCTCAAAAATTATATTCAATAGTTAATATTCAACTTAAATTTTATTATATAATATTTTATATTCAATTTATATACTATTCAAGTGTAGTACTTTTGAAGTAAGTAAAAATTTCACGAGAGGAAGAATTTAAGAATTTTGATTGAGACACGCTCTGTTTCTTTTCCCTTGTCTTGCCAACTTAATAACGTTTTTAGAAAGAGAATCCCACAATCATCGAACTTGTTCCGGATCCCAGATGTTCAGTCAATTCCCA
Source organism: Castanospermum australe (assembly GCA_019955255.1). NCBI lineage: Eukaryota > Viridiplantae > Streptophyta > Magnoliopsida > Fabales > Fabaceae > Castanospermum > Castanospermum australe. Next base: position 270,018 of record NSJW01000209.1, read on the forward strand.
AAAAATTGACAGAAAGAATATATTTGTGAATGAGAATCCCACGTCAGTAAAATCTCCAAATAGAAAAAAAACCATGTGATAGTGATAAGCTAAAGTGATGGTTTCCCCTTTGTTTACAAAATTAATCAAAAGAGGCAAAGATATCGAAGTTATGGAAAATAAACTTTTTTTTCCTATAACGAAAATACAGTTTTTCAGATGTTGGTGAGTGGTGAGAATTGAATTGAAGAAACTGGTATTCCTCATTGAGCAGCTTGTGGTTCTTGGGGCTCTTTCGTGTTCCTTGTCCACCTAGCCGGTGACTTCTGGGAAGCCCAATTTTATGCTTTAATTCTTCCTATACACCATTGCGCAGGATTTTCCTACCCGTGAACTGAATCCAGGTCTAATTTATGGTATTTCTTTCTGGTTTCTGTTTTTTTTTTCCCCACCCTGACCCTGTAGATTCACTCATGGCTTCAATAATGCTCGGCGGAGCTGAAAACCTTGCCCACTTCAGTAGTACAACTCCAAGCGGGTTAGGTTTCTTGCGTTCGGATTTGCACGGGATGAGCTTCTTGCTAGTACTAGGATTCCCAGTTCAAGGACTAGGACCATAGTACCCTAGTGTAGTATCTCGGCTTCCAGGCCAATCGTCACACGTTTTATGTTATTAGTAATAATAAAAACACAAAAAAAGAACAAATGGCACTCACGTTATTTTCTATTTTCATTTTTACTAAAAACAAGAAAACAGATTTTTTTGGGTACATAAACAAAAAACAAATTTAAAAATGCATTTAGTTGTACTTTACTTAAAATGCATTATAAAAAAACATTTCTTCAAATAAAAACAATATGAAAACAACTTCAATTATTTTCGTCATTTTCGAAAACAAAACGTTGAAAATGCAGTGTCAATTTTATAATTATAATAAAAATTATATTAGCCAAACATGATTTCTAAAATTTGAAAATATGAATGAAAATCATTTCTAAGATATGAAAAAAAAAACAAAAAAAAAAGAAACAGAATTATTTCCTCACGCAAATCAGACTCGCTTTTCATTTTTTGTGGAAGGAAGAATTTCATGAAAATACTGAATAAAAATATTTAATATGTAAAAACAATAACCACAACCACGTTAACTTAAGTCAACAAGTCCTATTGGATCCAATTTAGGACGCATCTGCAAGCTTTGGAACCAATTTCTTTCTTGAACTAACCTGAGAATGCTTGTGCTAAGGGGCAGTAATATATTATTTTCATGTTTTCAAGCTAATCAACGATACTTCAACTTGCTCTGACTTCAGGCTCAACATTAGAACTGCACTCAGGACATGCGAATAAATACACAGCCACATTATAGCCACAATGCCCAACATTCAGCTCCTGTTGAGAGTGGCGATCCAGTCACCATAGTACCTAACTTGCCCCAGAATCAGGACTGGCATCTCCATAAGAAACTAAACCCTTTTGTCCGGATGAAGAGCTCGATCTTGACCTGCTACGAGATACAGAAGTCCTTTTATCATAACGCTTTGGTGGTGTACCATCAGGGGATCTGGAGCGAGAAGAGCCACGGCTCATGGAATAGGACCTTGACCTCCCTTTGTCTGGAGAGTGTTGCCCACTTTGAGGACCAAGTCGGGATTTTAATCTATCACTTATTGGAGGCCGCCTGTCTTCTGGACTGAGACTACGTATTGGACTCCGGCTGCGGCCACGGTCTCTAAAACGGCCACGCACTGGACTGCGGGACATGCTCCTACTCCGACTTCTTCTGTTTTGGTACCTAGAAGAAAAAGCATATGAATTAAGCTCATGTATGTAATTTTTTTTTATTTTAATGTGTAATAGAAAATTCCATGAGAAACAAGCACAATCTGGTAGACATGAGATTTGGCATCAATGTATATGAATTTATTGTATTAGAATGCAATGAATAACAGATTCACACAAGACACAAGGACAAAGGTATACTAAAAACACACAATTAAAAATAAAAATGCAGTTAAAATTCAAAGGAAATTTATTATGCACGTAAAATATTTATCATGCCACAACATGTGCATAGACTAAAGCAAATATCCAGTTATGCATTATTAAGAAAATGCACAATTTATGTATGATAAGAAAAGAAATTAACAAGGTCCAACTACATAACATATTCAAAACATATGAGAGGAAGAACCTCGGACGGCTCCTGCCCCTTGGTGGGCTTCCATAACGTCTCTGTGGTGAGCGTTCAGAATAACTTCTGTAGCTTGTATTTCTTCAAAAACACACATAACAAGTCAGAACAATATCCAACATTTTGTCATGTAATCCGGTTTAGTAAAATGGGATAGACATACCTATCAAAGTTCCTTCTTATATTTCTATCACCGTAACGATAGGTACGGGGAGACCGCTCTGGAGATGGAGTACGATATCTGCGTGCAAAGGCATAGCGCTCAGTGAAGCCACGCCCTTTTCTAATACGCTTAGGCATGCCATTTGGTGAAGGGCTTTTTGAAAAACCCTGACTATGTTTGGAGGCAGTAGGTTCAGGGGCTTTTTGGCCAGGACTAGCCAATAAAGATCGTCCATGGTTTAGCTCACCGGACTTCCTAGTAGGACTCGTAGCAGGACTTCTTCCTGGACTGCTCCTAGGTGAGTTTCTTGATCTTCCTTTTGGACTTGCACCTCTGATAAATAAGACATTCATGCAAACTTAGCACAAATGGGGATGTATTCAATTCCCAGGATGGAGTTGAAATTTAAATCAAAGTAAAATTTACGTCACAAAATGATTCTTAATTAGATGTTAAGAAAGCCAAGAGGTGAAACCTATTGTGCTTTGAATCATCTGAATAAGCGTGTTGCTTAGCAGGTTTACTAAATTTGGCTTGAGTATCATGCCCGTTATTCAGATACGCATCATTTTCTGGAGACAATTCACCTTCTTCATGTGATTGCTTGTCCACAGTTCTTCTAACCTTGGGATCCATCCCTTGTTCCACTACAGTTTGACTTTGTAGGGGAGGGTTAGAAGATTGCTTTCCTGTGTCTGTAGCATGATGTAGACAGCAATATCAACATAGCAATGTTAATCAAATATCATTGTCTCCCCTCCTTTTCCATATTTGAGTATGTGCTGGGAAAAGGAAGAGGGGAGGGGGGAGGGGGGAGGTGGGGGGGGGAGGAGGGAGGATGCAGGACATATCCACAAGAATTATAAACGTAGCCCACCTAGATTTCTTTGTGGTTTACTGTCAGCATGTGTTTTGCGACCAGAGACACGACGACCAGCTTTCTCATCATCAGAACTACTGCCTCGGGTGCTAGTACTCTCACTTTCTGTATCACTTGAACCCTCTGAACTCCTGACAAAGGAAAGAAATCCAATTAAAGCAGAGATCAATCAAATTCTTACGGAGCACATACCATAGCAAAAAAGGCCACGCTAAAGTCTAGTTATAATCAGACCATCTGGACTTGTGTCTTGATCTTCTACTTCTACTATGCTGGCTTCTAGTTCTCTGCTTTCTTCCATTTCTCCTCTTCTTCCTATGCTTGGGCTGATTTCTTTTCCTCTTCCGGTGTTTCCCAAAGCTAGAGGAACTTGAATCAGAATGTGATGAATCTGAATCTGAACCCAAAGCTGAATCTGACTCAGAATCTGAGGAATAATTATCACTACCACTATCACTATCAGAGCTGCTAGAATCAGATGTTGAGTATCTTCTCCTTCTCTTCCTCAAGTCTTTGGAAGATTTTTTTCTTTTTCCTCTTGATTTTTTGTCAGAAGATTCAGAACTATCATCAGAAGTCAGGTATTTGCCTGATTTTCTCCTTTTCCCTAAAATGAGAAACAGTTCATATATTACGAACAATTACAATTTGCAGCATACAGAAGCAACACAGAGGTTTATACTTTATGAGTAATGCTAAATATTACTAATTGAATTTCACAAATGCATACATGAAAGAGATTTTTTGTGATATATATCAACTTCTGAATTGCACCATCTTTGTAACTGATTTACTCACTCTTATAACTTATTAAGTGGTGTTTGGATTAGATTTTGCAAACTTGATTTTGGATGAACTTGATTATACAAAATTTTAGTCAAAAGTAGATTTGAGTAAAGTGATTTATGTTTGGAAAAAAATCGCGTCCAATGCAAAAGCAAGAAATAGTTGCTTCAGACCAAATGGGTTTGAGGGTAGAATCATGTTTGAGAAATTGTGCAAACGCCCAAAAAAATAAGAAATAAAATGGGTAAAAACCCGTTTGAGCTTTCAAAAGCCCACTTGGGTATTGCAAACGCCGCATTCATCAATATCCATTTGTGATAATACAACTCTCATAAAATCATTTGTGATAAATAGCACTACTCTTATAATATTCATCAATATCTATATAGCCCTATGACAAAGTACCTTTCTCCTTCTCAACTTTCTGCTGAATTTTTGTTTCTGAGATTTCACCACAGTCAATAATTTTAACTGCCCGGGTAGGTTTCCCATCAGATGTTCCCACCTGCTCAATTTTCTTCAGAATGTCCATTCCCTCAACAACTTTTCCAAACACAACATGTTTCCTGCAACATCAAGTGAAAGACTTAAAATCTAGTAACCTCACCACTTAACAAAGCAGAGATAGTCAACATTTGAAACTCATAAACTTCTGAACAGCACATGGAAAATGTAAAAGCAAGCCAGCATAGATAACGACAACAACGGCAAGAAAAAAACAAGAAAACAGCCTTAATTACAAAATTTTGGGGCCATCAACAAGAACAAGAACTGTAGATTTCAGTCAGAATAGTGTACAGTATGATTAAAACACATCAAACTCGAACAAAAACATGCAAAGCTCGTATACCCATCAAGATGAGGTTGGCGCTTGAAGGTAATAAAGAACTGAGACCCATTTGTGTTAGGACCACTATTAGCCATAGAAAGAACACCAGGTCCATCATGTGTTAGTTTGAAATTTTCATCTGCAAAGAAAGAGTACTTGTATGGTCAAAGAAGATATTACTACAAGAGAAGAGTACAAAAGTAGAATATATAGAATCCTCCTCTCATAGAAAGTAAATTCACCTACAAACTTTCCTCCATATATACTTTCTCCACCAGTGCCTGCAAGCCAGTCAAAGGTTGTACCTTACAGGAGTTGCTAAATGATATAGAAGTCAAAAAGGGAATCTAAAGATCAAATCAGGTAAACCACGGAAACAGAAAGCATACCATTACCCCTTGAAAAGTCACCACCCTGTCAGGACATGACGAAAAAAAAAAAAAACATTTGGTGAATTATCAGATATTGAAATGAAAGAATTATAAAAATACTTTATGAATGCCAGAAATAAGGCAAAAGGCACTGCAAAACTTAAAAGTTTTGTTGGCACCCTCTCCTCTGCACAATTTTACTAACATAATTTTCTATTGCAAGTTCATACAACTCACATGCAAGATGACAAGTTTTCTCCTACATAATTAGCTTATGACAATCACGAATAGCATAACCATGAAGGGAAACTTACTTGGGCCATAAAACCTTTAATTATACGGTGAAAACTAGTTCCCTTATAATGCAAAGGTTTTCCAGTTGATTCCCCAATTCCCTTCTCACCTACAAACAAAAGACAGCACAATTACAGTACAAGCATTGGGAAGTTGAAAGAGTCAATTACTATGAAAGCATACCATCATTTTTAAAAGTCAAATTTCTCTTTTCTTTTTTTAAGCAAAAGTTCTGTGTTATTTACAGAATAAAGAGTATTTATCATTTCTATGCTAGATTATATCGATATGATCTGCATATAAACTGCACCGTCATAGGTAAATTAGAAAATAATTAGCATCTTATGCATACAAACCATATAAAATTTTATACTCAATATAACAAAAAAGCAACAAGACCAAGTTCTATGAAGGTATTATGCATAAACAATTTGACAATGCTTTGGTTCTTGCTCCCCAAGTGTTCTGCAGATAAAAGCTTCAAATGAGCAGGATTATGTCTTTAACATTTGTGTGGGTTTAGGAATTTATAGAAAGGTCTAAAACTAGTATAGTGCCTGAAAGAATACATTTTGTTTTGCTCTTCACTAAGGATTACCTTATACACCATTTCATGGAAATTAGAATCATTGTTTAATAACAAAGTAAGGTGGTGGGATCATGTGCTTCATGTCAGTCAACTAACCAAAGGAATATAATTGAAAGGTGAGGGATAACGATTTCAAAATACCAATTTCATATTCATATAAATATTCAAATTCTGGTCTCCACTCCCATCCCCATGTGCGCAAGCACAGAGGGGGAAGAGGAACAAGGGCCTAGGCTAAGGAGGAACTTTGCCCTTAAGTTGAGCAGGGCAGGGGGATTGATCCAGGATGCAGATAGTTTCCTGATCTCATTTAAATTGGTGTTTACCTCACCACCGGACCAAAAGTCCTTGGTCAATATGAAGCTCCACAGTCTAACAATACTCAATACTCATAGGAAGTACTCTCCAAGCAACAACCAAATTATGAAAAAAAAAAAATAGCATGATGGTAAAAGACGGTTATTTGAACAATTTAAAGGATACCTGTACAGAGTGCCCGGAAATTCTCGGCTGTCTTGGGAACTATACTGGCAAAAAGCTGCACCATTTCAAAAGAGTACATTCATATCAATCACGGAGCCTGAGGGAAATTTGATTTATTCTTTCACATAGAGAACATACAAAAGTGAGAGTAACCAATAAAATTTTTGCTTTTCTTATTACCTGAATAACAATTTTTTCCACAGGGTCCCCATCAATTGAGACATCTAAAAATACACGAGGGTTCTTTTCCAGACTCATCACCTTACTCAGAAGATGCTTCGGATGTGAAGTAGAGGAAGGAAATAATGAAGAATCAGAACCAAAAGTTCCAAGGGTGTGTAACAAAAAGCATTCCAAGCTTGTGTTTGTCTGTTAAAACAGAGAGCCATTATTGTGCGTCAAACAAAATGAATTCCCAATATCTTTCACAAGTGTCATGTTCAGAACAAGTTTGATGCCTCTATATACAAACTATAGTCTACTAAAATGACTCAAGTCTGTGACATGTCAATAACCATGTAGGCTTCATCCGTTCCCAATAACCAGTTGTTTATCATTTTAGTCACGTATGATCAAAATAAAGATTAAGTTGCGTTCGGGTCCCTCCCCTGCTAATGCAAGTTCATCAAATATTAACATTTCACCTCTCTACGAAAGAGCAAAGCAATTCCATGACAGTGTGATACATGGCACTAGCTAAGCTTCCCAAGATTTTTCGCAGCCACAATGCAACAAAACCCTAAACCCTAACCTAAAGTGTCCACCTAGTGTTTATTTAGACTCCAGGATTTCTATTTCCTCGAGAATGTTTAAACTCAAAAAGAAACGCATGCCGTAATTCAACCCGTAAAATCCTAAATCATAATGTTCATCCGACAGAGCATTTTTTGACTCCAGAAAGGAGGAGGAGAACTATCCAACCAGAGACTTCTGCATAGAAAGAATTATAACTGAATAGCGAAAGATGAAACCGAAAAAGCACAACTAGAGAAAGCTGCGAGGAAGAGAAGCTCTAACTGAATTTGAGAAATTGAATTTCACATTGGTTGTGCTTATCTGAGTGCGCACGTGCCAGCCCGAGAGAGGTGAAACAGAGAAGAGAGAGAGAGAAGAGCTCACCCTGAAGGGATGCGGCAGCTCAGGTCAGTGCTCAGTAACAAACACGGTTCTTCCCAGAAAGGGGAAACTGGAGAAGAAGCGAAGAAGGCGAGACGGTCGTCGGCTGTGGAAGTCATGGGCTATCTCGAACCGGATTTGGTCCATTCACGCCCACGCTTAGGTTAAATCTGGCCCAAACACTGCTGGGCCTGGCCTACCTTAAGGTCTTATTATGAACATATGGTATTTAAAGTGGGGGAGTTGCAAATCAAAAAAAAAAAAAAAGTGGGGAAGTTATTTTTAATGTGGACTAAAAGTATTTTCACATATTTTATCTCATTTGAATTATTTCATAAACTTAATCTTCTCAATTCAAGAATAATAATGATATAATTCAATCGAATTTCTCATGTCTAAAAAATAATTTATTTTTACTATGTCAATACTTTTAGAGTAAAGTTGGATAGTTTTTGAAGACGAAGAGTTTAGATATAAAAATCAAGAAGAAGAAAAGGAGAGAAGGGTACATTAAAGATTTTGATTTGGGTTTTACTTCCCAAAAATCAAAGTAGAATGCGTAGCAGTTGAAGTGTTGAATTATCCCACACCACACAAAAAATAATGTCAACCAAATTTTTCCAATACGGCAATTTCTTCTGAAAATTAGAAACGCGAGTCAAGCTTCATGAGTGCATTCAGCATTCAACATTCAACACACGTGGTCATTGTAATTTGGTTTCAAATAACAGGTTTATATAAAAGCTATAAACATTTGCTCCTTTAAGTTGTTTTTTTTCCCACCATAAAAAAGAGCATTCAAGTTTCCGTGATAGTGAGTTGATTGCTTGATTTTTTCACTTTATAGCAAGGCTAGCATGTATGCAATTCCCTCGTTAGTATTACAATGTTCATCAGCACGTGGAGAGAAAAACCGGAAGTCGCGTTTTCATTGACTCCGAGAATGAATGAATAATTGGGACCACACAGTCTCATCGAAAATTTCCCCATTCAATATTTGATTCGCGATGCCCTTCTCGAAAAGTTCCTACTTTTTGAATTGGAATTTCTCCATCAAGCGCGTTTGAATATTCCAATAGCGTATTTGCCAGGGTCACATCTTCTATAAAAGCAAAATGAGGCAGGCTCAAGGAAGACGACAGTATAACACGTTGCTCTCTGCCTCTTTCTCACCTCTCCGTTGGGCAACAATCAATCTAGAGTTTTCCTGGTTTCCACTTCGGTTCAGCCTGCAGAGCAAATAATGGCAGATAAACTGACAGAAGATCAGATTGCTGAATTCCAGGAAGCCTTTTGCCTCATTGACAAGGACTCTGATGGTGTGTTCTTTTGCACCTTAATTGCTTCTAAAATAGTAGATGTTCAGTTTGATTTTGATGTGAAAAGAGCTTTCTGAACTGATTTTGATTTGCTGGAATTGTTGCTGCTGTGTAGGATTCATTACTGTGGACGAACTGGCAACCATTATCCAATCAGTAGATGGAAATCCTACAAAAGAAGAAATCCAAGAAATGATTAGTGAAGTAGATATTGATGGAAATGGGAGTATAGATTTTGAAGAGTTCTTGAATATTATGGGTAGAAAAGTGAAGGTAAGAATAAGATACATAACACATCATTGCTTACACCCGAAAGTTGAAACTTTTGAAAGAAAAGGGGAACCAGTGATAAAAAGTTAGCTGCTTGAGGCTAATGATGTTATTGTCGAATTTAATAGGAAAATCTGTCAGAGGAGCTAAAAGAAGCATTCAAAGTATTTGATAGAGATCAAGATGGATACATATCAGCCACTGAGGTAAACATGCTATGCAGATCAATTTGCATTTATGCACTTTTCATGTATTGGATGAGATACTCGCATTACAAAAACTCTCTGCTTTATATTTAACCAGTTGCTGGTATAAAGAGAAGTGAGCTTTTCTTTACTCTTTCTTGCGAACCATTTGATCATGACTAGAAAATGCTACTTTTGATGTTTTATAGCTGAGACACGTAATGATGAACTTGGGAGAGAGGCTGACAGATGAAGAGGCTGAACAAATGATTAAAGAGGCAGATTTGGATGGGGATGGTCAAGTTAGCTATGAAGAATTTGCAAGGATGATGATGCTGAATTGATCTCATCTGAAGTCAAAAGGGCAAAATAGCCGAAAATGGGGGCCATGTTCATTTGCTGTATATACTTTTCTTTCATTGTACAATGTTGAATTGTTATTTTTTTTATTCAAGCTAGCTCGACAACGGTAGCCACCACAACAGTGTGGGCTATGCATGTCCCTTTGTGTTCATATTTTTCGCCTGCTTAATTAGAACGTCAATGGTATGTTCAGAATTTGAGAAAAGACACCCCAACAAGTTACATGACCAACCCAATAATAATCGATTAAAATAATGTGTCTTGAGAAGTACTTGATATAAAGTCCAATTCCTAGATTACCTTAATACCCACAATTTGCTTACCCGTTATGATGCTAAAAACATTTTGTATTTATTTCACGTGCTAATTTTTCAAGTCTTCTAGCTTTTCTCGATCACGAGCAAAAGAAAATATCACTTAATGAAAATTGGACATGTTTTCATAGGTAAAATCGATAGTGTAACGATGACAAATATAATGATCATGAAATCACAGGAGACAAATGATAAAGAGTTAATATAACTAACCAAAGGAAACAAAAAAATAAAGTCAAAATCACAAAGTAATATTTTTCTATATCATGTGAAATAAAATGAATTTAACTCTTCTATCTTTAATAATAAACTCAAGATAATTTTAAAAAATTGAAATAAATGTAGAATTACCAAAATTGTTAGTATATATTATCTATTTTTATTTAATGGTAAAAGAAATAACAAAATAATTATACCATAGACTATAATTGTATAAAATTTGTATTTGAAATGACACCACACATTAAGGTGGAGGTCATTGCCTCTTTGTTCCATTTCTCCCTCTCATGTTAGAACTATCGCCTCAGTCTGTTTCTACTTATATTTAAAAAACAATCAAAATTAAGTTTTTTCATTATATATTAATTTTAATTATTATTTATTGATAATGTAAAATTGGAACCATATAATATTGCTTATTTAAAAATTTATTTCTGTACTCGTTCCTTGGCGCCGTTTCTTTCTCTTAAAACGCGACGACGGTTCCGCGGATCTGGAAACATAAGACCGGTATCTAGAGAGGTGGCTTGGCGGCGGCGGACACCGTGCAACGGCGCAACTAGGTGGAGCACTGAGAATGTTCATCACTTGTTGAACTTGCTTTTGGGTTCACTCTCTTTTGTCAATTCAGCTTCTCTGCACTTGTTTGATTAGGTTTTCTATCAATTAATCCAAACCCTAAAACCCTAGCAATGACGATGGATGCATCGGCACCCAACAATCTCGACGAGTACTCGCCTTCTTCAACTGTCATCAACTTCGATAGGCCCATTCCCTTGCTACGTGGACCGTTACCGGCTGGTCCTTCTGATGACCCATCGGCCGGTCCGTACGTCCTAGCGTTCAGAGACTCGCAAGCTTGGGCCTTTTCATACAGAGCCTGCGAGCGAAAAATCGTGCAGCAGTGCGAGGAGGGGGCGAGGATTGGTTGCTCTATCAGCGCTTCCAGCAAGTGTAAGCCTCCTTGGTGGAAGGCTATGATGGGTGCCAAATCCTCCGATTTGAAAGCGCGAGAGCTATGCGAAGAGCGTGAAATGGCGAATTGTTTCGCTGCGGCTAAGGAGAAGTGTGTTGGGTTTGCCAGGGACAAGTGTTTGAGTCCCTTTAGGGATGCGCGGATTGCAGTTAAGGAAACGGGTTTGAATCCGAAGGAAGCTTTGAAATTGATACATTGGGCATCAATGCCTGAGAGGAGCTTGTGGGTAATGAGTCAAATGGGTTATAGATGTCTGTCTCGTAGTAAATTCGTAGTGACAAATTGCAGGGCTAGTGAATTGCTGGGCTCTGATGATCGTGTGCAATGCATTTTAGGTGAGCGGCAGCAAGGCACCACAAACTAAAGCTTATTTTGAATGAGGAAGCTCATCCAGAACAATTATGTCATCTGCAAGTTATAATACCGGAGGTAGCATTCCCAACATCTGTATTTACACTTGCCGACTTAGCTCATTGTTATGCGTGTAGAATAAATTATTGATAGTAAAGCTTATTGATTTGTTCTAAAAGAAATCGAGAAATCTCAATTGCCTTTGAGCTTTGCGGATAGCATTGTACCCAGGCAATTTCACCCTAGTATGTGAGATACTCTGGAATTTTTGATGCCTATGTTTGGGGTGCCATCATCATGGAAATGTAGGATTCCTAGGAATATAAGATTTCAACATTCTTGGCTATTCTATGTTTATCTTGAACAATTTTCAGTTGTAATATCAAACGTTGTATCTGAAATTCCAGGAATTACTGTCAAATTTGGTGCTTCGGTTTGAAAAGACTGGTGCACCAAACACCCTTCATTCATTTATTCTATAAATTGATTGCAAACAGTGAGTGGTATTATCCTTCATAGTCATAGACATTTTTTTGTATATGTGATTGAGTCATGACTACTAGAAAACATATTCAGCAACTTGATTGACTCATGCTATTCACCATTGCTTGCATTGCCTGAAAATGTTAACTGTGTTGGTGGATAGTACTTTTTTACGTCTTGCTTAGTCAATTAACAGAATGTTGTTCTCAGCCCAACTCTAAAGTTTCATTGCCTGAAGGAATATTTTAAGAAGCCCATGGCTAGGTAGTAACTTATTCCTTCTTTGGTTCGTGCAGAAGTTATCAGACTTGCCATCTCATAGAGCCGGGTGAATCAAGCATACAGGTTTTGCTTCACTCTAATTTTTGAATTATGTTCTAACAGATTATTTTATAGGAAGTTACAAAGAGGGCTTCATTTGTATGTCATCATAAGTTAAAAAAATACGCTATAGTCCTATCTATTTTAACGCTGCATAAGCTGAAGTAGATGGTATTCATTCTTACAGAAGCAAACCTCTGCATTCTAAAGTCTAATAGAATCTGATAATTAAATCCACTAAATCCTTACTTTTTACCAAGCTGTGTTATTGTTATCTGTTTGGCCAACTTTTTACCATGATCTATAGGAGCCTGACCTTTATGGAGTGCAACCAAAATGTGTTTCCTTTGTTTTTTCTTTCTTTCTTTCTTTTTAAAATTTTTTTCCTTCTCTTGGATGGTTGGATTTTAATGTTGAAGCAGATTTTGAAAGTGATATAAACTATTTATCCCCCCTATATATGTCTAACCCAACTAGGCATATAAATCTCTGGTATAAATTTTTTTGTGGAGCCTGGATATTCAATTATTCATACAGATGATCAGATCAACTTTGCTATTGCAGTTGTTTGATTGGGTTCAGAGTGAAATTTCATTTTTAGTTCAGTAGACATTCTGTCTTAGTTAGCCTTACTCATGTCCTTGGTCAAGATTTCAGCCCTATCTTGAGATGTGAGATTTGTTCTATTTTGTAGATATTTATTGATATACTGGTACTGAGTCCGGTTTATCCTCCTGTTTGTATCTGATTGCTGCGGTAATTTAAATGGAGTAGTTAAATAAATAAGTTGGTCCTTTTAGCCACTTGGGAATAGCTTAAGTGATAAGTGAGAAGTGGGGATTGGGCCATTGGGGTACAAGTCTTAGGTTTATTCTGAATGTAAATCAAGAAAATGCTTCCCTTTAGGGGCGGAATGTTGGTGAAGATGTGGTGATGTCTTCTGTTACTGGGGTTTCCATGGGCCAAATGTTTATCAGAAGGCCTCACCCACTAAATCAAGAGTAGCAGGCCTGATCAAAATTTAAACTTTTGTACAATTTCACACACCAAATATGAATGTTGGACATCTGGACATGATTTAGGCCTATTCTGTTGACCCATGCTCTCCAAAGTTTTTGTTTTTTTCCCTTATTTCAAATGGGGCCATTTCATCATTTAATTTCCAATACTTTTGAAATTACCCTTATTACAAAAAACATTATTGAATTTAGAATTAGTTTTGTAAGGCATCTGGCTAAAATTTTGTTATGTATTACTTGTTGCCATACTTAGGTCTAGCTTGGATAAATGACTAAACTAATTGCTCATTCGAGTAGAACTTGTTAAATAAGCTCTATTGTTCAATTGTTGATGACATACACCATTGTTTTTTGGCGGTACAATTACAATGGGGACAGAACTCTAGGATTAGCCTAAAAGATGGTAGTTAGAGAGGATTAGGTGAGAATTGTCTTAAGCCAAGCCATTGGTACAGCACAGGAGACTTTGCTACCTTAATGGGGTGGAAACTTCAAATCGGTTTCTTTAAAGGTTGTGCAAAAAATATGGTTAGAATAGTACTGCACATTGGATTACGCAAAGAACTTATGACAATTTGGTAGTGGGTTTTAGTTAGTCAATTCTTTCTATGCCATTTATTACTCCATTTTTATTTTCCTGTAGCATTAAATGCTGCCACTAGCAGGTGGAAATTCATCAAGATTAGTTGTATCTGAGATAGGCTAATAAGGCTTGTTTTGATTTGAAACCTATTTTAATCTTTATGACGACATAGTTACCTAGGGTATACTTGGATGTAGGATAATACTAAATAGAGGGAAAGGGAAGGTACCTTGTTTGGGAGATTTCTTTTAGAAGTGGAGGAAAATGAGATTTTTTATTTTTTTTTCCAATACTTAATCTTCCAAAATCTTTCAACACTCGACTTCTTTTCAAGTTTCCCCAATTTTGGAGATATGAGGTGAGAAACTAACCGAGTTACTATTACAACGTCAACATAAATAGTTTATAAATAAATTGTACATTTGTGAAATGTATTATTAATTATTTATTATTATTTCATCTACCATTTACTTTCTCATGTCTATTTTAAACATTTAAACAAAAGAAGAAAAATTATCATTTAAACACCCCAATCTCCTCTCTTTACTTTCTCTCCGAATTTTCAAACGTACCCCTAGTGGTGTTAGAGAAAGTGATGCATTCATAAAGTTTAGGTTTTGAGGTGTGGTTAGTTGGAGTAGGAGAGGCAGAACATGGAGAGCGATGGAAAAAGTTTTTGTTTCAAGTTTTTACTTGTTGGTGCTTGGTGGATAATGTTGAAAATGGGATGCTCGAAAACTATTTTTCTCTTCCTTGGTATGAATGAAAGTATGGAGGGATGAAAATGTCATACGCATGTTTATCCCCGTGGACAATATTTCTAAACAAAATACAATAACTAAATGTAAAAGCTTATTCATTTTGTCTACTCTTATGACATTATTCGTATATTTGTTTCAAACTATTTTCATCCCAAACCTAGGATGAAAATATTTTCCAAGGGTGGAATTCCAAATGTTTGGTCATTACATTTTCATATTTTCCTCCTCGACCTTTTATCAAGTAAGCATCGCCCTTCTTTTTCAATTCTCTTCCTTTCCTGGCACTAGTTCATAGGTACACCTTCAATCCTATTCCCTTTCCAGAAGGGATATTGCTTAATGGGTCAGAATGGCTAGCATGTGGGCCGAATATTTTCTAAGTTTAAGCTCATTCTGAAACTCAAGCACGTCTCCCTGCGAGGCTGTACATATTAAGGGTTTGTTTGGTATATCGTATAAGATAAGACTTAATTAGAAAAGGACATGATAACAAGGTGTATGATTGATTTGGGATTAGAGTATTATATTTTTATCTAACTTGATACAAAATAATTTTATAAAGTTTTATGAAGTCACCTGAAAATTAATTAATTTATCCTATAAACATTGGATAAAAATGAGAGGATTAGATAATTTTATCTTATTAAATGTCATATTAAACATATGACAAAAATGGACAATTTCAAGCCTTATACTATGTATAAAATAGGGCTTACGTGAGCTATGCATATCAATATTTTGAATAACAGACGATTTTTTAATTGATAAGGGGAGATTTATAAGGTTTTTATTTGAAGTTAAATTAGAATTTTTCATATACCTGTATATTTTATAAATATATGAGAATATGTTTAAAAAAAATATAATATATTATTGTTAAGTATAGGAGTAAAATTATGGAGAGAAACATTAAAATATGTCTTTAACGTGATCAAATTAATTCATCACAAATAAAATAAGTAAACACATTATAGAAGTACATAACATTACAACCATAAATTAATTATAGGTATACAATTTACAACAAGTCTACACATTATTAAGACTCAAGGTCTTATTTGGTATATCGTTTGAGATAAGGTCCGATAGTATAAGGTATAATAGTATAGCGTAAGATGGTATAAGATTTCATAATATAAGGTCTGATTGTAGGAGGAGAACACAAGGGTGAGGATTAGAGTTGATTTGGGATTAGAATATTGTATTTTTATCTAATTTGATATAAAATAATTTTATTAAGTCTTATCAAGTTGGCTTAATTAGTTTATCTTATAATTATTGGATAAAAATGAATAAATCGAATAACTTTATACTATCAGATATCACATTAAACATATAATAAACATGACCATATAGTATAAGCTTATAAGTTTATATTATCAGGCCTTATATTATGTATCAAACAAGTCTTAAAAATGATTTGTTTATTTTTCAACACAATATAAATATATAATATATATAATCTGAGTTCATCAATTAACAAACACCAATGGTTTGATGATAAAATAGTGCTTTATTATGGAATAGGTTGATTCTTGGTTGGTGCAATTTTGTGTTTATAGAACAAATAAGCCTTGATGAATGAGTTTGATTTTTATTCATTATTAGTGTAAAAAATTTTATATTGTTATCTAGTCATAAATAGTTAAATTATAAAAAAAATTTAACTAAGATAATAATTACATACAACGTTAAGACACTAAGTGAGATGCGATTAGATAATAGTGTAAAAAAAATTTATACTAATAGTGGATCAAAATTAAATTGATGATGAATTCTCTACCATGAAATAGATATAGAGTAGTTTCTAGCAATCCACTTGTGGAAGTTTGCTTGGACCGACCAAAGGGCCTGTTTTTTGTCTAATTGGTCTATTCAGTTGGTCCGATTTTCAAAACACGTGCATATTAAGGAGTTAGGATTTAAGCATATTAGAAATTATAATTTTGAGTAACCATTCACCATTCCACTAGCTCACTAAGCTTTTTGTAGTGTGTGCTTTGGTGACCACACTTGTTGAAGTTGCGCATGAAGTTGCTTTCGAGACACGAGGACACGGGGGCGGAGTTGGACTATCTTCTTTATGGAGGAATCGAAATTAAGAAACTATTTTTTTTCAAAAAAAAATGTATCATGTAAAATAAAAAAATTTCAGTAGTTTGGCCCCACAACACCAGAATGTAGCGCCGCCCATGAGGACACCCGTCCGTCAGCATTCAGGCCATTTGTTCGTTTATAACTTAAAAGAGTTATAAAATCTAAATAGCCGTGCGAGTTGCACTACTCATAGTGTTACTATTTTGGATGTCCATACGGCCATTTTTGATACGAGAATCTTCTTTCTCGTGATTGTCGATTGCTGATAATAACCCAATGACAGGGATGAGATGATGGTCCTTGTTAGAAAACAAAAAAGTGGGTCCTTTTTTAACAGGATGTGTTTCCTTTCTTTCTGGGTTGTTGACATCGGAAGGTGCTGCGAAGTTGCACTGACTGCCCGCTTACGATTTTTGTGCTTGTCAGGACACAGATTTTATAGTTCAGCTTAACCATTCAAATATCATTTCAGGAAATTACTTGCTAGTTTCCTCCCTGCTATCGAGAGGTTTAAATAACCTACCTACAACTTGCGAAGAGTCAGCAAAATTGTGCCGCGAAATTACTAGGTAGTTTCCATTAGTCAACAATGACGTCTCCTGCTAATCATGCGATGGAAGGAGCAAGTTTTAAAGTAAAATGCAAGTATGAAACCTGTAACCAACCATTTCATTAACTATGCATAAACCTATCCTCCTCGTTCGGTCATGTGATTCGCGTTCATATCCTTTGAACAGTAGGAAAGAAAATGTAGCCTGACTATGAGATACTAGACAAGGTTAAAGTGAAAAATTTTAAAAAAAGAAAAGAAGAATGCTGGAAGAGGTTTGATAATTGTCCTCTCAACTAATGTTTTATCTAATTCACACCAGTGTGAATTATTCCCAAGTTTGTCATTAGAGATTGTTCTCAATTATGATTTAACTAATCTTACATGAAAATGCACGGCACCTTGCTTGCTTCGATTCAAACCCTCGTCGTCTTAGTTTACTATACTTTACTGCCCTTACCTTCTCAGCTGTTTTCGTCAATCAAACGGCCATTTGACTTTGGATGTTTGCCCCTTGTTGCACGCGGAGAACACACGCAATACTGCATGAGACAGGATGGAAATAGCATTCGCATTTTCGGTTTCGGTGGTGTGGAACCCGCCGCAAGCTTGGATCTTTCTCCCTTGTTTATGTCATGGACCCTGCTGAATAGAAAATTCCAACTCTAGTGATCGGTGAGCAAAGCCCAAAGGTACTTGCAACTGGCTTAATGTCATTTATGCCTTTTTCCATTCTTATATATTGAGAAAATAGGAAAAGCACATTTATTTGGTGTAGTTCACTTATGCGCCAATTTATTTGAAATGGTAATTAAGTTAGATTAAATGAAGTGTTATTCCCATTTGCTTGGTGTATAAGACTAAATAGTGATAGAAACTGCATTTCACCACAAAGTATTCATGTGTTAATCGGCTCAATTAACAGATTTGTTAGGATTTGACAATATTTTTCAAGTTAATTGTAGCTTTTTTTGTTATGAATAGAATGAAGTTTTGTACAAATTTTCAGAATAGAAGGGATGTCTAAATGAGAGTAATTTACTAAAAAAAATTTAAATACAGTTTACTTTAGTTGTTATTTAATAACGTAAAAAAAAAGATTATAAAGAAGTAAATAACAGTACCCAAATCCAGTTTATATTGCCTATGTAATTTCATGGTCGTATGTCTGCAAAACCGAAATCCCTCAGAAAATCCAAGCCCCGCCAGGACGGCATGCTATACCTCGGAGTCTTTGAGAAACTTAAATAATATTAAAAAGGACCTTAAATGAACGTTGTGATTAGTCATCGAGCTACCGAATGAATTTATTATAAATGAACAGTTTCAACTCAACTAGGAGTTATTACGTTGGAGCTTGATTTCAAATCGTGACAAGTTTGCAGTTGGATGACAAGGAAATGTAGAATGAAATTTCTTTGGGGTATTGTTTATGGTATCCTGGGTTTTTTTATAAGATAGTTTGTCAAGAATTTATTAATTATTTTTTACAATAGATGCTTAAAGTCTAAAAAGTAAAACTAACAGCTAATCGGGTATCAGTATCCATAGAAAAACATGGATAATCCCACCAACTTGCTTGACACACTTTTTTAGTTGGTTGCGTTAACTAATGACCAAAAAAAAAAAGTTGGTAGCATTAACAAGGTCATCTAACTTTCACGTGATGCTAGGTAATTGCACCTCAAGAAGTGCATATTTCTGTCCTCGCAGACAGAATGCTACGCTAAACATAACTTCTTAGTCAAATGAAAGACGTGTTCCCAACAATTTGGGGGATGTATGTTGAATGGCGATAGGGATTATGGTCACGGACTAGTACTCATTTCTGTGTCGGCTGCGTGAATATATTCATTGCAAAAATATTTTCCATTCACCAGGGTGTGCAGTTTTTGTTTGAAATTTCTGAAACCCATTAGGTCTTAAACTGCCATTCATATGTGACTTGACATCAGCGAACATCAATTTCTTCTGAGCAACCATGTTATACTTTAAAATGAATGCAATTGTCAGGCATGAATGCTTTGTATATCCAACATAAAGCAAGTCCTTTATAAAATTAGACCAAGTTGGACATAGATGATGACTGTACGAGGTTTTACTGGAAACTACCAGGGAACCATCCTGCAGACCCTCCCACACTCCCAAAGAGATGAAACTCTTAGTCTATAAATAGATAACCAGCCTTGTACACTCAGAATGAAGTTCTTTCATACCCATCTTTTCTGATAACCAGCTAATATTTCCACTTCTCATTCTCTGAATCTGCTCTACAAATCCACCATGTCGAGCAGCCACAATCTGAAATACGATAGTAGGACGTATCTCATTGACTTCACTGACTCCATCACAAAAGTCACTGCCAATTACACCATTACCAATGCCAAAAATAGGTGGCGTTTGGCTTATGCAGCAATTTTTTCTAGACGGGTCATGCTTTCCCTGGCCAAAGAGGTCATATCCAAAAGAAATCAATATCACAACGCTAGACTCTTCCAATCCCAGTCTTCCTGCAGCACCAGCAGCGTTCTTGATATAATTGAACCCCTAGCTCCCCATCTTGTCGACAATGGAATCAATCATAATTCTTCGGTCCCTGATGTTGATAAAGCCAGACTTACTAGTATGGTTAAGGACAAAAACTTGGAAGCCTTTACTGAGTTCAAAGGAGTTGAAGGTGTTGCTTCTGCTCTTCGAACCAATCCATCAAAGGGAATCCATGGCAGCGAAGATGACATTGCGAAGCGGCGTGAGTTGTTTGGTTCAAACACTTACCAGAGGCCACCGCCCAAAGGCTTCCTGCACTTTGCGCTGGAAGCTTTCAATGACACCACTATTCTGATCCTTCTGGTATGTGCTGGCCTTTCTCTTGTTTTTGGCATAAAAGAACATGGGGCAGGGGAAGGCTGGTATGAAGGTGGGAGTATATTTGTAGCAGTCTTTCTGGTGGTTGTTGTCACTGCACTCAGCAACCTCAGACAAGAGAGACAATTTGACAAATTGTCCAAGATAAGTAACAACATCAAAGTTAACGTTGTGAGAAATGGAAGGCCGCAACAGATATCCATCTTTGAAGTTCTTGTGGGAGATGTTGTGTCCCTCAAGATTGGTGACCAAATTCCAGCTGACGGATTGTTCTTCTCTGGCCATTCTTTGCAAGTGGATGAATCAAGTATGACAGGCGAGAGCGACCATGTTGAAATTGATTCCTTAAGAAACCCATTCTTGCTCTCTGGCTCAAAGGTGGTGGATGGCTATGGTCAAATGCTTGTGACATCTGTGGGAACCAACACAGCTTGGGGTGAAATGATGAACTCAATATCCCGCGACACCAACGAAAGAACACCATTACAAGCTCGCCTTGACAAGTTAACCTCTTCTATTGGAAAGGTAGGCCTTTCAGTCGCTTTTCTGGTTCTTCTAGTGTTGTTAATTCGTTATTTCACTGGACACACAAAAGATGAGTTTGGGAATAAGGAGTACAAAGGGAGTGGTACAGATATAAATGTTACGTTCAATGCGGTTGTGCGTATAGTTGCAGCTGCTGTCACTATTGTGGTTGTGGCAATCCCTGAGGGTCTGCCATTGGCTGTCACTCTCACACTTGGTTACTCCATGAAAAGAATGATGGCAGACCAGGCAATGGTGAGGAAACTTTCAGCTTGTGAAACGATGGGGTCAGCAACAGTTATCTGCACAGATAAAACTGGGACCTTGACGTTGAATCAGATGAGAGTGACCAAGTTCTGGCTAGGCCTAGAAAATATTATGGAAAACTTTTCCAATGCAATGGCCCCCAATGTTCTTGAGCTATTCCACGTGGGAGTAGGCCTCAATACAACGGGCAGTGTCTACAAACCTTCATCAGGATCTGAACCAGAAATTTCAGGTAGCCCAACAGAGAAAGCAATCCTCTTATGGGCTGTATCAGATTTAGGTATGGACACGGATGAACTGAAGCAGAAATATACAGCTCTCCACGTTGAAACATTTAACTCACAGAAGAAACGAAGTGGCGTTGCAATAAGGAAGGAGACCAACAACACCGTTCATGTGCATTGGAAAGGAGCTGCTGAGATGATACTTGCAATGTGTTCGAGTTATATTGATAGTAATGGAACAATGAAGTCCCTTGATGAAGATAGGAGTAAACTTGAGAAGATAATTCAAGGCATGGCAGCTAGCAGCCTACGATGTATTGCTTTTGCTCACACGGAAATTTCAGAAGAAATTGATTACAACGATAAGGAGCAAGCAAAGCAAATCCTGAGAGAAGATGGCTTGACCCTGCTAGGAATTGTTGGCCTCAAGGATCCATGCCGACCAGGCGTCAAGAAGGCAGTGGAAACTTGCAAACTTGCAGGGGTTGAAATCAAGATGATCACTGGAGATAACGTATTCACAGCAAAGGCAATAGCAACAGAATGTGGAATATTAGATCTCAACAACCAAGTAACTGCGGGAGAAGTAGTGGAAGGTGTGGAATTCCGAAACTATACAGAGGAAGAGAGATTGGAGAAAGTTGACAAGATCCGAGTTATGGCAAGAGCATTCCCTTTGGACAAACATTTGATGGTACAGTGCTTGAGAAAGAAAGGCCATGTGGTTGCAGTCACCGGAGATGGCACGAATGACGCGCCTGCTCTAAAAGAAGCCGACATAGGACTCTCTATGGGCATCCAAGGCACTGAGGTTGCCAAGGAAAGCTCTGACATTGTCATCTTGGACGACAACTTCAACTCTGTTGCCACTGTTTTAAGGTGGGGTCGATGTGTTTATAACAACATCCAGAAATTCATCCAGTTTCAGCTAACCGTGAATGTTGCAGCTCTCGTGATAAATTTTATTGCAGCAGTTTCTTCTGGAGATATTCCCCTAACAGCAGTTCAACTACTGTGGGTAAATCTCATTATGGATACACTAGGTGCTCTGGCACTGGCCACAGAACGGCCTACAAATGAGTTAATGCTGAGACTGCCAGTGGGCAGAACTGAGCCTCTTATTACTAACATTATGTGGAGAAACCTTTTAGCTCAAGCTCTGTATCAGATAGCTGTACTCTTGGTTTTACAATTCAATGGAAAGTCAATCTTCAATGTAAGTGAGCAGGTGAAGAGTACTCTAATTTTTAATACTTTTGTTCTCTGCCAAGTTTTCAACGAGTTCAACGCAAGGAGTATGGAGAAACATAATGTATTCAAAGGCATTCACAAAAACCACTTGTTTCTTGGAATTGTGGGGATAACCATTGTCCTTCAATTTGTGATGGTGGAATTCCTAAGGAAGTTTGCCGACACAGAGAGTTTAACATGGAAGCAGTGGGGAGCTTGTATTGCAATTGCAGCAGTGTCATGGCCAATTGGTTGGGTAGTAAAGCTCGTGCCCGTTTCAGACAAACCGTTCTTCAGTCACACTACAGGGGTAAAATCACTATTCTTCAGGATTAAGCAGGCTTTTTAATTTTACCTCTCAAGTTGCACTGAGGAATACTAGATTCCAAACATCTTGAAAACTCAAATATGAGATATTTACATATGGAAATTCAAGATCCCCTATGTTTGAAACGTAAGGGATCTTGAATTTCCATGTGTCTTATACCAAGTATCATGTATTTAGTTTTCAAGATATTTGAAATTTAAGATTTCACTGTGCAGACTACTCCTTTATTCAGACTTGGAACTGCAAGTCGGAGTAGTTAAAGTTCTTAGAATATTAAACTACAACAGCAATCTAGGATGTACATGTATTCCTGTATGTATGCTTGCGTATTTGTACCCAATATGTTTACGCATTTAATAAATACATACCGGGGTACACGTAAATTTCCTGTTTAATTCTTCTATTGGCTACGTTTAAATACTAGTTTAGGTATGCATCTTTTGGACTTGGGGTACATTAGATAAATTTGAGTTTAGATATCTTTTATGTACTTCATAGAATTTTATTGAAAACTTGGAGTTCGAATGCTATGGAAGTGATATTTTATCTTATGGTTTAATATTTAATTGTTTTTTATTTTATTGGTGGGAATTTACTCACTTTAAGAGTAAGTCTTATATATTTACATTATTAAATAATTTTTTGTTGAATACAAATTTTATCAATTCAATCTTTAAATCATGTAATATTAATTTAAGATAAATTAAATATTTATAAATATCCATGTCAAATATTAAATATTTCAAAATCTTAAGCTCTTAAAGAATGAGAACAGTAAAAATCGAATTTCTTAAGAGACTTTGAAACTATGTTAAAAATTATCTATTCTAAAAGCTTAAGATCATGAATGGTTTTTTATGTAACAATCTAATCTATTAGTTGTTTCTTACATGCTCATCATTGTTGCTAAAATTGACTGTTTGAAGTGAGGGCTAAGAATTGAAATTACGATGGGATGTTGAACCCAAAGAAGCATGAACGCTGTATCGGACACTCCTCGAATATTTAAGATACTTATAGTCTTGGTTAGAATTTTTTTTAATACTATTTTTTTAAATTTGTGTTAATATAAGCGTGATAACATAAGAAATAGATAAAAAAAATAATATTTTCTTGTGAACAAATGCTTATTTTTTAAATTATTTTTTTATAGGAGTTGAGTTAGGAATGAATATGTAGTAATGTTTATATTTTAAATATAGGTATTTGTGTTAAGATTTATATTTTTATATTAATCTTGTATTAATTTTATATTTTATATTTTAATTATATCGTGTTTTATAATTTTTAAAATTTATCATATTATCACGTAGTATTTGTGTCTTGTATAATATTTAAAATTTACCATATTGTCATGAAGTATTCTAACCATG
Organism: Castanospermum australe; assembly: GCA_019955255.1. Taxonomy (NCBI): domain Eukaryota; kingdom Viridiplantae; phylum Streptophyta; class Magnoliopsida; order Fabales; family Fabaceae; genus Castanospermum; species Castanospermum australe. Next base: position 294,326 of record NSJW01000209.1, read on the forward strand.
TTGTTGCTTCATTATCCAAATTTTTCTTAGACACTGCTCTGCATCTACGACAAAACTGTATTACCATAAATCCTAATAATAAGTTAACGTGACTTGGAAAATTGTTCTATTACCCTTTTATGTCAATTTTGATCTGTCGTTCTCTATAACAATCTCAATGTGTCTTCTTTCTTTCAGTAATAAATCAAACCTGACTTTTGGCAAATAGAATGGTCATTTTATGAAATTAAAATAAAATGAGATTTAATTTATAATTTGATATCTTTTAAAATGAAATATGTTTCAAGCTATTTCATTGTTTTATATATGAAATCAATGTAAAATAAAATTAAAATTAATGTAAATGATATTAATACTCTTTATGTAAAAAGTTTGAATGCCTTTTTTTTAAGATTTTAAATAATAATTATGTTTTATTAAATTATTATAATTTTTTATTTTTATGATATTTTGAATATCATTATAAAAATATAACAAAAAAATATATTAATATTAGTGTTTACATATAATTTTTTATAATTATATATGATTATTTATACAAGTTTATAATATAAGAAATAAGAGAGTTATTTAATGTAATAAATCTTTGTTTACTAAAATTATCTCATTTGATATGTTAAATTTAAGAATGATAATAAAAAAATAAATGCCCATTATATGAAACATGGAATCACAATTCTACTTCTTAAAAAAAAAATTTATGTTTTATTATTTTATGTAATGAATTCCATATATATATATATATATATATATATATATTGTTAACAAACACAAACCTCCATTATTTTATACTCATTTCTTTGTATTCTATGACCATCATGTGTACTCAACGTCATCGTAGTATCATAGCCGCAGACAGCAAAGAATTGCACACCGCAATCACTGCAGCATAATGAGGTGGGTCAACGTAACAGGAATTATCAGGAAACTGGTTTGTTGCTTTTTCTTTTCTCTTCTATTTTCTAAGAAATAGCACAAAAAATGCCTAAGTTAAGGGTTAGATTTAACTAAATAGTTAGTTGATAATTTTTATTATATAATGAAGATAGTTACAATAGATAAGAGATGGGATAAGATTTATAGAATACTAATCATAACTTATTTATAAATTAAAGATAAACTTAGGATAAAATAATGATAAGAATAATCCTTTAAATTAAATGATGTCATGCATAGTTTGAATTTGAATCAAACGTATTGAATGTGGTGATCAATGGTAAGTAAAGGCATTTTAGAATTAAAATCTCTACATCTTTATTATATGCTTCACTAAAGATATATGCATCAAAATCTTTTTACATCGATGATAAAGCATATTAAGATTTTTCTTCATTAAGTGACTGCTTATTTATGCACGGCCAGTCTATTAGATCTGCGCTAATAAAAGTAGTTTAAGTTGAGATTGATCAAGTTTCGGACGTATGCGTCATGGGTGAAACGATATTTGATATGGATGCGGATAAATGCAGATGTTTTCCATAAGTGAAGGTAAAAGAGGCTGTCATCTTACAATCGAATGTGCATTAGTCATTTTGACTTTGATATAATTAGGCTCAACCAATAGTTAGTTAATACTTTTTATTATATAATAAAGATAACTATAATTAATAAGAGATAAGATTCTTATAATACTAATCTTAACTTATTTATAAACTAAAAATAAATTAAGAATAAGATAATGATAAGGATAATCTTTTATAAGAAGATTCATTGATTGAGTTATTACATAGGGAAATAAAATAAACCAAATCAAGAGTCATGAGGAGTATAATTATCTGATTAGGAAGGCTAACCAGAAGATGGTGCAGCCGTGCCGTGCAGCTTAAATACAAAAGGCATGAAACTTTCCTCTAACATGCGAAGATCTGGAAGAATTAAACCTTGAGGTTTCCGGACTTACGGATCTCATCGAATGTCTTTACGTTACTCTTTCGAATCGTAGGTGTTGGAAGTCGATTAAATAAAATGTGATATGATATCTTAAGGTCCAAATGAGATTTTGTTTTTTTTTGGGTCTGTAGGCATGTGTTAGTTGAATATTGCAGTTGGGTTTTGGGAGGGGATTGAAAAGGTGGTGGAGTTGCTATCCCAAAAAACAAAAACAAGGCAGCGGAGTCAAACACCACGTGGGCTCTCATACCACGGGCAGGTGCAAATGTGATTTGAAATCATAGAAAAATGCTTTTCAATTACGTAGATTTTGGATTCTAGGATAGCAGGTGTTTTCTTCTTTTGATCCAGATTTGTGCATTAAGGTGCCAAGCATGTCTTAGGAAGTTACGGAGTGATTCATCTGCAGAATCGGAAGTTCTTGAAAACCAACACTCACTAGGGAAATTTCATCAATCAATCATCACTGTTATGGAATAGAAAATATAGAAAGCTAATTGGGACTCATAAAAACCCTGCCCCCTGGACACGAAACTAAGCGGAAATATATAAGTTGGCGTACTTTTCCGTCTCCAAATTAATAGAAAGCTACGTTTGAATAATTGTGTAAAATTATTTCGAATAACATATAACGAAGTAAGCTAAATATACTAGTGTTAATTGTTTTGGTCGAGATTATTGAGAGTAGTCATCACCAATTATGCACAGATATAACAAAATGATTAACGTATCTATATTTTATACGTGTTGGAATTTAAATGTGTATGTGTATGATACGATTATCTGCATATGAATCGACAGAGCTCATCTCAACTCACTAAAAGGTCAATCTGGCCCATATAAATTTAAAGAAAAAAAAATATACAAATTTTTTAAACTTTGAATTATTTATAAATAGATCTTTAAACTTTAAAATTATCTTAATTAATATTTAAACTATAACAATTATATAAATTAATTATTTTATTTACTTTTTATCTATTTTAAATTGAATAAAAAAAATTTGAAGTAATGAAAAATAGATGAAAGAATTAGTTTGTGTAATTATTATAGTTTAAATATTAATGAAGACGATTTTAAAATTTAAAAGTTTATTTATAACTAATTTAAAATTTAAGAAGTTTGTATATTTTTAAAAAAAATTTATTTATGAAAATTTATCATCCATTTTTATTTTCATACCTGACCATAAATATATTTTTTTCTTCGTGAGCAAGTAGAATTCTTTAGATTATTGTGAGATAGAAGATTGCCGGGATACTATGACGTTGAAGTAAAAGTATAAGATATTATTTTTTTACGCGGGATACTAGGCCTTCTTTCATATCTGTTGAAACAAGACTGTTCAGTATTTATTTCATGCCGTTTAGGATCATAAAAGAGATGCTTGAAGGCTGTTTGTTTATAACGGCATCAACATGTTACTAACTCGGAGATGAGATGTCAAATGCTAATTTGGAGATGACTGAGAATCCCTAACCGGAAGTCCACAACAGACATAAGAGCTCAATAACTTTGTAAATTATCATCAAAGAAACTAATGCAAAGGAAGGTGAAAGATATGAGCATTGGAGATGTAACTAACTATAATGGGTGATATTCAAAATCAAGTTGCTTTAGAGATAATATATATTATGCAACATTTTTTTTTACATATATAAATATAATTAAATATTCTATTTATTATATTTTACCAGTATTTGTATCCTAAATTTTTTAAGAGTAACATTTTCCGTGTGATATGGCATTCGATATGAACATACTTCCATCACAAACATTTGTGAAGGCCTATAAAATTACTTGGGCTGAGATCTATTTGACCGAAAAGTTTCAAGTTTTTTCGTTTTTAGGTTGTTGGAAAACTTTCAACTTTAAAAGTGAAGGATCCACAACATTTTTTCTCCTTTTCTAGCAATGAAGCCTACGAAATCGGATTAAATGGCTTTCGAGAGGAAATAAAACTCACAGCACCAACAAATAGGAAACTTAGGCACGCACATGGTGACACTACAAACACCAAAATGACATAACGATTGATCATTCCAAGGGTTTAATAATCTGGAATTGAAGAATAAACCTAGGTCACGGCTATGCACAACCGTCCTGAGCAGGTCAAAGGAGGGTATTGTTGTCAGAGTTAATCTAGAAAGATCATGAATCGATGAGCAAAGAAGACAAAAATATCGGCATGTGCAACAAACTGAAGGAAAAACGATTCAGAAAAATCTAGAGCTCTTAGCTCTCAAATATTAGAGGAAGTGCAAGTATAAACGGGCTACGTGCTACTTAACCAAGAAGAGGATCTTTCCAAGAGGTTAACGTGGGCGTGACGAGCTGCTTGAGACCATTATGGATGGGAGAAATTCCCGAGTGGACCGTACTAGTAATAAGTAGACCTTACTAATAATGACTTAGGCCCACTAAACCAATACAATCTATTAGGCCCGAACTCAGGATGAGCCGAGTCAATCGTAGGCCTATAGACAACTCGACCGACCTATACCCAAAACCCTTAAATAAAGTATCTTCCCGTGAAAATCATTCTATTATAATATATGAATTCTTGTCATTCAAGAATTGCTCAGCTCAATGTCAGAAAGAGTGAGATAGGAGAAGGTAATGAGTGCCACACATATCATGCAATGATCATGCTGAGGCAATGTTATCCCCTCTTAAAACACCCGATAAATAGAAGAAACTAAGAGGAAACGAGAAGATTTCTCTCTTTAACCTTTACTACAGTCACTCTCAAACTCTGTTACACTCGTTGAATTATTGGAATGTCTTATAAATATCTCTATTGCCGTGGACGACCCGGAAATCTCCATACTGAGATTGAGACAGGAACACTAGGTAAACTAAACTTCTCTGGCTATATGTGATGTAAATTAAACTAACAAATCGATGACACTTTATGTGGCTTGAATTTGAGTTTGATCGAAAATAGATCAAGTTATTCAGACACAAAGTTGTATATAGATATATACACAAAGTAGAGTTCACGTAATTTTTTTTTTGGTCAGCTGAGTTCACGTAATTTAAGTAGACTTCTTAATGGATAATATCTGGACCTACCATTATTGAATGGTCAAGTGCCATCCATTAGTACGGCTCACGTCTTCGGACTGTGAGTGTATCCGAGGCCAATACAGCGTAAAATTGTGCTGGGTATAGTTATTACTTATTAGCGATACAATATGTTAATTATTTGTACATTATTTTTATATTATTTTATTTTTAATAATAAAATAAAAATATATATTTTAATACATTTTTTTATTTTTTAACATAAGATAATATAAGAATAAATGTAAAAATATTAATGTGTAATAAACATTTTTCTTTGTTATAACTGAAAACAGAGAAGAGAAAGAGTTTGTATTAATGACATTTTGCATTATGGAAGAAAAATAATTCTACAGAGAAATTTTATTCGATAAATGTGGTGCAGTAGCTAAGTATTAGCTAGTATGAAAGAGATTTATATATTCTATCAGGTTTATTTATATAAATAAATTCATATATACCCTATCAATAAAAAAAAATCATATCCTCCTGTTATTAATACAAATTTTTTTTTTTTTAAATTGTGCTACTCATATTTCGTGTAAGGGCCAAACACACCACAGAATATGTAGTATTAAGCAGAGTTGTTCCATCCCATTATAGCATGAGAAAAATAAGCCTATTTTATGATGGAATCCAATATATATCTTCGCCGTGTGTCCCTCCTAGGGAAGACACTCTAATGGATAAACAGAACAAGAAGGAATCAAATCTTTTTGTGTTCTTATTCCTGGTTTCATTGGTAGATTCTCTCACAAATATAGAAAAATTTGTCATGAGTAAACAAAGCCGTGAGATGCTCCACCAACCCCATCGTATATAGAAGAATCAAAGCTCGCATGTCATGCATGCCTCTTATTACACCCAGTTCTGTCATGCATCTAGAGAACCTAGCACCAAATAACCATATCACATAGTTCCAGCAAAAACAAAGCGTACACAGAAGACAGTAACAGGTTTTGTTTTTTTTAGGCAATCCTTTGTGCAAGAGTGTTATTAATATATTGATTGTTTACAAATAAGGAACTCCAATAGAATTTGAGCTCAAAACTTTTTTAAAGTATGCAGTTTAATCTTATCAGTTTTTTTTTCTCATAGTTAGTATTATATTTTTACTTATTCTGAAGTGTATTAGGTTTTACTTTGGAGAGAGCTTCACCATATTACTCTCGACTTCAAATTGTGTGTGTAATTATTTGCATAATTTAGTTTATCAAAATATTATTTTATTATATTTTAAATGTTAAACTATTAACTGAAAATAATAAAATTCAAAACATATAGAAAGATATAAAAAAAAAAATAAGTGTGCAATGGTATGTAATCTATTTATAATTTATTTATTTATTCTATATATAAAAGGGAATCCTCTCTTTGATCTCAAATTTCTTATTTTCTAAACAATTATTAATACCTAATTAAATACAAATAAAAAGATAAAATTAGAAATATATATATATATATATATATATATATATATATATATATATATATATATATATATATATACACACAACATTTGATAATTACATTTTTATAGTTAATAGAATAGGCCTAGGTAGAAGCCCTCACTGTACCTATTGGAGTGGAGCCTGAAAAATGGAAATAGAGTAACTTAAAAATAGGGCCAAGCCATCATTCTTTGGGCTGTTTATGTTAGCCCATTCCGGTCCGGGTCCGGTTAGGAAGTGAAGTAAATTGATGATTTTGATGATGTTCCTTTCTCTTAAGTGATCCATTCGAGAGCTTCCCTGTTACCACCCGAAGGGCAAGATGCTGCGTCTTCATAAACATATTTTACTTTTTTATAAAATTATTTTTATTTAAATAATTGATTTCTAATTATAATAAAATTATAATTAATTAATTTATAATATATATATATGCAAAAATTTAAAAAAATGAGAATTATTAAGTATGACAGTACATCTCAAGATGTTAATATATATAAAAGGAATTCTCTATTTAATATATATTTTTGTGTTTATCCAAAATGTCATTATTATTGACAAACACAAAATAGGATTAAAGGATAAAACTATAAATTATACTTTTATGTTCATCCATTAACAGTTATACAATTGCAGTTATATTATTAATTATTTGTATATTTATTTGGTTACATTTTTAAAAAATAAACTATAAAATAATTTTAACTACTTTCAAAATTCAAATACAATAACTATAAAAAGAATAATTTTCTTTTTAGTATTCAAATTTTATTATTTTTAAAATATTATTTTTTTAATATTTAAACATATTTTAGAAACAATAAAATTATAAAACAGTTGTAATTATTTTTCGATTAATCTATAAAAAATAAATTAAAATATAAAATTATTATATAATAAATTATTTAAACTATTGAAATAAAAATATAAATTGAGAAGTATGTCAGTTATTCTCAATTGCTAGTAAGTATAATACTAATTAAGATGGCCACATCATGTGTTTTTTTTTTTTTAAATTTGAGTTCGAACTCTAAATAAAAAATTTAAAATAAAAAGACGTATATGGGTATGTTAATATGTGAAATGAGTTCTCAGTAAATTTGATGTAGGGTCGATTACACCTTTGATTTAGACCGTTAAGTCTTATTATTTTTAATAGAATCGGTCTAATATATATTTAAGAATTTCTTCAAAAATATACGAGAGGCTATTCCTTTTAAAAATTTTATTGTACAAAAGTGATCCACACAAATTATGTGGACGATACCACTTCCTATGAATTGTTCTTATATTTAAAAAAAAGTAAATATGCTCAAAGTTACACTTATATACAGACAAAATTTAAATATTCTATCTATATATATGTATACAATTGTATTTCAACTTTTATTTTATTAAATTCAAAAACAAGTTAAGTAAAGTGACTGTCCTTTATCAACTCGGCACACACAAATTATGGGGACAGAGGCCCTCAACCATAAAGAACCCTCCTACAGTAAATGGATCAAAACTTGGAAGGATTATGTCCTCTTTATCAGTAATAATGTTATTTGTATATTATTTTTATTATATTACTTTTATATTAATTTTTTTTAATAAAACAAAAAAATATATTTCAATACATATTTTTTCTCTATTTTCTTTTTCTCAAACAAAAAGATATAAGAAAATGATAAAAAAAATTTGTGTAATCAATATTTTCCTTTGATTAATCCATAAATATAAGAATACGAAAAATTCAAGATCCTTTAAAATATATAATATAATTTAATTTTATTAATTGAGCTATTCTCTAAAATTTTTTTTGTTCCTTATGATAACTTATTAAATAATAATTGAATCTTATTTGAATTTTTTAAATAGTTCATATTATTTGCGCTTTTCAAACTCAGTGTCTGAGTGTCAGACAATCATCGATTCTAAGACAATTCAATCTTGTTGCATGAAATGTGCCAAAAGCAAAATTGACCAGCCTCCTTCAAAAGTACTAAATGAATTCTAAATATTTTGGACCAAAAATTTGTTTTCCAATGTTCAGCACAAGATATTTCTACATTCCAGTAGAACCAATGCTTGTATGATTTCATTTTATTATAATAAAGTTAAACAGTGGTTCCCCAAAAATTGTAGACTACGCAATAAAATATAGCACGTAGAAAAAATAAATATTGTATATCAATATATTTTTTTGCTGAATTATATCAGTATATTTTAAATACGATAATGCATAATATACATATCTATAATTATCTATTTATATAGATAAATACCATAAAATAAATAACCACATATGGCCTTTGAAAATAGATATATATTGTTCATATTTTCACTACAAAATAGAAAATCAAATAAGTTATTTTAAATTAATTTATACCGAGTAAGAAAAACAACAGATTTTTATTTTTTTAAAACTAATTTTGTTTAATAAAAATTACAAAAATAATGAGATTGTCAGGCACACTAAAGACGAAGAGATTATTGGAAATAAGATTCAAAAGAATAAAGTATATTCGTCTCCTTAAGCAACGCGTAAAAGAATGTCTGATGACTTATCTTTTTAACTTATACTTTGTTGTATTAAAATAATTCATTAATCAATGAGTTTGAAGTTTAACTAACACCGGTTAATATTTAAGACTCAGGTGTCAGATGATAATAATATTGAAAAAAATTAATTATTTATCTTGGGTTACTTATCTCCTTTCTCCATTTAAGTGCTTGTAAATGTATAAAATAATAATAATAATAATTTATTAGTCTTAAAAATATACTATTCTTTGCCAATAGACACTTGCTTATTTAAGTTAATATAAATGTTCTAATTTTATCTAAAAAAGGAAATATTATAATTCTAACTTTAAAATATATAGATTAACATAAGAATTTACAGATGAGTTCTTTAAATTAAATTATATCAATTAACAGGTAAATTCGAAATACAGTACAATAGAAATAAGGATTAAAATTTAAAAAAAATAAATGATAATGGATGAATAAATTTGAGTAAATTACTCTTTCCCATATATTTTAGGTATATTACATTTTTTTTATCTATTATTAAAAATTATACAAATTTTCCTTGTATTTATTCAAAACACTAGAACTAAAATCTAAAATGTTGCCTAACCTAATATATTCATTAATTAATAAGTAGTCGTTGGCTCATGAATGCTTGTGATATAATGCTAATCCTATATCTTGCTTCAAGGTTTATATTGAAAAGAGGGAAAGACTGCATTCATTTAGTATAATTGACTGTTTAATTCAAATTGTTGGACACTGATATTAACCTTAATTTAATGTTCATTGTACTAAATGAATATGTTTTTTTCTTTTACTCAACTTATATGCTTACACAATGATAAGAATGATATTTATTTGCAAAACACCAATTAGCTAACATTTAATTAACAACTCTGTTTGGTTGTTGTCACTTTTTCCTTTTTATATAAATAGAGTTTTGTATAGGTTTTAATTAATAGTAGATGAGATTGGAGTAATATATTTGCTCTAATATTTTTAATGTGATATCGATGAAAATTGTGATAATCAATGAGATATTAACGTAATAGCAGTGAATTATATGTCTAAACTAAAGAATAATGGATCAAAGTCTATGAGATATTCTGCATGGTTCACACAAAAAATTGAGACACTTGTCATTGTTTGGTTAGAGAGATTTCAAATATATATACATTAAAATTAAAAAAATACTAGATGATTACCCGAATTTTTGAGAACATACAGAAGTGGTATTTTTTGCTTCGCTTTATGTTCCTTATGCATGCTAAGAATAATTAATTGCTCTTCATCAAATCCAATACTTTAGTTTATAATTCTTAGATGCAAAGACAATGAGAATTGTCCTGAGCTGCTCTAAATGGAGTATAAAGAGAGACTTCACACATGGATGCAAGATGATATCTCAAAAGCACCAACCGTATTTGGACGTGGGAGATCTTGTCACTCAAAACCCTAACAGTGATATCTTACTATGCTGTCAATATTCCCCAGCACAATTAGACACACAAAAAGCAAAATTCAGATCTGCTGTACTGTATATTATTTATTATTGGGCTAATATGAAGATTGTTTTTGTCCAACAATGTTCTCGAGTCTTAATAACTAAAGGAAAACCTTGGTGACCAAGAAGAAATTAAAGGCATAAATGCAATGAATAGAGCACATATTTTGAAGGCAATGAGGGTTTTGATTTGATTGTTTTGAACATGTAAAATAACCATAAAATCCAAACCCAATTGAAAATAAATGTTTCTTTTAACGGAAGACACAAAAAGTCAAGTAACTTGGTTATAAGATTTGCACACAAGTAATTAAGAGAAGGGAAATGACACATTTCCGCATAAAATTGAGAGGGAAATAATGACACTAACTAAGCTTACTCATATATTATGTAATAATGTAAATCAGAACGCAGAAGCGCTTTATTTTCATTCATTTCCTGGGAAAACCCAAGCTGGAGTATGAGTATGAGTATGAGTTGGAGAAAGAGCTAAGGATGATCAACATGTGAAGTAATCTTGTTCGTGATCCCATCAAAAGGTGAAGCTGTCACATGATCCGATCCTTCCTTGACTAAATGAGAGGAAAGTTTAGATCATGCTGGCAGCTTCAACTGTTACTGGTGCACGATGAGCCGTTGACATTCAGCCACCAGAGAGAGAGAGAGAGAAAGAGATCTAAAGAGAGTTTTTGATGACTCTTCATTGGGGATAGAAGGTAGAGAGGAGAGCCAAGGGATATATATATATATATGTAAATAGAGTGAGAGTATCCAAAGCATGACTCAGCCTTGTCTATTCATTTGCAATTCTAATCAAGGAACTGAAAAGTCAATGCTAATGGTAATAAATTAATTAATGGGTTAAATTTAATTTGTTCCCTTTGGTTTTTGGCAAAAGTAATTTGTTATTATATAGTTTTGATTTTGTCACTTTGTCTCATGTGTTTAGTTCGTTTATCACTTTATCTCTAATGTGATTTTATTTTATTAATTTAAAATATAAATTCATTAATTTTAACTAATATAATTATAATTCTCTAATCCTTTAGTTTTATAGAAATTCATATAATAACTTTATATTGTTTAAGGCAAGTGGACGGACGTAAAAATAATTTAAAAATTTAGTGTTGTGGTAGCAAATAAACTTTGTTAAATAAAATAAAATATTAATTATACAAATTAGACATATCTTTACATACAAACTTACTAGTTTAATATAGTCAAACAAAAATGAACAGTTTCTTAGTTGATAAATATAAAAAACACACAAAAAACTCTCAAATATGTTGGGTAATGAAATCATATATAGGAGGCAAAGTGTTAATAGAACTAATTACATATGAGTAAATTGACAAAGTTGAAATTACAGGATGACAAAGTGATATTACCTCAAATCACAAGGAAACAAACTGAATTTACCCTTAATTAATTGATGTCCACTTGTCTTTAACCCAAAAAAAGAAAATAACCCATTGTCGTTGTTAGCATATAGGACAGTGGGCAGTGGTCCAAAGCAAGGCAATTTGAATATTATGATGACCGTGCTTCCACCATTTCATCAAAGGCTTTGCGTAGTTCTAAGTCTTCTCTTAGAGTATACATCAACCAAAGTAAAAGTGCAAACCACTAAGTTTATGGGGACCATTTGCATGGCTTCCTACAAATGCAACACAAAAGAAAGGTAGTATCTCAACAAAGTCATGTTGGGAAGGGAGAAAAATAAAAACAAAACAAAGTCATGTGAGTATAGGACTCTTTGCCTTTTTCTCTCTCACCCACCAACATTATTTTCATTAATTCCTTAAGTATCTTATCTTCGATTTGTGATCGATCGACGGATAGCTTTTCTTTTACTTTTAAACATGAGATGCTAATCCTTCTTGATCTAACATTATAACTCGTGTCCGTTGCACATTAAAAGTAACCCTTATGAGTCTAATCCACAAAATGAACAACTATTAATAAAAGGAAGGTAATAGGGAAACGAAACTTGGTAACTTAATTATTCTGTTCAAGTTTGTTTTGATTTCGACATTCTGTTTCTTTCGAGTTGTTTCCATCTCTTTGGTTGGTCGGGCTGACGGAACAGATAGATGCACGCAGAGTCATTCCAATTAACAGTACAGGTAGTGGAAAAAAACAATATTCTAAGAGAAAAGTTCCCAATTTCTTTTTCTTTTTGCATTTTATACCATGCATGCTCCTAAATAAAGGACAAGATACTGTGCTCACAAGAGAAAAACAATGGATCGGCAATTACTTTTTCTCAAGAATTCTTTTTTTCTTTTGGGGACATGTTTTTCTCAAGAATTCTTAAATAAAAGGAACACTTATTTGTATTGAGAGATTCGGTCAACAAACCATGAAATCTTACTAAAAAAACATATCCCCAATAATGTTGTACGAAATCCCGCCTGAAAACAGCATTTGACAAACTACTTTAAAGTATATTTAGGTGAGTATTTGTTCTACTTAAATTAATTTTTTGATATTTAAATAAATTTTTATTTATTTTTTGTCTTATTTATTTTGACATTTGTATCATTTCTTAAATGTAATTCTGACTTCAAAAATTTATTTGTTTTGAAATAATTATTTTTTACTTTTTAGTTAAATGTGATTTTTTACAAAATATAATTCATTTTACTCAAATTTACTTCTAACTAAAATCAAGTTTACAAAATCAAGTTCATCTAAAATTAAGTTTGTCTAATTCAAATACTTACTAACAAAAAGAGAGGAAAAAAAGGCAAAAATTAAAATAAAGAAAGGCAAAAACTTTTACTTATCAATGTAAGCCATCGATCCAGTTACCACTTGTCCCATTCCTTTTCTAAATGATTACATAAACTTGCATATAAATTATTATTCTTGTTTCGTTTTCTTCCCATTGGGTACCAAATAAAGTTGTAAATGGAAACATCTTCTTTACGTTCAAATGGAAACATCTCGGAAATGGACCAGACTTTTCTGCTTTCCACAAAATAATATTAACTTTCGGTAAAATGATTAAGATATGTAGTCATTCCAATTCGCCATAATGTTATATATAAACGTAAACCAAAGGCTTGGAGAGAAAACTTGAATGATTGAGATGAGTAGTGACTATTTAAAATTAGAAAATTTTAAGTCACTTGGACATTACTCGTGATAAAGATGAAGTAGGATGAATATCTAATTCAATTATGTGGAACTTGAAAACAAAAAAAGAAGGTAAACTTGTTATTAGTTTTAAATCTCATAAATTAATTAATGAGATAGGATTTATTGTAAGAGGTATTATCACGGGTGTGTTATTTAGTCCAAGGTTTTTTTTGTGAATACAAATTTTAGATTAAGAGAAAAGCTCACCCCAATTTATGGTTATGACATGCTCTTGAATTCATTGAGCAAAACTTAGAATCGAACCTAAGTTATGATAAAATAGTATGAGAGGAAGGTTAACTAGGTGAATCAACTCATTGGTTCAAGGTTTAATTTATTACACTCACAATAATGATGATGAAAATTATTAGAGGACTTAATAAAAATAATTGTTTCTATTGTTCAATTCTAATATAGCTCGTAGGCCAGGAACCTACAACAGAGACACTCAAGTTAATAATCTCATAAAAAGAGGACTCAATGACAGCATGATAAATTGAATATGAATTGAATGTAAATTGGTTGATTATTCTTTCTCATATGAATTATATATGAATTGGTTGATTATATCTTAGATTAGGCTCCTAATTCAAAATTTCAACTAAAATACTTAATTTTAACAACAACCATAAGTAATAAAGAATTGACACAAACTTTTTTCTTACAAGCTCTCATTAGTACATAGGATTTGTGTTCACGAGCGCAAATTTGAGCATGAATAGTGTTTTTGTAACGTTTTTTTCACATATTTAATTACTTTAAAAAAATTAATTCATGCAAAATTTTCAATAATTAATTAAATGTGTGAAACTGAAAAGCGTGTAATATTTTCCTTTAAGCATGAATGCATCTATGATATGATGCGGAGAATGTAACCCCCAATGGAGAAAATGAAGACAAGCTAATGATTTTAATTTGCTTCCGTGATGCTTTATAAGTAAGGTGAAAAGATCGTGGGATTGAAGCATTTTTCTTTTTTGTTCCATTGTGCGAGGCAAAACGAAAGCATAAATCTACATAATTATGATCGCTGATATCTCATCTCCCTCATAAAAAATAAATTCTTTTAGGTCAGATGAAATGCACCTGGCTTTAGGTTTGGGTGAAGCATATCGTCAAAAACAGAATTAAGAAAACAAATGTGATAATGAAACAATTAGTACAACCCAACTTTTCTGTTTCCTAATTAATATAATTTCCCCGCTAAAGAGACAGATCCTTATTAGACTTGTCGAATGCTTACATATATAATCCAAATTATTCCACAAATCCACTATTAAAACCATTAATTTTTTACTTTTGCGAGGTGGAAAATTTTTCTGACATTGAATTAATAATACCTATTTAATTTATTGAGTTTCACTGTTTTTTTGCCATGTTGCCATCACATATATAAAACCTATCAGATTGCGTTGATCGTTGTTGTAGTAGTATAGAAAAAGTTCTTACATACCAAATAAAAGAAACTATTATATAAATCTTGTGAATACTAATTAACATAATCACTAACTCATCAAATGTTTTTTTTGACAACATGATTGTGGAAAAGTTACGATTTTATCAGTGAAAATTAAAGAAAGGCAATTTGTGATAGCATAACTTACCTCTTCTTTATTAAAAATATAATTTCATGTAGCATACCTATTTTATTACAAGAAGCTAAAATTCATTTTCTTACTTTCATAGTATCTTTTTTAAACAAAAAATTTATAATTTTAAATAAACAAATTAAATTTTTACACATATAAAATAAACAAAACCATTTGAAAAATTTCTAATGATAGCGAAAATATTAAAAATAAATAAAAAAATCTAGATGACAGGCAAATGTATTACATTTTTTCATTAATTTCCCTTAATATCCTGAGATTTATTCTTTCGATCTCTGAGTCTTTGTTTTGATTTTCCTGTAAAGGATTCACAAGGAGGATCCAGTTATTAACTTAAAACATTTTCTTTTGTCAAGAGAAAAAAATCCTGAAAACGAAGACCGTTTCTGGTTTCCTGAAATTATAAATCACGTTTGATCGAGTTGCAAAATGTGCGAAGGCTGCAAAATCATGTGATTCTATATATGTCCCAAACTAAAAACCAGAGCGAGCGTATATTTTGTAAAAGACCATTAATTTTTTCACCATTAAGAGAAATACGCAAAATTAAACACCTATTTTCCTATTAAAATTGGCAGCCCTGATGCACCAAAGAAAATAGGAAGAGCATTAAAAATGGCTACCAAAGACGACCAGAAGTTGATGAATTGCCATTGTCCCAAGAAATATTTTTCTTATGGGTTACAGACCGTTAAAAATGTGAGTTCAATTTGACCTAATTTTTAATCCGACATGATGCAAACAGGTTTTGATTGATGCGTAAACTTCTTGCATAAACTTCTTTGCATGTTACTTATCAATCAATATCAATATGAACGCGATAATAAGCTCAAGAAAATATGCAACATATAGCAACAAACTTAGAGAAAAAATGCAAATAGATAATAGCGTTAGTCACATATTAAGAAACGTAAACCAGCTCGGGCATAATCCATTCATAACGCATGGCCATGATTTGAGATGAATCTTTATTGCACCAACTCAATCCCAGCTTCAAACCTGGAGAGGCGCAAGATTTTAACCCTTCGTCGTCACCCGATGTTGTAACACTTGCACACGTTTGACAAAAGTAAAGGAAGAAAACTGTTAGTGTTTCCTTTTGTTTAATTCATATACATTTTCTGATTCATTTTTTTGACTCCAGCTATGACATTGTTCTTGAAATAACAACAAACCTCTGAAACAACCCGTCGGTTTCGTCACAAGACGAATCGAAGATCAGAAACACGAAATCCACCCATGCAATTCCAGTTTTTCATCTCTTTAAGCAGAGTATAATCCTGCTAATACACCACATGACAAATGACACAACAAAAAACAAGAAATGCACCTCTCTATCACCATTGTTCCATCCCTATAGTCCAATTTCCAAATCAGTCTTATTTCTTTTAACGAGTTTAGGGGTATCTCCATTGGTAGCAATAAATATTAAGGACACATTAATACTACACTCCTAACTAATCAAACTCAAACTGAAAGTATACACTTGTAGTCTACTTTCTCTTTTCGCTTGTTTTCTCGTTATAGCTTTACATAGCTAGCCTCGATCTATGTTAGCTTGTCTTCCCCGGAAGGTGGTTAGTCTTCTACCCAAGACATGGTTATACAACACATCCCACTATTTCAAGCCAAAAATTTAAAAATAAAAAAGATGAGCACCGTTAAACAATGATTTGAGCCTCCAGTTAGGGATGGCTAGCAACCATCAATTATCTTCTGAACCTTTTAGCAAAATCAGTCAAGCAAGTAGGTGACACAACACTATAATTAATTGAAAGCACTAAATCAACCGTAGCTATGTGTTTCGTATCACTGTTTTGGTTAGAATCAATGTTCTAAACCATTTTATGCAGGTAAATATGCAGTTGCGACCTAATAAGAAAAAGTACTGTGGGTCCAAAGCAGAAACATATATATCTTCTATAAAGGTACTGAACAGATCATGACCCCTAGCCACCCTAGGTGATCATTAGCATACAAGGTAGCTTAAACATCAGAGTTCAAAGCAAATTAAACAAGGGAATCCTAACCTTATCCCAACCAGTTTTGGGCTTTCTAAATAAAGGGCTTCCATTGGTTCTTGGAACCCTAGGCAGCAATAAAGAACAATATCTACACGGCTTCGAAATCCCATTTTGGTCAACGAGGCGCATTAGACAAGTAAGGCGTGAAAGACAAGGGAAAGATCAAAAGAAAGAAAAAGGAGAAAAAAAAGCAAGCAAAAGGTAAAAGGTCGTAATGCACGCCTGCCAGAATAGAAACTCGTAAAAGGAATATACGATGCTAACAGTGATTTCATTCTTATACTCACCTTTGCTTTTAATTTAGTCTGTCAGATGTAGGAAGATCGTTAGGAATCTATAGGGTCCCCAAGCAGGAAGGAGTGAGGCTGTCACAGCATGACCTAGTCAGGGTTAGCACTCTTCAGCTCTCTAACCAAAGCTAGATCATGCTGGCAGCTTCACTTTTTCCCTTGCGAACAACTTCTCGCCGTACAAATCAGCTCCATTCTGCGGGTGTATATGAATACTAAAGAAAAGAAGCATTGCAACACTCTTCTGGAACCACAAAGAGAGAGAGGGCTAAAAAGTAGATCATACAATACAGGAACATGCTCGGGATGAAACTTGTGGGAGATTACACGGGTTGTACTACTATAAGAGCAAGTAGATACAACAAAAAATCGGAGGTAATAGAGAAAATGAGGAAATAAATAAGTTGTATATATACCTAAATTAAACATACTACGAAGGAACAGTAGGAGAAGGTTGGGAGAAACCTTGAAGGGAGAAGCTGCATGCTAGATTGCTAGTCATGATATGACATATTTCATCCAACACTACTAAGCTAGGAAAGAATGAGCCAGAGGTAAAGATTCCCAAGGGGGCTTGAACCTGAAGCAAGAAAGGAAACCCGGAGTAGAATAGGAGTACTGCAACTACAACCTGAGAACTTCGTTGAGTAGAATATATGGAAGAAGAACAAGACAGATGTAAAAGAGGTAGATAAAGGGAGTTCATAAAGACATAAGCCCCCTCGTGTAACAGTGAATTAAAGGAGGGGATCATACATGCACAGCACAGTCAAGGAAAGGAAAATTCAAAGGCACAGCTAAGAAAGCTAAAAAGGAACAGCAGACGCATGATGAGGAGTTGTCTCAGCTAGCTAGCAAGGGTCAGAGATGATAATATAGAGTCATAGCGATTTAGCTCTAGGGCGGCATGGCAGTGTCTCGTATCAATATGTTCTTACACAGCTTCTTAGGTTGAGGGATGGAAAAAGATCGCAACACAGATAGGGTTGCACTCAGACAATTCAAATTCACTGTCGCTCCTCCTGACACGGGACAAAAAGTCACAGACCCCACAATCATTGGGTTCCGGAACAAAAGAAGGGCGCGCTTGTTGAGAATTTCTATGCATTTCTCTCTCTCTCTCCCCCTCTCTCTCTCTCTCTGTTCATTGCACAAGTGTGGGCGTGACACCCTCAGTTGTCAATTCAGGTTTTGGGGTGACTTCAATTCGATGCTACTTCCCAGTTCCCAGCCATCGAGAAAAGAGTAGCACATCAAATGCACATCCTTTTCCTTTGTACCATCATCACAGAGCCGAGTCCTCTCTCCTTGAATCCTGCCCGTTGGATCTGATTCATTTTCTAATGGTCAACGAGCCATCGACCGACCATCCACCAGCTTACACTTTATGCATAGTTTTTGGATTAGTGTTATATAACATAATTTTATATATTATTGTTATTTTTAAATTTATATAATCATATCAAAAAAATTATATAAAATGTAATTATTCTATACCATGTTTATTTTTAACATTAGATGATTAGTAATAAAAATTTACTTACTGTTTTAAAAATAATTTAAATTATAAAGAATCATACAACTATTTAGCGATGATTCGCAGTGAGTAGTGACCCATTTCATGCGTTGCAAAAGGTTGGCGATTTTGTGACAGCTACGTTGTGATTCAGGCTAAGTTGTGGGTAGAGGATGATAGCATAGGCCTGTAACGTATGGACAATCCAATTTAATTATCCAGTTGGCTGCGTTGGAGATCCGAATTTATATCCATTTTATATTGGTTTTCTTTCATTAGTGCTGCTGTTGCCTGTTACACAGATACCTTCAGACCATCTTTATGGCCATCGATTCAATTCCCTCAACTGCGTACTTATTAACACAAGCACAACACACCAAAAGGGAAAGCATTTGCATATGTAGTTTAAATATTTCGAAGAACACATCACCCGGCCTTAACTCTTTTTCCTTTCTCTTTTCTCTTGGTTTATATATTTCTAAGAGGGTTTAGCGTTTTCGTAATAACGATTGTATTAGGAGGAGAATGTTATATAATATTTAAGAATTTAATTTTAATTTTTTATTAATATAAAAAAATTTATATTATTATTTAATTATATATTAATAAATATTTAATTTTTACATAATTATTATTTTAATTAAAAATTTTTAATAATTTAATAAATTATAATTAAATGATAGTATAAATTTTTTTATATTAATTATAAATTAAAATTAAATTCTAATATTTATATTATCTAGACTCGTATGCCTCATTAGTACACGTATAAGGGTTGACAAAATTTTTAGATTAATTTTTTTGTTTTATATAGTATAATTTTAAATTTTTAAAAATTTATATATAATTAATAATTCTTATAATTTATTATTGATACAATATTCAGATTTTATTTTTTAACATTAATAATTTTTATATATAATTAAATATTTATTAATTATTAATTCTTATAATTATGTATTATTTTTTAAATATGGATGGGTCAATTAATTAGGCCCGCTACTTATGAGAGATTGAACTTATAATTTTTTTTTTAAGATTAACAACTATAAGACTTGCTAACCAAAAAATATAATTAAAAGAGTCAACTTCTTTTATCATTTAGTATATGTTTGAATTAATTTATTTTATAATAAAAATAAATTATATCTAAATTTTTTTTAAAAATTTAAAAAAAATATTTTTTTAAAAAAATAAGTTATACTAAAACATGTTATTAATGTCAATCTAACATTTCGAGCAATTAATAATTCATATAAAAAAATTAGGGTGTTTGTAACATAAAAAATACTCCGGTATTATCTTTTTTCAAAATACTAATATACTGATTAATTATCAAATATTATTTATTATTAATTATATGTTATAAATTTAAAATATTTTTATAAAAATTAATAATCAATAAATACTCACAGTTTATTAAAGATATGACAGCACTACTTGTAACACTTTTAAGTAAACATAATTTTTGTAACAAGCTCCTCGATCCTTTTCTTTAATAATATGCACAATAAATAATGCTGTATCAGATTAAATTAATGTCATGCGTTGTTTCATTTATTTCTTTTTTATTCCCACACTACCATCTCTCAAATAATCACAAGCTAATACTTGGGTTGTGGCAGAAGGTAGACAGACCATCACTTAACATATTTTTGTGCTTGTCATAATGCATTTGGAAGAGAAAATTAAATTTTGAAATGATGGATCATATATGTAGCCATTTGGAGACTAGAAAATGAGAGACTTGAATTCATAGCTTAACAAAAGAGGAAAGAAGTACCTAAATACAAACAATCTTCCAATAGTTAAAGACCTGTGGAAAATATTTCAGACAATAATACTGGATATGGGCAAATGCAATCGACATAAAGAAAGGCTCACATGTCTGGATTTTTCTCTGTCCTCCTATGCCAAGCATGGACGGCTAGTCTCTTCAAAATAAAGTTCTTATTTTAACATCTCAGTTAATCGCTGTCCACAAGCCAGTAACCAGACAGAAGATTCACCATCTTCCGTGTGACTTTCAAACCATCTCAGACCACTAACTATAACCCCAAAATTGAATGAGAAATATGCTTTAGCCAAGCAAACAATGCTTCTGGCTTAGAAGGAACCAGAGAAGCATCCGATAATATGTTTTCACATAGTAATGAAAGTGTTCACCAGAGAATCTCCACATGAATGGAGTCCTCTTTCAGATTGATGGAACCTGCCTGTTGGCATCTCTTACAACGAGGGCTCGTTGAGTGACTCCAGACGCTAGCTTAAAGACTTAATGTATGACAATCATCACAACTTCAAAGAGTCTTCATGATCCTAATAGAAGTACCCTTTGGAGTAACAAGCAAACCATAACCAAATGTTAACCTTTCACTATGTCCACAATGGCAATGCTCCGACCATCATTTTGATTGGCATGTTTCTGACAAAATGGTAAGGCGCTTCCAGGGAATTAGAAGGGCCAAAGGAGATCAACCAGATGGGTATAATGCTTTGGCCATGGTTCCAATTGAATCTCATATTTCATAATCTCAAAAAACCTGTTACCTTTAGGCTTCAGCTATCAATCCTCAAAGGCTGCATACATATAATAAAGCCAAGAAGGTTACATGATCAGTAATAACACTTTCAACGGTAATTTTCTTGAATAAATCAGAGGCCTCATTTCAACAACCATACATTCCACTGGAACTAATTATAGAAGTCCATAAAAGTATATCTCTTTTCGACAGAATTAAATCTCTTTATTGAGTTCCCCAGACTTCCACTAAGCGGGGCTCTTTAAGAGCACCACAGACATTTTTTTTTGGGTCCACAGACTTAAGGCACACAAGGAAAGGTACAAGCATCCAGTGGCACTCCTAGAATTCGCATTTCTTTGTACAATTCAAGTGCTCCAAAATGTTGATGGGTTTGTGAGAAAACTTGGGAACTTGGACAACTGGGCAAAGGCCAACTTTTTCCAACATGCGACAGTTACATTAGACGTATACATATTTTAGTGTTGAATATATCATTGTTAATTTTAAGTTAAAGGTCAGAGGAGCAAGTATGCAACTCTTAAAAATAAGAGACGTATTTAACCTAAACTGCTAACAAACTTTGTAGAGATCGTGCTGCAGACCCATATTAGCCATCAAGCCAAAAACTGAATCTTTTTTTTTTTTTATACCTAAGAAAAGTAGAGAGAGAAGGGGGATTCAGACAATATGCAAAAATCACAGGAAATGGCCTTCTTTGTTTTAATTTATCAGGGGCCCATACAAGGAATGCCCCAATTTCACTATGCAAAAAGAATTTCCGAGCAAGGATTAACACTCATCCCATCAGCAGTCCCCCAATCATACCTTAGATCAGGCCTATCCTTTAAATCGCATTTCATTTGACCACACGCTTTTCACTATACAACTTAATTACACACTACAAGCTGCTTCGTATATTTACATAAAAGAAAAACACAGTGGAATTCTCCTCTAGCAAAATCAAAATTATCCTCCGCCGTTCACCCAAAATACATGACCTGCGCCTGGGGGCAACATTTACTTTCTCCTTTTCCCCCTAGCATCCTGCTTTTTTGACAGATGCTTCACCAACCAAGTGAACTCATGGTACGCATGCATGTAGATTCTTAGCCCTCTGTGCTGGGCGGTCTCATCTTTTCTTTATCATAACTTGTTCGCCCAGTTTCAATCTGAGGGCAGCATTCATGTTTTGCAATTTTCACGAATTATGAACATGAATCTGTCTTTTGACAATTGAGATCCACTCAACAATGTTAGGATTCAACAATGAAAGGCTAACCAAAAGCCAAAGTCAACACAATTAACCATCTTTACCAGTTTCACCCCTGATTCAATGAACCTCGCAGACTCTCATCGGGTAGTGTCCATGAAAGCAAATGCCCATCTAAATCCCCACTCAGTAACTGTTTCAAGTCACATGTGAGGTGAAGGGCAGTGACCGGATGCTTATGGAACTTGAGTACTTTGTGTAGGACCAACCTGTATTCTGGTTCTTTTGCACCAAGATTTGACCCTCCCATCCCACCAGAAGCTGATTTGCTAAGGGAGCTATCTGGGTCAGAGCAGTGAACCATTTGCCACACCTTGACAGCTCC
Source organism: Castanospermum australe (assembly GCA_019955255.1). Classification (NCBI taxonomy): domain Eukaryota; kingdom Viridiplantae; phylum Streptophyta; class Magnoliopsida; order Fabales; family Fabaceae; genus Castanospermum; species Castanospermum australe. The sequence continues at coordinate 317,461 of NSJW01000209.1, forward strand.
ACTCTGATGACCTGTTGCATACCACTTTGTGTCCAGCCAATCAGAAAATGTACTGCTTGTCACTGAACGAATAGAATCAGATGGCAGTTGCGACGTGTTGATCATTGCCAGGCAATCCCCATTGATGCTCCAGACTGCCAGAAGAATACCAGCAGCAGTAACAATCTCTCCAGTCAAGTCATTGACAAAAATTGCTGAAACTGGTGCTGGGAATTCTGGGAGCTGCCGGACAAATGCCATGGAGCTGAGATCCCATATAATAACTGTGCAATCATCTGATCCACTCACGATAAGCATGTAAGGCTGGCTAACTTGAAGGCAAGTGATTCTAGCTGTGTGCGCAAAAAGTGGCTTCTCCAACTTCAAGCGCCGTAAGGTGCGGGGACCAAACTTACTAACTCTCCAAACATTAACTAGCCCATCATCAGCCCCAGTAACCAGAATTCGACCATCATGGCTAACACCTGCGCACTGAATCTGATTACCTCCATGTAAATTTTCATGGGTCGAAAGAAGTCTGTCTTGATCATAGCTCATAAATCTCAAGCTACGATCAGGGAAACCCCAAGCAACATACTTAGTATATGTTCTTGGTTTAAGCAAATTGTTAGTTCCCACTACGAGAATTTTATCATGAAGAGTAACAATTTGAGTGATAGGTGAAGAACTTCTGCGAATCTCATGTGAAACAAGATGAGTGGAATGTTTAAGAGGATGAGGTGGAAGTTTTCTGTCGGTTCGCCTTTTCACGTGGGGCTTGAGGAATAGTTGCTTCGGTGTCTGCCCAAAATGATTAATTTGAGCTAAAATGGATGCTTTCATCGCAGGATCCGTAACTGAGTCTATGTCCACACTCCCTTCATATGTATAATGATAGAACACATTGACAGATTCCTCAGCAGCCTTTCATTGTAAGGGAAAATAACATATATTAGGAACAGAACAAAAGAAATATTCAGAAATAGAAAATGGAGGTGAAATTAACACATTGGTTGAGAATTGACACGGTCACCAAGAAATGTCAGTTTCACTTCTGTCCATCTATATTTAAATGCACACAATGAAATTTCCACAAGTTTTGGCTAAGGATTTAATCAAGGAGTTAAAAACAGGTTACTGAACTTTAAAAAATCATGGTTGTCAAAATCATGTGTCAAAGCAAAGGATTAAACAATTTTACATGCCAAAAGCCCATCACACTGATGTAACTCAAATGCTACTATTGCACATCAAGACAATAAACATAATGGATGATAATAAAAGATTTAGAATAATACATAAGTTTGGGCAGTGTCATAAATAAAATGAAGCATAAAGACATCTTTCAGCATGCAAGTTTATCAGGGCCAGGTCCCAGGACTAACCAGATCAGAGCTTTCCACATAAATAAATGCATGTAAGGGATTAGAGGAAGTGACATTAGAATGTAGAGCTAAATCATAGCAATATAATCAACGAAAATTTAATAATGTAAGAGGAAGATTGAGAAATTGCAAGAATAGCCAGACAAGACGGGGACAAGTATCTATATAGCAAAACACCAAGACACCTACCTTCCCTCTTTGCTTATATCCAAAAATGAGGTCTATCCAGTGATGCAAATTTTCTGAGACGTAATCAGATTCAAGGGCTTCCCTATGCTTCATGATGAACTCTCTAGCACTACCTTTGGCCCATGGAGGTAGAATAACATCCCCAACCTGAAAGCAACACCATAATAAACTCAATTTACTGGTCATTCACCTGCACTTTGTCTCTTTTAAACTTATAAATATCAAGTTAAGATTGGCACTAGGATAACCTTCTCGCCAGACTGTTTTTCTCCCAAATCAAGATTGAACCGATTCTCCAAGAACTCAGGCATGTAGAAAAATTCTGGAATCAATTCCTTCACATCAGATGTGTTTCCCTTCCCAGCTGCACTTAACCAAGTATCCCTTACACTATTGAAAAGACGATCAGCATGGTCAAACTGGCCACCCTGAAGCTTTTGATTCTCTGCACTGAATGGAGGCAGGCGGAGAAGATAGAATAGGACAATTCCAGCACTAGAATAATGAGATCCATAATGAAACTTTGGGACCTCCGGATCATCCCAGCTCTCGTATCTAATAAAGAATGATAAAGTTAATGTGATACATCAGAAGGGGAAATTACCTTCTAAGATCAGATTCCAAGGATACCATTCTATCTTTTTCCTTGTTATAATTTTTATAACATCTTAAATTGGGGATAATGTATAAATAAGTTCCTTGCAAATGCAAAGAAGCCCTAATATAATTGTTCTCAATTCTCATATCTCCTTCCTGGCATATTTTAATTGAACTGTCACTTTAATTCTGTTTCAGTGAATAGACATTTCTTCGCATGCTTCTTGGGACTCAGCAAAACATTTAACAAATTATCTCTGAGGTAATGATTGCAGACAATACAACATATATATCAAAGAAAATTATGAGGGCATGCATAGAGACCAACCTTTTTCTAAATTCATCTTCACCTTCACGTGTCTGGCAGCCCATTGGTTTATCAAGCCTGCGAAATGTTTTTGGGTTGGACAAATCCAGATTTTCACTCTCATAATCTGCAAGGACCCATGGAAAGACTGGATATTGGGTGAGATCACTATACCCACGTCCTGCCAAGGTATTGAGATGCATGAGGTACTGGAAATTGCTTATTTCTCCATTTTGCCACCTTTTTGAAAAGGATTTGGCCATTATCTTGAAAAGGCGGCTACCCTCATTGCTTTCTTGTTTTGACGATCCTGAAATAGTTGTGTCCAACCTGATCCAATGCAGACAAATTATGTTAAAAAAGAAAAAAAAAAAAAAAGAAAGAAAGCTGCAAGAGCACCAAATTAGAAAACATAAAAACAAAGCACAAATGTAGGCTACTATGGCAGAACACTAAACCATCTAAAGAAAGACCAGCACTTGAGTGATTGCACATATTTCAAGTCTTTAAAATTTGGATGCTACAATTCATCATCAATATTATATGAATTTTTCAGGAAAAACTAATGCTACTAGCAATTGCTAGATCCACTAAAAATATGAAAAACACAGCAAATTGATGATATAAATGTAGAACCATATAACAAATTATTAGAGCCAATTGGAAGATTTCTTACATGCTATTCCGAGGAAGATTCATGGAAACGAGGTTTTTAAAAATTTCTTCTCTCTCTTTTTTGTGGAAAACCAAGAGATCATTACATCCATCCATGCTGAATATTTCAATTGCAACAGGGCGAAGCTGGTAATCACGCTTCAAAATTTCATGAACACTATCAAGCTTCCACAAGCGCCAAGGGTGAGGTAAATTCCCACTGCTTTGTACTTTCTCCTTTCCCCATCCACCACCGTTATAGGCCCATGCCCTTCCCCCAACACATGACCTGGCTGTTGTGCTCCATGACGAAGTTGATTTGGATAGGAAATCTACACAGCCAGTAACATCTTTCTTGACACCCAAAGCCTGATCAATAACCGAAAGTTCATCTTCACATTCCTTCTCACAGAAGCACCCAGAGTCATCAATATAAAAACTTTCAATCACATACAAACAGAATTCACCTATCAGGAATATACCATCATGTTTGTCAAGACCTACAACCCGTTCACAGTTATACTTAAATCGTATTTTCTCGAATGGTTCCAGAAAAGGTCTGATTAAGAATTCACCATTATCATGCAGTTCTTTATCATATTTATCATCTGCAATCTTAACGTCATCAACTTTAATAGAAGAAGATTGCCATGGAGATCCTATATCAGATCTTCCTTGTGTGCTTTCTTCTATTGGGACTGATACTGCACTAGACTTGGCACCAATCTCAAGTGCAGAATGGAGGCTTGCTTCATCTATACTACTAGCCTTGTCATCATTCCACTCATTCCTATCAGATGCATCTTTGACACTATCCAACTTATTAAAGAACGGTGCATCAAACAGCTCACCATCAAGACCATTCTGTTTACCGCCATCAGTCAGAAATTGAAAATAACGTTCAGAATTTGAATCAGATGCACCAAGACCATTTTCAATTTTTCCTTTAGACAACTCTGCTTCCTCGAATTCAAACTGTCCATCAAGAATATTTTGGATGGTATCAATTTTCAGCTTGCTGCGTTCAAGCTTTTTCCGCATTCGATATGGACCTTCAATGGGACAAAGCTGCCATTCTGGCTCTACTGTCAAAGAGGATTTATTGAGTGGGAAGATCCCCCGTTCATGCACAAGTTGATGGAGATGGCAACTGCCACTCACTCTCGGCATGTAGAACCCATCCATACTTTATCTTGCCTAACAACTCTCAACTCAGTGGACATTGCATCACGAACTGAAATCCAGTGCATATCTTCGCTCATTTACCTGCTCCCAGTGTCTTAAATCCAATTTTGCAGCTTCCCGAGATTTTCTTCCCACTTCCCTCTTACGACGACCTTCCATGCCTTTGATTCTTACTCCCGGAAACTTTGCTGATCCAGCAATATACTGCACCCACATAATGCCAGCACACTGCTCCAATACCTTATTTACAACCTGTTCAGTATTCTGATACCATTCAAAAAATTCAGATAAACTCCCAGTCAATAATTTATCAAAACCACCATGAAGTACATCAAGTTGCTGCCCTTGATTAGGTTTAGAAACAAGCAAGTCTTCTAATGCGGCCCACCTATGTACCAGAAGATATTTGACCACATCAATGGCAATATTCTGTATATTCTGTCTTTTATCGCAGATAAGAGATATCAGATTCACACATAGACAGCAATTAAGATCCATATCAGTATTGCTGGGACAGAATATAATTCTTCTATGAGCAACCAATAATTGCAAGACTGTGCAGATGTCAATTCCTGAATCCTCTTGAGAGGAAGTTGAGGACAATCTCTTTTTCGGTTCAGTGAGCAAACCCAAGCGTGAAAGGAGATCATCTTCCCCTATACCAATTAAAAACGATGGGAGGAAGCAATATAATATCATCCGATTAGTGTTTTTAAGAACTGAATGAATATAAGCCTCAAGTTGCTTACTTCCTCTTGTAATTGATAAGAGCCCCTTTCCGCCAGGAGCAGCTCCTTCAATTCTACCATCTTTATTTGCCAACTGCAACATTGATAACAAGAACTCAAGAGTTATCAGGACCCCCGAAGGCTGAGGAAAAGCACCCATGTATACACGATCCACTATCATCCAGCACAATGAATCCAAGTTTGAGGACCAGCGACTCTTATCCAATTTTTTCTCATCTTCTTCATCATCACGCAGCAGTCGCCTTTCAAGAAAGTTCATAAATCTACTAAGGCACAAGCCCTGAAAAACTAACAGAGATTCACCATCAACATATAGAGGAACACTTTCCAAGATGTTCTCTATGACCTGTGATGCTTTCACCTGCTCTGTCACAAAATCAGAAAGAACTTCTGCAATAAAATCTAAAACAGCAGTTGCTCCCGCAGAACATGGACCACTACCATATCCAGAATCATTTATATCCAAAAGCAGCTTTGAGGTTACAGCAAAGTAAGCATTTGTGGCAGATGGACCATGAGAACTAGACTTCAGGTCTGAAGATGGATCAAACTCCCCAGCAGACACGGAAGAATTAAAAGGAGTGGCAGTCAAGGGAGATTTTGCTTCATTATAGGTTGCACTTCCCAGCCCAGATACCAATGCAACAACTGGTGATGAAGAAGGTGTAAGGGGAATTCTAGAACTAGACTTTTCTGATAAAATGGGAGAATCAGGTATAGAAAAAGATGCAGAACTCTGGGAATATGTTGGTGGGAGAATGTCCAAATTGGCTTTGATACTGCGAAAGCTGAACTCGTTTGCACTGGAGGTAGCAGACCCTTGATCAGCATTCTCAGCATCCAAGCTCTGAACAGTTTGTACATCTTCATGGACAGATTTGTTTGACTCCAGCTCAGATGCAGTAACTTTATTCTCTGATCTCTCACCAGTCATAGAGTTTCCTGGTGCAGCCATATCATCAAAACTAGTACTTACCTTCCCCTCAGGAAAGCTTCCAACACTAATGGAGGTTTTGACAGACTGATCCTGCTCCAGAGGCAAGCTAGAAAATGTATTTTGTGAACTGCAAGTATCATCACGATCATTCAAGGATTTCTCTTCTGCCACTGTGGAGAGTTCTTTAGCCATTTTAACAGCATGTGCAGCCCTGTAAGGCACAAATGATTTAGTTCAACAGAAAATGACCTATTGAAGTTGGAAGACTGTAACAGAAAAAGTCATGTAAGTAGTAATCAGCCTATGATTATAGGTGGGAAATCAAACAGATGCAATGGCAAAAAAAAAAAAAATACTTGTCTTAAAACAAACCTCACACAAGAGAAATATAGGCCAATGCTGCTTTCAAGAAATTCTGCACGTCTACAAACAGCAGTAAAAGGGGGACACATCTTAGCAAGATCAACCATAAACCTAAGAACTGAAGTTGCAGCAGCAGGGGCTGATGCCTCTCCACCCATAAGGCGAGCAGCATATGTCTTGTGCATTAGAGCTTCCCCCTGAAGCTCACCAGCCATGTCTGCATTTCCCTCCACAAGCTCGGCCACAAGGCTTGCACTGACCTGGGAAAGATTACCAGTTTGGAGGGCAAGCATTGACTGCATGCTTAGTCTATCAAAAGTAGACTTTGCCATGGCAACCACAGAGTCCAACAATTCTACAAACTTCAGTTCTGCATTACTTCCATCACTTGGAATAAGGGCATGAAAGTCCAACATGCGTACCTCCGGTAACCTAGGATAAACTGGCTTGCCAAATATCAAACAGAACAAAATATAATAAATGTCTGGGGAATCATAGAAACTTGGAAGCACCTGAACCAAACCTTGATAACCTCCACTGGTGCGAAATTTAAGTGCAAATGTTGGAGAGGAAGTAAGACACACACCAAGTAGGGTCATGACCCATCTCATGCTTGTGGGATGAACTGCTTCATCAAGAAAATACGTAATTAACTTAGAAGAAACAATTTTATGCCACTGCTCAAGCAACTCTTCTGACTTTATAGTCACTTGTAGATCAATAAGCATCTCTAGTAACATATTTCTGACAATTACATGTTTCCCCATTGACTCTCTCATAATTGGACATTGTGGAGCCAACCCAGGTGGATCAAATGTCATGATCACAAATCTAACCACATTTTCAAGCTCAGAAGATAAAAAGCCATCTTCCAAAATCACCCCAAGCAATACAACCAATTTCTCTAGGACAGGTACTTCAACATCACCCCTTTTCAAAGTCACTAGTAAATGTTGAACAAGGTTAATTCGCCGCAAAACTGTTAGATTATGATATCTGTACCAGTGCATGGACACTAAATGTTCAAGAAATCCCAGTAATGAAATTTGGATTGAAACTGGGGCTGTTACCCACAATGTCCAATCCAACAAGACATGTTCAACCATGTCAGCATTTGACAAGACAATGCAATTTGAAGTTTCAGCAGCAATATCAACATTTTCCAGCTCTGAAATGTGACTAAACAAATCTTTCTGTACAGAAAAATCGTCCATGTCTCCATGAGATCCAATTGAAGAACTCCCATAACGAAACTTTGACAAATAATGATCCTCAAGACTGGTTTCCTGCAGAGATGCAGCAGTAGACAAAATAGTCTGAGTAGTTTCCAACTTTTTTGGTTCAGAAAATGAAGCTTCACAAGCAGCAATCTGAAAGAAGATCTCAAGAGAATGCATGTCAAATAATGACATTCTACGACGCAGAAAAAGAGCAAGCAGATGGTAGCCCCTATGTGTTTGCATGTCCTTAAGATTCTGTGGATTTTGAAGGAGTGCACAGGCAAGTAGTGTAAGGGCCATATGCAGCATATCCTTAGTCTCTGCAACTTCAACAAGTGCAAGGACAAGTGCCATCCCACCAATAGGACGGATAGTCTCCCCAATCACACTTTGCTTGCATATAAAAATATCTCCACAGAGACGTCCAAAACGTGGAATACCTACAACCTCAAAAAATGACAATAAAACTGACATTGAAGAAACAGTTCCAATAGGAGGAAAAAAAAGAGTTCTATCATTTTATATCAAGTTACACACCTCCAATAGGAGAAGCAGCTGCTGACACAGGATCAACTAGATTGAGCATTGAAAAACTACCTGATGATTTAATGAATTCTGTAGATGTTCCATCAAATGCAAAAATGAGTTTCTTTCCTGAAAGCTGTAAAGAAAGGTTTCCAAGTCTCTCCAAATCCCAGACAATACCACTCCCATCAGCCTTCAGATCTCCCTGCTTGCTAGTAGCATCAAGTTTCTGACCATTAGCAGCCAAAGACAAATCAGCATCTAAAGAATCTAAGATGGCCATAGTACCACCACCACAGGCCTGGTTAGGTACAAATTGCAGTAGATCTGTGTCCTGGAAGAGCCCTCTATATCCTCTACCAAGTATGTACATAAAACAAATACAGCCAGGCATAAGCACTTCCTCAAAAAGATAGCAAGAGCATAGTTTCCACGTTAAGTCACTAACTCTAGCATTACCGACTGATGTCCCAATAGTGACCTGCAATGGTCTCCCTGGTGGGGATGGTGAATATCCTAATTTCCCAGTGTGTCTTAGCTTTCCATTAAGATAAATATACGCAACACTAGCTTGGAACAGCCCGGCAAGAGCATTTGGTTTGCTGTGAATGACTGCAAGGTGATGCCACCTTCCTTCTTCAAGTCTAAACCAGAAAATGAAAAGAAGCAAGAGTTGCTGGTTGCAAGAGTTAGAACACCATCCTCCCGGAGATAAAGTTCAGCATAGGTTGTGTTATCATTGTTAGCAGCACCAACAGAAAATATCCTTAAGATATGCCGCTCGTTCAATCCATTTGGGCCAGAGCGCTTCTTAGAAGGTACAGCTGATGAAGGGTCAGTATCTTTTGATTGTGATTTCAAAAAATTTTGAAACTGGAACCAACAGACAAATGAATAACCAGCAGCTGGAGGCCATGATCTTTCACCCAGCGAAACCTGAATGGCAGCATGCCCAATCTTGCTCATGTCCATCTCCACAAAGGGTGCTAGAGAGAATATTTTCTGAGGCCAAATCTTCCATCAGAATTAATTTTTCCATCATTTCAACAATTATATGACCTGAATTTTTCGGCCTCATTTGCAGAACATATCTGATGAGCATACGCAGTTCAGACGCAGATAGCCTATCAACGGAAACATTTTGTCATTCAAATATAAACAAAGGAACAGATAAAATGGATGCAATAAATTTTAGACAACAGTAATAAGAATATGATTTCTACCTGTAGGAACCAAGGACTTCCACAATCTTTAATGCATAAGAAAGTAATGGAGACGAACCCAGAAGAAAAGGTTGGATTGTCTCCAGCAACAGTTCCACACAACCTACAGATATCAAAAAAAACATGTGGTTAAACCACCATCATCGAGCATTCAAGGAAAATTGCGAACAAAAGCAATGTAATACAACCTATAGAGGTAAGGTTTTCCTGATTAAAGTGACCAGCACGAGCCAGCTTTTCTATTAAATCTAACACTTTCAACTGCACCATAGGAGTAAACAGAAATAATGAACGGATCAGAACTCTAACGGCACCAGCATTGTAAACCCGTTCTTTATTAGGATTAATAGGACCTGATGAAGTCAATAAAAGATTATGAGATGACTCATTCTCAATTGCATTTGATGTTGTTGAACCCTCTGATGTTAAGAAAGGCGGAATCAGTATCTCAAGTGCAAGTTCCAACATCAGCTGGATGACTTGTTTTTCATGCTCCACACAAAGTAAGCCAGACTCGAATAGAAGATCGAAGAAAGTTTGCGAAGATATAATTGCATGCAACTTCATCCTATTAACAGCATTGTCAGACACTCCAGCAGTTACAACACGCAACAGATATGTCAGTGCCTTGATGTAAACATTCAATGAAGATTGGTCCAAGTCCCCACCACCACTTTGGAACCCATGGAGCGTGGTAAGCAAAAGAGAAAAACCAGTGGCTTCGCCAAAAACCTTCTGAGCAGAGCGATTAACTTCCAGCATCCGCCACAGAGCTCCCATAATGTCACATTTTGCATCAACGGAAAGCTGGTATTGGGAACCCAAAGCACTGGTCACCATTCCACTTTTTAAAATTTCAACCAACACACCTAATTCTTCAGGATGAGCCTGGTAAAATTTATAATCAGATAATCATCATGACAATTTCAAATGAACAATAAAACAAAATAAGTAATCTTAGTGCATGTTTAGCTATGCTTATTTTATACTCAAAAAAAGCTTTTCAGCCAAAGCTCTCTCGAGCATTTTGATTATAAGCTAATCTGAAAGCAGAATAAGCTAACCCAAGTATGAACTATGCAGGATGCACCCTAAGACAGTTAAGACATTCAAGAGTTATCCTTTTCTGATTAATAACACACTTATTACAAGCCTATTAATGCGCAAACCCAATCAAAATTTAGAAATCAGAAAATTTTGGCAAGAAATAAAGGATATTTACAAGAACTATAAGCAGAGCATGAAATACAGCAATAAATGTCAACAAACCTGCGAAACATCTTCAATTATAAGACATGACAATATCCTGAGGACCCTTGGACGATGTACATCTGACACCAGAAAAGGCATTATGGCATTCACACCATTAGCTGAGCGGAATGAAGATTGATTAGCCTCAGCTTTCTTCAATAAAGATACCATGCAATCCCAGGCAATAGCAATTGTATCTTCAACTTCAAAAATAGGGAACTTCGCAGAACCAGATTCCATAAGCTTGGGTGAAGAAATAATGACATCCTTATTGTCCAGATGTTTCTTGAAGTTGCTTGAGCTATTTTTTCCCTCCAACTGATTGGAGTTAGCATTCTGTTGATCTGGACCCAAAATCCTGTGTTGCTTCAGATCATCTAACAGAACTTCCAAAACACCAACTTCACGCAGAACCTTTTTGTACTGTTGGTCAAAAGATAAGAGTTTTACGAAGAAAGAAAGTATCGTCTTTTTCAATTCTGATGTTATTGGTTGCTGCAATAAGCAGCAAAGTGAAAGCAACTCTTGCTCAGGAACACAATTTACAACAGTCACAGCATACTCAAGAATTTTCAAGATTATCTCTTGCAAAGAAGGAGGAAAACCAGCCATATTTAAGATTAAAAGGGGAACAGTTCGTAATTGCTGACACAACTGATAGTTCTCTATGTGACCTGAAAAAATTTTAAACATTCTATTTAATACTTCAGCCTGCAATTTCTGGCTATTAGCTTTAAGGAAAATATCCTGTAACATCTGGACTGCTTCAAGGTCCTTAATTTTATCACCATCCTTCTCCCGTAATTCATCTCCAAGCCAATCAGATGATAACATACGACTTCTGTTATGACCACCACCCTTGGTCTGAAAAGATTTAGAACCCTTGCCTCCATAAGACCGTAGAGATTCTTTTGGCCCAGTTTGAGCTAGACTAACAAGAACATCTAGCAACCTAGTTATTGTAGGTGAAAGATATTGAAGGGAGAAATTTTCTTGTTCACTGGAATTTTGTCCTCTGCCATTTTGGAACCCATCTGAAGCTATATCTTGGTCATCAAACGAATTGGAATGGGTAGACTGAAAGCCCTGACTTTTTGTCATGTTGGACAGAGTTAGTGCAAATTGAACAAGAAATTGATATCCATGGGCGTTATGAATATCCTCCCGCAGTCTGACACTACCAGCCTCTACAAACCAATACAAGAAATCAGAACTACTCAGGCAGAGGGGGGGAACCAAATAGAAACCCTTTAAAATTTAACTGGAAGTGCCCATGGCAGAAAAGAAATATATTTAACCAGCTTTTAGACAATGACAGCTGTTACATTTATGGGAACTTCATTTATTCCTCTTATATTTTTTTTATAAAAGGAAAAACTGATTAGAAAATTACCTGGTCTATATGACAATTCCACACACTCAAGTAACAAGTCAACAATGCCCATGGTATAGGCAGAATCACCACAACCTGGATCAAAATCTTTCACGGCCAATAAAAGAACTTTTATCTGCATGAAGGAAAGATACATCACAAGGAGAGATTAATTTCAAATAGATAAAGTAAATACTATGAACAATGTGAATCATTATCAGAATTGCACCAGCATCCTACAATAATGGTCCTGCTTAAAAGCTACACACACCAATTTGGTGATTGATACGAAGGAGTCAAAGGACATCACAGCATCATCTCAACATGGCCGGTGGAGAGACACTTTCAAACAATCAGAGATAATTGTTCAAAAAAATTATCCATTTATTAACATGTAGAGTTTTAGATTGGTTTACTATAATTTCAACAGTCACGAACTAAACAACAACTATCAGAACTATCTTCGGTTAAGCAAAAGCAAATTTCACTGATGTTTTTCAACTTAATGAGTATGGTGACTAGATTTATATTAAAATGGATAGTTTTTGTTGAAAGGATAAAGGATCACAGAAACCCTTAGTTTGTGAGAACGAGTCAATGAATTACACTGCCCTCTGTATCGGATTTTATAATACTTGTGTAATTAATGTACAATAAAAAGAAAATAATGGTAATGATCCTTATTACATAATCTACGTGATTCTATCATGATCTAATTGATTCTTTTATATATTCTAACATGATCCTTAATTGATTCTTTACATAGTATCTTAACATATTCTGACATATTTATCCTAATTGATTCTAGCACTCCCCCTCAAACTGGAGCAAATAAATCATATGCACCAAGCTTGTTACAAATACAACTAATTCGAGGACCTCTGAGAGACTTTGTGAATACATCTGCTAATTGAATCATTTGAAATTGATAAAATTAGTGGTGATGCATCCAGATAAAATCTTTTTTTGGATAAAATGGCAGTCCACTTCTATATGTTTTGGTCCTTTCATGAAACATGGATTTGAGGTAATGTGCAGAGCCACTTGATTATCACAAATCAGTTGCATTTACTTAACATCTCCAAATTTTAACTCTTGAAGCAATTGTTTCAGCCATATAAGTTCACATGTTGCCAATGCCATAGCTCGATATTCTACTTCTGCACTTGACCTTGCAACAGCATCTTGTTTCTTACTTTTCCAAGATACCAAGTTGCCTCCAATTATCACGCAATAACCTGTGGTAGAACGCCTATTTGAGGGGAGAGCCAGCCCAGTCTGCATCTGTAAAACCAATGATCTGGGTATGTCCTTTGTCTTCATAGAGAAGGCCTTGACCTGGTGCTCCTTTGATGTACCTGAGTATTCTGATCGCAGCATCCCAATGACTATCACAAGGAGCTTGTAGAAATTGACTAACTACACTTACCGCAAAGAAGATGTCTGGTCAAGTAATGGTAAGGTAGTTTAATTTACCAACAAATCTTCGATATCTTCCAGGATCCGACAAGGGCTCCCCTATCCTGGTAACAGCTTGATGTTTGGATCCATAGGAGTATCTACAGGTCGATAATCTGTCATGCCAGTCTGCTCTAAAATATCAAGGGCATACTTTCTTTGAGAAATAGCAACACCAGTAGAGAATTGAGCGACCTCAATACCAAGAAAATATTTAAGGCGACCTAAGTCCTTAGTCTAAAAATGACGAAAAATGTGTTGTTTTAGTTGATTGATACCGTCTTCATCGTCACCTGTGATGAATAATATCATCTATATATACCTACTAGAAAGATACTTCTGATATTGAGGAGAATGGCGGTAGAAAACAGAGTGATCTTGCCTCACTGCGGATCAAGCCAAATTGCTGAATGACTGTACTGAAACAGTCCAAACCATGCCCACAGGAGACTACTTCAACCCATAAAGAGAGCGAAGTAAGCGATAAACTTAATCCTGACTCCCCCTGAGCAACAAAACTCAGGAGGTTGCTCCATGTAAATCCTCTTCAGCAAGTTCACCAATGTAAGAAGGCATTCTTAATATCAAGTTAGAATAGAGGCCAATGTCGCATGCAACCATGGATAGAAAAAGCCGAACAGAAGCAATCTTGACAACAGGTGAGAATGTGTCACCGTAGTCTAAACATATAATCTGAGTATATCCCTTGGCTACTAGGCTAGCTTTCAGACAGTCAATCTGTCCATCAGGGCCAACTTTCACAGCATACACCCATCGACACCCAACTGTAGACTTACCCTTAGGTAACGGAACTAACTCCCAAGTGTCACTAGAGTGTAAGGCTTGCATTTCATCGACCATAGCCTGTCGCCACCCTGGATGGGATAGTGCCTCACCTGTAGTCTTAGGAATGGAAACAGATGACAAGGAGGTGACAAAAGAAAAATATGGATAGGACAAACGGTGATAGCTTAAAAAGGTAATAAATAAGATGAGGATTACGGGTAGAATGAATACCTTTGCGAATGGTATCGGGCGGACTAGCGGGAGGCAAGACCTGGAGCAGTAAAGGTACTGGTTCAGGACTAGAGTCCACTGGTACCACCATGGAAGTATCTTGAAGTGGAGTAGAAGAAGTAGCTTCGGTAGGATGTCTAAGTAAGGGAACAGGAAGAACATCAGACACTGAAGAACGCTCAGCAGGAGAAGATGAGAAAAATGGTGACTCTCAGAGAAGGTGACATCAGCTGAGGTAATATATCGGTTACTGTTTGGGTGAAAGCACCTGTATCCTTTCTGTAGATGAGAATAGCCGAGAAAGACACACTTAAGGGATTTGCTTGAAGTTTGTCCTGTCCAGGGGTTAGATTACGAACAAAACAAGTGCAACCAAAAACACGAGGTGGAATAGAATACAATGGTTGAGACGGAAACAGAATAAATGAAGGAATTTGATTATTTAAAACAGAGGAAGGCATGCGATTAATCAAAATAACAAGCAGTGAGAACTGCATCACCCCAAAATCGGAGAGGGACATGATTATGAATAAGTAAAGTTTGTGCTGTTTCAATGAGATGACGATTCTTACGCTCAGCAACATCATTTTGTTGTGGGGTGTGAGCACAAGAGGACTGGTGAAGAATACCCTGTGAAGCCATAAAAAGAGGTAAAAGAAGAAGAAAAATATTCACAAGCATTATCACTACGTAAAATGCGAATAGTAATATTAAATTGATTGCGAATTTCAGCACAGAAGAATTGAAAAAAAAAAGATCTCAGCACGACTCTTTGTTAAAAATAACCAAGTGCATCGAGAAAAGTCATCAATAAAAGTTACAAAATACTAATATCCCATAGTTGTGGGAACACGACTAGGACCCCAAACATCCATATGCACTAAATCAAAAGGGGACACAGCCCGATTATGGACACTTTTGGGAAACGAAATGCTAACATGTTTTCCAAGTTGACACGACTCACAATCTAAAGATGATAAAGACGACAATGTAAGAACCATGCGGTGAAGTTTGGAGATACTAGGATGGCCAAGGCGATTGTGGAGGAGAGAAGGAGAAACAACAGAAGTAAAGGCAGTAGGTGAAGAAGGTATGGTAAGATAGTAAAGCCCGTGAGACTCACGCCCTTCGCCAATCATCCGTCCGGTATCCCAGTCCTGCACATGAACAGAATTATCAGTGAAGGTAACAGAACAATGAAGAGAGCTGGTTAATTTACTGATAGAGATAAGATTGAAAGGACAACCCGAAATATAAAGGACACAAATCAAGAGTTAGAGAGGGTAGAGGACAAATTTGACCAAAACCTTTAGCCATAGTTTTAGAACCATTGGCTAAGGTAACATAGGGAGGGAAGTTGAATGACAAAGAATGAGAGAAAAGACTAATGTTACTAGATATGTGATCAGAGGCACCAGAACCCAAAATCCATGGACCAAGGAAAGAATAGGTGAGGCAAGCAATAGAATTACCAATCAGAGAAGCGGAGCCAGAGGTCGATGACTGAGCAACCTGATACGCTACATAACCCTCATAGGCAGCAGCTGGGATAGTGACAGTGGGCACGTCCGAAGAGTCAGATGCCTAAACAGAAGAGTCTGACTGAGCAATATTAGTTGTGCGAGGAGGGTTTCCCATGGAGTTTGAAGCAAAGTTCACGAGTGTGGCCAAGCTTGTGGCAATAAGTGCACTGTGGATGTTGACCTTTGCCCACGACCATGAGACCCAGAACTGACAGCAGCAATGGTGGACGGAGAAGCTAGAACAGAGGAGTCACCAATAGATGCAGCTGGAGCAGGGATAGACTGAGTAACTCGAAGTAGCCGAGCAAAGACATCCTCCATAGAGGAAATAGAAGCACTAGCCAACAATTGTTGGCGAACAGAGTCGAGTTCAGGAAGCAAACCAGCCAATGTGAGAAGCATGAACAACTTGTCATAGTTGGTCTCTTGTGTTGCAATATCAGTAGTGATAGGAAGAAGTTCAGTGAACTTGGTATGAACACTCTGAATATGACCTAAATAGCTGGACATTGATTGATCTTGTTTGCGAATATTAAGCATATCAGAAATAATGCCATAGAAGCGCTGAATATCATTAGTGTACAGCAATTTGGCTTTAGTCCACACTTCATGAAAAGTCTAATACGGTCGAAAAAGAGGAAGAATCTCACGATCAATGTTATTCCAAAGGAGACTACAAAGTTGAGCATCAATTGCCTCCCAAGTGTCTCGATCAGCCGTACGAATATCAGATGCTTTCTTTGTTAGATGATCAGAAAATCTTTGACCTTTAAACCAAAGTTCAATTGCCAAAGCCCAATGCAGATAGTTGGAACCATTAAGTGGTTCAGTAGTGATGATTGGAGATCCTGGTATTACAGAACTGAAAATACTCGACTTTCCAGTGAAGGAAGGAGTACCAGAGGTGGACATGATGGGCACAGAACTGCAAGAAACCCAGAAAACAAGAACCTGACTTGAAACCGGAAGACCCAAAAAAATTACAACGCGATCGCGGAGGTGGGGAAGCCAAACACCTACCGGAAGATCACGAACCACATGGATAGGACTGGATCTGGTCGAAAAACACACAGAGAAGTGGTCGGGAGAGAAGGCGACCGAAAAGAGGACCAAACGCGCTCGCACGCGCGTGGAAAACAGGGACTGGACGGATTCCGGTGACCGGCGCGTGGCGACGCGTCGGATCTCCGATGACGGCGCGGCTCCGGGGATAGGACGGGTTCGGAGAGACGCACGTCGTGGTCGGGTCGGTTGCTGGAAAAAACACACCTCAGATGCGTAGATCTGAGATGGAAACCATAGCAAGAAGAGAACTGAGAAGAGAAAAAAAAATAGCGCTGACGGCAAGGAAGCGAAAAAAATTTTGAGTTTCTATCCCTAAGCTCTAGATACCTTGTTGAAAGGAGAAAGGATCACATAAACCCTTAGTTTGTAATAATGAGTCAGTGAATTACACTACCCTCTGTATCGGATTTTATAATACTTGTGTAATTAATGTATAATAAAAAAGAAATAATGCAATAATCCAATTACATAATTTATGTGATTTTATCATGATTCTAACATGATCCTAATTGATTCTTTACATATTCTAACAGTTTTGGTTGCTAAAGAGATGTTTGAGTATGAGTTCTAAACTGATCAGTTCAATAATTCATGCATGAATTAGTTTTAAGTAAATATGCCAATGGCATTTGTCTTTGCTTTGAGGAATGTCCAAACCAATGTTTTGAAAACTGGACTAATCTTTGAACCGGTAAGATGCAAGGTTCAAGGTTTTAAGGTTTTAAGGTCGAATTGGGGTTTTATAAATACCAGTAAATCTTATAAATATATGACAATATATAAAAACATATAACATAATATATGCCAAGTATTAAGTAAAATTATGAGAACATTAAAAGAATATGATTAAATTGATTACACATTATATAATTACACTAAATATATTTATATATCTATCTTAATATGAAAACGAAAATAATATAATAAATAATATTGGATTACCAACTAGTAGACATCTATGGCTTAGCGGTAAAGATTCAAGGCAACACACTAAGAATATAACTTTGAATCTTGATTTTGCAAATTTTCAATTTAACTGCATGTTCAAGTGAATCATGACAATGCAATATATAAAATAAGCTAACCATTAATGGTAAGGAAACGCCTCTGGCCTAGTGGTAGTGTACAGGGTCACTGCTTAACAGCTTCCAATCCTAGTGGAGCAATTTTGGTGAAATGTATGGACCTGCTTGACCGGTCAAACCATGAACGGTCCATACAGTTTGACCAGTCCTAGCCGGTTCATTGGTTTAAAAGCCGGTTTTCAGCACACCAGCTTTGGAGGATTGACCAGACCGGCCAATGAACTAGTTCCCAGTTAAACCGGTCTGACTAGTTGGTCCAGCTTTCAAAACTATGGTACAAACTGATCAAGATAACCAAATCAACCAATTCCCTATAATTTTTAATCCAACTACTTCAGCTTTGTTTATAGTCCCCCCCCCCAAAAAAAAAAAAAAACCACCCAAGCAAAATAGTTAGCTCCCCTGCCTCATGTTATAGAGTAGACTTGTTGGTTAGCAGCCAGATCATGGATTGAGTTTTTTCTCCCCTCCCACTTGCCTAAAGCTTTGCAAGGAAAAGCCTGAGGTACCTTACTGATACCTTTGCCATTAAATAACAGATTTGCATTTCTATTACAAAACATGCAACATATCTTTCTTTGGTGAAACAAGCAACATATTTTGCATATATGTAATTGCACAGTATAAGGGCCATAATGTGATGTAAATTCTTGTTAAGACTTAAGACTACAAAATCTGATAACAACATTGCGGATTGGTTTTCTCTTCATTTGACATAAGATGACAATAAGAAGTGACCAAAAGGGGATCTTTTTGTCACAATATTCAAATCCCATAACTAGCCAAAAGCCTGAAAGTAAGACAATAAGTTTCTATTTTGGGAGAATTAAACAATAATGTATCATTTTCAAATTAGCCCATCTGATGCTATTTACCACAGGTATATGCTAGTACAATGGCAATGTTGGAAGTTGGAAAACATAAACTAAATGATAATGATATATAAACAAAAAGTTTGAGATCACTATGTCAGACAAGTTAGAGAAATAAGATTTGAAAGCTAATGACAAACCAGGTGATGGTCACGGATGTATTTGGCTGTGCTTCCATTGTCATTGACCAAAAGAAGACCAAGTATCTAAAATTAAATGAGCAAAAACAACACGAATATTCAACCATTAGAAGCATAAAACCAGCTCAAACTACTTATCGTAACTCGTAAGCAATATTTATAACATATTTTTGTCACTGCAGACACATGAACCACACTTTACCTGCATAGCATGTCTATGAAGTTGTATACTGTGCAATGGGAACAAGTCCTTCCTTGTAACGAGAGAAAACTATCAAAGACCCCTTGGCAACCATTTGAAAAAGCAACTGAAGTGAATCATCCTCTATCAAACTCTGTGCTGCTGATGGATGGCTTGCTAGTGCCTTCATGATGTGGACAACACTTCCCTCTACCTGCATAAGTAAAATAGTTTGAATGCAAATTAATGAAGTGCATACATATGACCTTGGAGGATCCCAATTACTTACAAGTAAGCCAAGTCATATTTTTTAAGTTCTATACTTCTATGCTCTATGGAAAGGTTTGGATTAAGGCCATATACAGAGCACGCAATAACAGCAATTAGAATTAAAGTCTCCAATTAGATTTTAATATATTTAACTTATCAAAGGCCTGCCCGGCTTAACATTGTCATCAACCAGGGAGAAAAAACAAAACAGAACAACTCTTTGAAAAAATATTTTATTTATAACCATCAACTCTCATGCCGCTAGAATTTCAGGTTATGGACACACAGAAACAGATGAACACAAGTACATATATCATGGAGAGAGAGGAACCTCAAGCTGGCGGACTTGCCCAACATCACCATTATAACCTTTTTGCAATACCAATGGTCCGTCATGATCAATAGCAGCATTTGGTCGTTGCATGGTTATATCAGGGTCTAGAAGGGCATTGAGAATATGAATGAGACAGCAAAATATCCCAGAGTCAAGCAAAGATTGCTTGTCGATAGGCTGCAAAAATTATACACATTAAAACTACTGCTTAATGCTCATAAGGAAAAAATTATATTCCATGATAAAGGAATATATCAAATGATGGCCCCAAAAAAAAAATGATACAAACATGACAGGTTTCAAGTTATAGTTGAACAAGTAACTCCCAAGCAGTTATCACAGTAGGCTATAAATCTGATCCATGACTTATAAACAGTCATTTCTAAAGAAAATCACTAATGATAATAATGAGTAAAGTATGACAGACCAAGATCACCAATAATAATTAAAACTGAGATTTCCATCAAAACACAAAACTATGTCGGATGGAAACACAATAGCATGGTTTCTGTCAATACAGACAGATGTATAACTTAGCCCCCATAATATAGTGACTTAGCACAAAAAGTTTTAAAGAAGCATACCCCAGATACAAGAACTTCTAATGCGGTTAATAAATTTGATCCAGTTCTGATGCCATCCTGCACAGAAGGGCATCACTCTAAATTTAAAAAATAGATAATCAACACAAAAAAAAAAGGCCATACTGAGAGAGAAACGTAGTCAAACCTTTGTGACTTCAGAAAAGAACTTTAAAACTTGAGCAACATCCAGAGATTTTGTTTTACTGCTGATTTTTAACTTCTCTATATCTGTTACAAATGCTCTTCCAACAACAAAAAAGAATATATGTGTTTCAACTAACCTGTACGCCATCAACATTATTAAAAATCAGTTAACAAACTCCAATCAGCAAGATGAATAACATATTTTAGATTCATTAAGAATTGCAAATATCTTTAAGCAGTAAAGACCTAGTCCTATAAACCTTTTCAAGATCCTTGGAAAGAAAATGGGAAACCATGAACCAGTTCTCAAGTTTACTTTATGGCATAGTATCTCTAAATCTACTCATGACAGAATGCAACAACTTCTTCATCTTCTACAACAAAAATTACTGTCCATGTTTTTATAAAATGCTTTTAATCTTGTAGATCACAAAGTGCAACAACCACAGCTTCAAAGTATATTAAATTACCAAGAGAATATCCACTTGAAGTCCACTATTTAGCATATCATCATTTAAGATACAACAATCTTGAATATAGGTATTTTCAACTTCATCAGTGATTATTTACATCCAAGCAGTGGAACAGAAACAGTTAAACACATATGTAGCACTACTTCACCATGCACCGGTAGTGCAAAAACATACAAAAGCATCTGGCAACTTCCAATTGATGATTTAATTTGTGTTTGGTCTTGGTTACCATTCCACCAACCCAATAATTCTATTACTTGAGGATAAAACATTTTCTCTTCAAAACAGACAGAACCATATTACTACTGCAAAGCTAATACAAACCATAGTAACTACCATCTCATCACAACTATGCTGTTGTGAATAAATTAAGGCATGTAGTAATGCAATGAAGCTAAAGAGAAATTGTTTATTTACATGGTAACTAATTGAGCTACGTTAGCGTGCTGCTTTACTAATCTACAAAAGGCATCAACACTCAAATTCAAGGCCGCTTCCTTTTCCTGCAAGGACATGCAAAAGCATAAGCAACTCATCATTTGCTGGAATCAACCATTCCAGGTCAAATATGCACAAGAGCATCACAGAAACTAAGCAATGGCAAGTAAGAACCTTCTCAGAGCTGGATGACCGAAACTCTTCCCAGAATCTCTTGAAGTCCAATTCCAATTCATTGTTGTCCCTGATTTAAAGCTTGAAAAGGTCATAATCACAAATAACATCATATATCAAAGCATGTCATTAAAAAAAAAAAAATCCTTGAGAATCAGTTCCCAGCTCTCACCAATTATGAAAAAGGTTACAAGAATTAGAAATTAGATACATTAAGTTAAAGGACGTTATTATAGTTTCATTGAAATTACATAAAACAATAAACCAAGGCAACACCTGTTCTAAAATATGTCAATGCTGCTATGCGGTCATAAAATTCTACATCAGCTTACATGTCAATCAATGAATGGATTCGTGAAATTAATAATTCATGTTTACATCTTCTAATTAACAAATATTACCATTTAGTAGCTGTAAATAACCAGATGAGTCAGCTTGCAAAAAATTTGAAACCTGATTCCCTAATTGAGCTACCCATGATGCAGAGATGACCTATCATGTAGTTAAGCTTCCATAACTGGAAAATAACCACTCTACTTGCACCATGCACCAGTAGAAAACTGTAATGTTACTAGTATTTTGTGAAAAAAAAGTCCAGGAAATGAAGTTAGCTGTACACTCCCTCACAAGATAAAAATGTAAGAAACCATGTGGACAAGTTAAAACTTAAAAGTAAGATAAACATGCTGGCAATCTCATGCGCAACTGAAATTCTCTCACAGGAAGTACTACAATAACATGAAACCAGCAAATTTTACATGAAAAGATTGGGGGAAGGGGGGAACATGGTAAGCACCCCACTTTAAGATTTCATGAAGAACCATTGAAACTTAGCTTTCTGCCCACCACATTTCCCTTTCATACATAAGGTAAACTGAGCTTAGAAAAATCCTTATAACGAAGCATTGGCAACTGATATAAACAAGACCTCAAAAAGAGGAAGGAAGAGCGGCAAATAGAAACTGCTAAAGGAATCTTGTAATCCACGTAAGTCTATGACCGCTGTGAGCGTGCGCAAGTGTTTATGTGCGTTAATCTGCGTATCTAACCACCCTTGGCAAAAAAAAAAAAGGGACACAGAGACAGTAAGAGAAACAAAAAGCTAAATCATCCATTCATGCCAATGGAAAAAAAAAAAAAAAACAAACAAACAAACAAACAAACTAAGACCACCTATTTCTTTTTCTTTTTTTCCTTTGCAAGCAAATTGAAGGCAATGCAATACTCAAATCATCAACTAGAACAAAAATAAAACCATTTCGTATCTATAACTTAATCAGAGAAGTGAGTGTTGGATGAAAAAAGAAAAAGCAGAAAAAGGACAAGTAGAGTTTCAAAACAGGAAAAAAAAAAATTGAACCTGGCAAGAGACGAAGCGAAGGGTTGCGAAGCTGAAAAAGCATTGTTATCGCGAGAAGACGGAGAAGAAACGGACGAAGAAGCAGTAGGAGCAGACGGCGGCGATTGAGTGAGCCCAACCCTCTCTTTGAAGTCCTTAAGCAATGTTACCCATTTCATCGTTTTCTGCCTTGATCCTCGAAACCTATGCAGACCTCTCTCATCCGATGATCATTGACCAGATCCAAACCCTCTCGGAACAATCAACAACAACCTCCCTCCTCCGCCGATTCCTTCAGCTCCCAATTTCCCAACCCCTCCGCAGGGGAGAAAAAAACCATTCAAATTAACCAAAAAAAAAAGAAAAAGAAAAAACGGAAAGTATCTGTAATTACAGGTGCGAATGCATTGAACGGGGCCGATCAAAAACTGGCCGGAAGAATGAGAGCAGCAAGATCCAATTTCGTGCTTTTAGATTTGTCAATTTACTTTGTTGTTTGTGCGTGTCGGAGATCAACCTGCGTTTGGTTTTGCTGCTTCTCGTCTTTCTCTGTTTTCTTCCAAATTTCCCTTTTTTTTTCTTTTCAAATATTGATTAATCTATAATATTTTTCTAATTAATCGGAAAATGTTTCGGCGGTTCGCAGCCCGAAATGCAGGGGGAGATAGGGATCTAACAGAACGAATCGAAACGCTGACTGGTGTTGAGAAAAGAATGCCAGCTTAGTTTGCAAAGTGGACAAAAAATTGAAATGAAGAAAAACAAAGGAAATCGCTGATCTCTCTCTCTTTCTTTCTCTGTCCCTGTGTGTGTGCCTGCTTCGGACGGCCACTCCGCGCCTTGTTCTTCTTGGCTCAATGAAATATATCCCTCTCTCTCTCTCTCTCTGTATTTTACTCACCTCGGCCACGTCAGCGTGGGATCCACACCTGAAACCCTCCATGTGGAATCCCCTGATTGAAGCACCATATGCGAAAGCCTCGTCTCTCTCTCCTCTCTGTGAGGATCTTTATGTACGGTGGTTTGGTCTGCAAAAGGGGGTTGAATTGAATTGGAGTCGTTAGGATTAGGGGGAATTATTTTTTTTAATAATCAAAACTTTAGGAAAAAGAAATATTGTGCCATTTTAAGATTAAAACTTGTAATAAGTCTAAACGAAAATTTATAATGATATTAATGAAAAATTAATGATAAAAATTGAATTTAAAATTTTTATATTGATGCAACTTATTTATCAGTTGTGTTAATCTTAATTAATTTAAAAAAATTTCTTTTCTTTATATCATAAGAGGAATGTTAAAAAATATTCTTTTATTAACTTACTTTATACAATTTACATTCACTAGATAAATAAAAATGGATATAATTTTTTATTAGTTTATACTAAATTTATATAAGAAATTTTTTATATCTTTGAATCAGTTTAGGCATTAATTTATTAGATCATCTTTTCTAATAATTATAATAATGTACTCTCAAATAAACATGATATATTTAAAAAGTATTAATTTCTGTTAATTTGATATTTGAATTTTAAATAATTAAAATAAAATAATTATACTACTATTACTTTTAACTCAAAAAAATTAGACTTAAGGGACGTTTATTTCAAGGATTGTAATTTCATTATCGGGAATCACATTCCCATAAATAATATACCTAGACATGGTACTCTTTAGTATTTTAGAAAATCTATTTAATTAGCATTTAAAACTCTTAGGAATATTTTTTGAAATTCTTGGAAATAATTTAAAAATTGTTTGGTTAACTATGCTTATTTCTGAAAATGTATTGCATAATTCCTAAAATACTCTTAATGTATATCAAACAACCCATGCTATAATATATTACACCTGCATATTACACCTACTACAAGATCATATTCATTCTAATTATAAACTATTAAAGAAGTGGTGGGTGCTTTCATAATTCTAACAGTGAAGAATATAAAAAAAAATCATATTAGCACCCACCAATGAAAGCACTTCGCAATGTCACCATCGAAAAAAAAGATCATATTTTATTTTCTTTTGTGGTTAGCTGAGGTAATTTTTTTATGACAACGTCATTTTCAATCGAAAAAAAAAATTACACTCCAAGAAAAAATTAATAAAACAAGATCTTATGAAGAAAAAATTTTAACTTACACAATAATGTTGAAAAAAGAGAAAAATTGATGAAAAAATAATGGAAAGGAAAGACCTTCGTAAAGTTATGCTGAAAAGTGAGATAAAGATAGAGAAGTGAGATAAGGATAAAGAAATTATCGATAGGAAAAAAAGGAGCTGAAGTTGATTAGTTACAAGGACAGGTATTTTAGACCCTTTTATTTATTTTTTATTCTCAAGTCAAGGAAAAATAACTTACTCAACCTCTTTCATGAGAATGAAATATGAGTAGAAGGTGAGAATGTGGCTCTCCTAAGAATTTAAAATATTTAGGAATATTATTTTAGAACTTGTAACAAACATAACAATATTTTAAGATACATGAAAATATTTAAAATATTCTCAGAAATCTTAAAATTTACCTTCAAACAAATATATCCTTATAAAACAGTTCAAATAGATTGAACTCTATAAAGATATTGTTAGTTATACCCAATAAAATAATTAAGATAAGTAGTATATTTCCTTAATTCCTTAAATGAGTGTGTAATACCTTGGTTAAGGAAATTCCATTTTACTTTTGGATTTGATTGCTGTTGATTTGTGATTTATATATTAATTAATTTTTTGCTTTGATGATTGAATAACGAGGCATTGATGATAAGGGTTGTTATTTGATTTGTATGCTTCCAAGTTCCCATATCCTTAATGACAAAGTCTTTAATCACGTAGGTTCCTTTAAGTTGGGAAAATGGCAATTTACAATTAAGGAGTTGTTGCGAATTCATATTTGATTAGGTGTGATGTAATTTTTTTAAAAAAAAGTAATGTTATATCTTTTTAAACAATTTTCTTAATATAAATAAAATACATTTAATATTTGATATTTTAAAAACTTAAAATATATTTAATATTTTTATTTAATAACAAAAAAGTTATCAAATTAATTATTTTAAAAAATATAGAATTATTTTTTTTATATAGGATACAAGCACATTTGTTTCTTAATTTTTTAATGTGAGTACCTGCATATGCACCCTACTTTTATACCCTTATTTATTTACCCGGACACTGCCATTACAATTTATTTAATATTACAATCTTGACAGCTTTTTTAAATTAGTTTTCATGGGAAAAAATTTTAATCATTAGATTATTCTCTTAAATATTGTCAAATAATACTGGTCATTAGATTAGATTGAAGAAAATTGTTAAACGCTTTATTTTTTTGAAAAACGTGTAATCTCTTTCTTTTTTTCTTTTTGAATAAATTATTTCTTTTTTTTAATCATAATCTTAGCATTTTTTAGTTTGATTTTGACATGAAAAAATTTATACTATTAAATTATCTTTTTAATAGTATCAAATAATGCTGAGCATTAAATTAAATGTGAAAATATTTTTTAATATTTTTTTTCTTTAAAATTAGAGTGGTTATAATTAAGAGAATAGTACAAAACAAAGAACCGTGCAATGCACAGGTATATGACTAGTGTATATAATACTTTTAAACACTTCTTACAAAAAAAAAAAGGATTTAATAAAAAAAAATTCATTTACTTTTTCCATTGAATAAATGTCATTAAATTTTATTTAATTTTACAATTTAAAAATTTAGAGAATTTTATAAAATTATGATAAAATTTAGATAATTCTAATTATAAAACTAACAGTTTTATAAATATTATAAATTTATTTTAATGGTACACATTCATATTATCTAACGTGAATACTTAAAAAAGTTATATGTACTCCTTCATCATATTTTATAAAGAATAAAAAATAGTGTGTGTATGTGTGTGTCTATATATATATATATATATATGAAAATTTATATCTTTTATTATCAACACTTGTTCTTGTTATCCATTGAATTAGCTACGTACATGCCAGACACGCCCTCCATTATTGTTACTTTATGAGTAATATGATAATATGATTACCGAAATTGTTTGTTTGTCATAAAGAAATCTAGGTTGGGTAGGTGCGGTCGCATTCTCTCTAATCAATTAAGTAATCAAATATTGAACATCCGCGCAATCTTTGAACTCAACAAGTTTAGCTTAACCCAATACTGTGCATTTCCGGACATGCAGAAAGACTTAAATATTATGTAATTAACTCATTATATATTAAGGTATTCACATTCTGTTGAATCAATTATCGAGCTTTTGTGAGATTTGATCAGTATTCCTGTGAACTTGGCCCTTGTGAGATTTGAATATTCATATGGGTTAAAATAGATAAAGAGGATGTGGCATAAATTTAATACATGACACTTAACACGCACCACCAAAAAAAAATTTATGATATCCTGTGAGCAATTTTGCTTATGTTGGACTAGGATAATTGCCATTTTGACATGATGATTTAAGAATAAATTTTTGATTTGATTTTTTAAAGATACAAATATTATTATTTTGATCCTCTAAAGATTTTTATCATTAATTTAGTTTCTAAATCTAAAAAATATAATTAAAATCATCTTTTTATAAAAAGATAGACACTAAATTAATAAAATTTAATAATTAAATGACTAAATTAATAATAATTTTATATAATTAAAAATTAAAATAATAATATTTTTTAATTATTAAAAGATTAAATTAGGATCAATATATCAAAGAATCAAAATAATAATATTTTTTATTTTTTTTTTCCAAATCCGTAAGCAGAAATAGCCTCGAACACAACGCGTTGAAAGTTAAACATGGTGTATGTGAATTGTCAAACATCTAGCAGCATGAAATTCTTACCATTATATTTTTTTATTGGATTTAAACAAGTTGTCATATGGTAAGTGCAGAAAACATCCACTAATTAACATCTATTAGAAAGAATGTGGGATATGAGGAACTAGGATCAAGTTCATGTGCATGTTTGGCTTCAGCTCTCTTAAAATGCTAGAAGTTCCTTTTGAGTTTGATGAATTGATTTTGGACTAAGATTATTTTGTCAAAAATAACAACTAAATTCGTCAAGATATATAACACTGAAAGTGAAAAAAATAAAATAAAATGAAACCAATCATATCTAAATTATTTATGAAGCTAAAACTGAGATTGGTTAGAAGTTGACCCGAGACCTAATGTCAGGCAAATGCATAAAGGGAAAAATCGCCCTAAGTTACATGACATTATATGTGGCTAAGTGTATGATTAGTAAATTAATTAGCAAAAATTGTGAATTTCGATAGCCTGTTTGATTTTTCTTTGAGCTAATTAAGGTAACTGCCGATGTAAGAAGTTAGGTAAGGACGAATCACAGTAGTTTATTTGCCACACACGAAGATGCAATGGGACATGGCCAATACTTATTAGTCAAATTTGGGGTTGAAGGGAATGAAGATGATGAACTTTCATACTGTTTTTTTTAATAAATAAAATTGTACAAATAATTGATGATGCAATTTTGAGTTAAAAATGATATAGGTAAAGTTTTTTTTAAAATGACAATTATAAAATTCTAACTTTAAATAAAATTCATCTTTAAAGAACAATTCAATTTCATTACACCAACTACACTTGAGTACGGTTTGTTATATTTGTTAAAAAATCAAAACGTGTTTACTTTATTATCATTAACCAACAAAAAAAATGCATTTACTTTATTATTTGACAGATCTATCAGATGTTGCGTTAGACAGCCCCGTTTACATCAGCATATGCGTAGGTAGGACTCATGGGAGGAAAAGCAAAGCAATAATCAAAAAAGCAAAATGTCACCCCCAAATGAAACGTTTGTTGATGATTTTTTTTCACGTAAAAATGACATAATAAAGGGCAAAAACTACAACTTGGAAAGCTCTGAATAGTTTGATTCCCTTATAACATAGCGCAGAATTCTCAGCGTCTTAAAGAGAACATTGATCTGAAGGGATCCTTTAATCTTAGGCTTCAATGGAGCGGGCCGAAGCACCCATTAATTTTAATGCTCTAATTTAAAACTAACTCTTTTTTGGTCTCTTGACTCTCTTTTATTGATGGGTGGAATCGAAGAAGAGAGGATAACTTTTCTCTGTGCGCCAGAGGGTGGGGCCGGACTAAACTGTCAATACGAAATTGAATTTAAATGTGAATAAAGATTAATTTATAATATGTGGCATTCTTTTGAAAAAGATAAATACTAAAAAAAATAAATTATGTTTATTTTGACAATGACATGTGATAAAAGATTTTTTTTCTGCTACATTAGAAAGAAAAAGAAAATAAAGTAATTAAGAATTATAAAAAAAAAAGATTCTTAACACATTAGTTCGGAGTAAATTAGCATTCTACTAAGAGGAGAATTCTAGATAATAAGTTTATTATTACCAATATCACCTAATAGTGATCAAAAAAATTTAGGAGTGTAACATATACATCTCAAAATAATATTTGATTTTTTTCTGGTGACTTTTAACCTACACTTTATTTTTTTATATTATAGAATATATATATATATATATATATATATATATATATATATATATATATATAAATTTTATGTCTTTTTTCAAAAGGGAATTATGAAAATGATTTTTTTACCCAAATGTATTTTTGACCAATCGTGTGTCAATTAGTTTTATTACATATTAGCTTTTTATTTTTATTTTTGTAAAAAAATATTTAATCACTAGATAAGATGGTATTAACCACTTATATTAGTGGTTAATTTTAAGGATAATCAATGAATACACATAAGAAAAAATTAGCTTAAAAAATAATTAGCTTAAATATAGTTAACTCTAATGTTTTTAAAATATAACTAAATTTGATTAATTCAACTTAAATATATAAATAATGTGAAAAACGATACAGGCACCGTGTTAAAAGTTAATATATTATTGTATCCAAACAAAAAAGTTATTATGTTATACAATGCGCCATCTAAAATTATTGTGAATGATTTTTTAAATTATTTCACTTAAGTTACTGTCTCTACAATTTTAACTCACCTTTCTCTTCTCACATTAAATCTTAATTTTTTTATAATAAAAAATCAAAAGTTATTCTTACCCAAAAAAAAACAGAATAAAAAATTCTTACTACAACCTTGATATATTTTTATTTCTCCGAAGACAGAAGTTTCTTATATGGGGTTAAAAAGAAAAAGAAAAATAAACAAGGTTTGGTGCAAATACAAATATAAAGGGAACAAGATTTGGAATCTGAAGGTTTCGAATGGAATTATGATTAATGATAATTATGATGAAATGCTAACCTGTGACAACTGATTTGTATTGGACAGATCTGCTGTGACGGTGGGAAATTATTTATTTATTTTAATTTTGCTAATTAATCGGGCAGGGTTTGAAAATTGAAAGTTGAAAGCAACATGTCACATATCTCAATCTTATAGCTTTCCGTGGAAACTATTAATGACAATGGTTTGCTTCTAACACCCTGACCCTGTTGGTCCATCATGTATGTTCTTCGTCCTTAGGTTTTGTTTATATATTTTGCAGTGAGTGGAGTGGAATGATATATAATAAAACTATATAAAATAAAATAGAATAAATTTTTTATATCATTATTTGGATATATAATGGTAGAATGGAAGAAAGTTTTATTTTTTTATTTAGAAATACTAATAAAAATAAATAAAATTATATAATTTTTAACGTGATTCCATTCCATCTTTTCCCGTCAATCTAGAGAGGAAGAAAAATAGGGTGTAGAATAGAATGGGATGGGATGGAGGCCACCAAATTCGATCCCATTCCATCATATTTTTCAAAAGTCAAATAATGGTCTCCACTATTATTCTATTCTATTTCACCTATTTTCATCTAATACTACCAATTTAAATATAGCCTTAATTATCATGTTCACCTGTAAGGTCTTAAATACTCTTAATTATTTTGAATTGAAACAAAAAAGACTATTTTAATAAGAGTTTTGTTAACGTGTATTTTAAGAGTAGATGTTAAGGAAATAAAAATAAAAATTATTAAATAAAAAATATAAGTATTTAATGTTTTAAAAATTCAAAACATATTTAATATTTTTTCTTTAAGTAATTACAATAATTTAATAAAGAATAATAAATATTATTTTTATTCTTCAACATGTGTCCTAACAAAACTCTTTTAATAATTTTTAATTTCATAAAATTTACTTATTAAAAAATAACAACTTTATTTTAATATTATCTTCTTCATGTAGATTTGTATCATACTCTTTTAATTAGACACAAAAATTAATTTCATCTTTTCTAGTGAACAATCAACTTAAATGACAATAACTTTTTGTGTCTAACCAACAAAATATATGATGCCAACCTGAGGATAAAAAATAAAATTTCGATATATATATAAATAATGTCTTAAAATGTATTGATTTTTATAATTTATAAAAAAATAGTTTTTGTCTCAAATAATACATTTTTATAAACTGTTTAGTATATTGATAAAAACTGCTATATTAGTAAATAATTTAAAAAGTATCATATTTTAGTAAATAAATGATAAAATCATATTATTTAGGTAAAAAATTAAAAAATATATTCTGTTTTATTTCTTATAAATTAATCCATAAGAAAAAATAACAGTATTGTTGGTTTTAGTTGCATGATATTGATAATATAGGATAATGTTATACACATATTAATTTTGTCATTTTCTTCACATCTAACCAATTATTACTATTATTTTTCTTTTCTTTCATAATACCATTAGTTCAACTCAACATGCGTGAGAGATCTGAAGCATTATGTACGTAGAAATATTCATATGGTTATGTGTGAAGGAAAATATTATAATTTTATATAAATTACCTTCTTAAATAGAAAATGGGCCTACATTCTACGAAGGGTGGGTGTGGATTTGGAGACTGTCCAATCAATAATTTTAGATCATTTTCAATTAGGAAAAATACACTGGCAGAATATTTTATGTGAGAAAAATGCATTTGTAGAAATTTTTTATTCAAAATTATTCTGATAAATAATTTAAATACAATTATTTTAAAAGATGACTAAACTCTGGTATTTTATAATAGTCCTCTTTTATCCATCTCTTAAACTTTTATATATAAAAAAACTTTTATATAAAGAAAAATAAACATTTTATTGTAATTTTTTAAAGAAAGTAAAATACGGAATTATTATTATTATTTTTTTACTAGAAATGTGTAAATTCATTAACTACAAACAGGCAGAACATCAAGAACAATAAATACATATATCGGCGGTGCTTCTTCCAACCATATCATGTCAGAGAAGATGCGTTATGGCTAATTTAGCTAAGGCATGAGCAACTTTGATGTAGATTTTGAAATTCTTAAATTATAATTTTAACAAAAATTATAACAAACAAACTTTTACTTAAATTATTATTTGATTTTTAAAAGCTAAACTAAACGTTATAAATGTTACTTACCCTACCTGGTGAAGGCGAGTGCGTGTGAAGTTGTGGACCGATAACGGAAAAACAACTAAGAGGGAAAAAAATTCGATTTGAAAAGAAATAAGGTTGGTGGGTTCCATCGCATTGCAAGCGCGTTACAGTGGCCCGCTCTTGATCTGAAGGTTCAAATGGGGTGACATGCAAAAGGAAAAATTCTTGAGTATTATTGAAATACCAAACTAAATCACTAAATTAATAAAAACATGAGACGTGCTAATATAAAAATACATATTATTAGATTAAATTTATAATATTATGTAATAAAATAAATAAAATATGGATTATTAAATAGAACATCCGGAGAGTATTTATAAATTTTTCGTCTACTATACCCAAACAAGTCAAAAGGAAAAGGAGATGTACAATGTCGAACTGTTTCGTAAAGAGTTGATGGCACGTAGCAAATTACAAATGTCCCAATGTCTGTTTTTTTTTTTTTGGGGTTCTATTTCATTCTACACAGAGAGAAAAAGAGAGAGAGAAAAATTTTTTTGGCTAAGGTTATTTGTCTCCATAATATCTAGATGTGGAGAGTTAATGCAGTGATTGTTGATAGGCTTTGTGCAAGGCAGTGGCACTGAGTTGCTTTGTTTATCTTAGCCTGCGAATAGAGTCTTTTCCGTTTGGGACTTGGGGGTGGTTCAAAACACTTCACATTACCTAGTTTTGGTAAGTGCATGACAAAAATCAGGTGTAATTGTTTGGCCATTAATGGTGGCTAGCTTACAATGATAAGGATAAGAGAAGGCATCGAGAAATGAGAGCCAAAATGAAAAACTTCCAAAAGGTCTTGCGCGCGTAAAAAGGAGTGAAGGATGTGTGGTTTTGGAGATTCATTTGTCTAAAGAGGAAAAGGAAGGGGGAATGGCTGTATGGCCACAAGGAGGGTGAGGGGTCGGTCCTTCTTTTTAGATCAATATATTATATTATTATACCTGAGAATCTCGTGTGAGGCAATTTCATGTACAAAGTAGTTATAATATTTTTATTTTTATTTTTTTTAACTTACATATAACTCACTATCAAAAGACAAGTAATTGAGATAGGGATTAACTTGCCACCAACTTATCACTTAATCCACTCTTTAGTGGCTAAAGTGGTTATAGCATTTATAATTTATTCTAGATACAAGGAAATTTTAGTGTAGATTTTTATATTTGTATATCTTGTTTGTGGAAGTTCAAGATGGTAAACCATATTTTTATCCAATAAAATATATACTTGATGTTGAGTTTTTAATGTTTCTTTAAACTTTAAAGACATTTGTATGATTGATTTTGGTGGCTGAAAAACTCGAACACTACTTCAGGTTTCAATTTTGAATTTGAATATTTGATGATCACTTTTTATGGTTCCCCCTACTAAAGAAGACTTAAAAAGTAGCTTCCATACACCATATCCACTTGTTTTGGTTGGAAAAATAAGAAAAAGAAAAGCGTAGAAATGAAGCTGTTAACTTGTCCCAATTGAGCTTGACGTGAAGTTTTATATACGATGTTGATTAATTTATTTCATAATTAATAAGACTTTTGAAATGTTATGTGACTTCACGAATTTATGATCTTAGTAATTACAATGTGCTGCAATTGCTTCTTTATTCTCAATGCTGGGCACAAATAAATATGCGAGGTTAATTGATGAGAATACTGAGAACTAATAAAAATAATTAATTTTTAAATAAATATTATTTATTTTTAATATTTTTATTTAATAATTAATATATTATTAAATTCTTAAATAGTAATATATATTTATAACATGACTTATTAAATTTATATATACTAATTAACTGAAGGAGTTGAGGTGGAGGCAAGGAACGCCACTTTCACGTAATAAAACTCAAAACTTGGTGGTTATTCAAATGCAGAGATCACATGACTCAGTCATAAAAGCTTGGTTGACATCTTTTAGCTTTTTTTTTTTGGGTCCTCATTGACATCTTTTAGCTTAAACTACACTAATTGACTGTTTAATGATTTAATGGAGCAGTTAATTAGAATCAACTTGTTCAGAAGAATTAATACATTAACATGCATAGACATTGTAAGCTTAGTATATCATACAAATGGACATGTGAAGAATAAAAAATAATTATCTTTTCAAACTAATTAATTGTGCAGTCATACAATTTGGAAAAGGAGTGATTTTATGTGGAAAAGGTTGGAAGAAGAAAATGGTTGAAATTCAATACATTACTATAAAAAAATACGAGGCATTATTAATTACTGATAAATATTAATTCGGCTTAATAACACTTTTGATGCTCTTAGTTTTATGAAAATTTGATTTTGGTTCTTCTGGTTTCAATATTATTGCAAATAAAATTAAGAAGACCACAAATTAAATTTTAGTAAAATTAGAGAGACCGAGAACATATTTAAGCATAGATAATTGTATATGATTAAATAATAAATTTTTGAACGAAAACCTTGTTCTACTTTAAAATACACATATACTCTTAGGAGATTCGGTACCCTTACAAAAACAAATGTCTTGTACAATAAAAACAAAAATGACTCCGTAGAGAATGTTTCTAGAATATATAAATGGCCTTCTAGAAACTTTCTCCCCAAATTATTATCATAGAAATAATTAGAAGAGAAAAGTCTGAATTTACTTTTAAATAAGCCATTACATATGAAATTTAAATAGTTTATAAGAGACTTTATATTTAATTTATTTTATCATTATGCATTAAAGAAAAATATTTTGTATACAAATTATTTAAAATTTTAAAAAATATGTACGCTAAGATCTCATTTCACAAATGCTATAATTATAAAATATATAGATAGAAGTAAATGGTCTTATGGATAAGTTTATTAAATTAAATGTTATTCTGATGAAATTATACTACTTGGGCAGAAAACTCAGATGGAGAAACAAATTATAGAGAAGTTACAAAAATAAGTGAGAATGAGTGATTAAGCAAAATAATCAAAGCAGAACCGCTATTACTCAGTATCAAGCCTACCCTCGGTTGTAAGCAAATGACTTGCTGAAGAGGCGACGAATGTATACCACTTGCAATAAACTCGTAGCAGCGAATAAAACATACTCCAAGAGTGTGTAGAAGACAACGCGTTTTCTGGTGCTCTCATTTGCTGCAGCAGTTGCAAAAATTTAATACAGCAATCGAATTATTATAAGCAATTTACAATCCACCAAGATGCATGCATTAGGAAATGCACTTGTAGGACCTTAATTAGGATCTTTTTAGCAACATTTTCTCACCACTGCCAAGTTACCAACAATAAGTAACAACACAGTCCTTTGCTCAATTGCTTCCAAAAATTTATTAGTTTTCAGATTATATCTTCATTAATTAGTGTGGTGGGTCTGACAGAAGCGAGTGAGAACAACTTACTATATCGATGTCTAGCATCGCGTGCTTTCAAATACTTTTGCTCTGTTATAATAGACTCCAAGGCCTCTCTCAACTCCGCAATCTTCACGTTCATAGGGTCCAAATGCTCTGAACCCGGAAGCAAATGAGTAAATAAAAACATGCAGAGCAGAACTCATTGACCAAAGATGCAGATGATAATTAACGTTACAATATCAAAATTGATTTAAGCTCCTCAAAATCAAATTTAATTCTAGTGAGACAGAAAAATCAGGAACTGACCATCTTTAGCTAAGTCATGCTCGTTTGGGACGTGGCCAACGTGAATGTAGAAAGACACAGTCTCCGGCGTTGAGGCGGGTTGCGAAAGCTGAACTTGTACATTCCACTCTGCGAGGCTTTGAACTCAAACTTGTTCCCTGACGTTCCCTTCAAAGAATGCACCACGTGCCCTGCCGGAAATGTCACCCGCAGAATGCAATGATTGATTGAACCTCCATATACATAGCTATGTATGATTAATAATTTCAACGTGGTTAAGCGACATGCACTCGGTTTGATGGATTTGGAGGCATTTCATTTGCGCAATTATCAAAGTAAAAGAAGGGGGTGTGGCTAGCTTACAGTGAAATCAATTCCAGGATGGTCGGAGCTCCAGAAAATATCATGGTCCATGACTACAAAATTCCCAGAGACAGTATCACCCTCATATAAAATGTTCTCTGATACGCATTCGAAATCGCTTAAACTGATGGAGAGAGCGAACCCATGACAGATGATGCTACCAAGGAAAGCGATTACGATTGCGTAAATCTTTGTAAACCAACCCATTTCTCACTCTGCTACGATTTCAGTGAGTTGCCTCGCCGAGACCTAACCCCTGGATCTCTTCGGGGAGAATGCCGAGAATGGTTCATCAAGCGGGCACTTTTGACGGGCTTAAAATTTGCTTGACTAGTTTAACAGGTGGTTAGTTCCTTCTATAAAGTCGCGTTAGTATCATTTTTGTGAAATACAACTTTATTTGTTGTTAACTTGCTATAGTAATTTCATTATATACATTTCTTTTGCCAACACTTATCTCCCCATTTAACTAACACCTCTGATCAAAACCTCACCTCACCAGTTTTTGTTTTTATTGTTATTGGTAATGCAAATTTAGGAGAGTGCAACAGCCCACTTGTGCATATTTTTTCACCACTTCTGTACACTCTTATTCACCACTTGTGCATATTTTTTCTCACTTGCAAAGCCCAATTATGGTGAGCCAACTCTTCAAAAAGTGCCAATTACTATTGATTTCGACCAAACATGCACACCGTCGTATCTTACCCAAATATGAGTGCACAAGATGTCGTAAATGCAGTTTTTTTCTTCATATATAATGAATTGGATTCAAACATTTAGTTCTTGAATTTTTTATTAATTATATAATCGAGTGTCATATTATATTCAAATTCGATATTATTGAGATTCAAATCGAGGAGTTTTCAGCCTTCGATTCAAAGTCACTAATATTTTTTGGTCTACACCAAACCAAACCTTTTTTTCTTTTTGGATTTTGTTTTGAGCCCAAATCAATGGTTGCAAGAGAGTCTGGACCTTCTATATGTTGGGTATGTGTTCAAAGACATATTGACAGCTGAGCCCATGGCAAATGAGTACGGGTTCAGCAACCTTGGGCTTCGATCCTTGCTTGGATAATTTGGAATTTTGGACAAGATATGCCTGTGCAAGCCCATTAAAACGCGGTCTCTCGTTTCGGGTGTAAAACTGCACTACTCGCCGTTGCCATTTCGCAGTTCCAAGTCGAAAATTGCTTCCTAGTTCAAACTCGAAGAAACAAATTATTAAGTTGACCAAAAAAATAAAACAAATTATTAAATTAATAATTCGTCTGGTTAAGTGAGATTGAAGCTTTGAATATTTATAATAAATAAAATAAAATAGAGTGAAATGAAGTATGATAGAATAGAATAGGATGAAATAAAATGAATTTTTTTTTATTTAAATATGTAATAATAAAATAAAAAAAATTTATTTAATTATTTAAAAATTTTAAAAAAAAATTAATAAAAATAAATGAAATAGTAAAATTTATTAATTTGTTTCATTTTTTATCTTTTAATTTAAAAGAAACAAAAATAATAATATAAAATAAAATAAAATAAAATAAAATTTACTTAATTCATAGTATTTTTAAAAACCCAAATAATATATCCTCTATCATTACATTTTATTCGATTCCTTTCGTCCCATACCATCGTCTAAACAAAGCTAAGAACCCAGGTGTGCTCTATTCTCCATAATTAAAGGACTCCATTGGAATCCGAAGATACGTAGAACCTCATAACCCTACTCCTTATTCTTTGCTTTTCAAACAGAAAAAAAAAAGGTGTTCAGCGGATGCATCGAGGATTGGAGATCGTTCTCTTCCCAGTGGAATCCACGGAATGGGGGCCTTGACTACTTGCAGGTTCGTCTTATATACTTTACCACTCTGCTTCTTCCGTTTTGGACAATTTGTTTGTTTCGTTTCGTACTTTTTTCTCGGGGTCTTTTCTAGAGCCACAACCAAATATGATTTCGATTTTCGAAAGCAAGAAAATTATTGCAAAAACGTCGATCGGAATATCTTCCTTTGATATCCGAGTCGTCATGGTAAGTACGATCTACAAATGTAAAGTCGGTTCAAGTGTAGGATTTACATGGCGTGCAATGCATTGCAAGTTGTGGCGCGCGAGCTATTATTCGACGCTCATTGATTAAAACATGCAGATATACTCTTGATTTTGCAGTGATTGATGGTCTTGTTCGATAGATTTTAATTGAATGTGTTCATTTCTGCTCAGGGACGGATACGCTCTTGCATGGTGGAGGCTATGCTATCTCGCTCTGCTCTGGTCTTTTATGGTGATCTTGGAAGCCATGAAAGGGTAATTACTCTGTATGCTTTCGGTATGAATTCTCCAATGTTACATTGGTATTTCTTTGGATGATATAAATTATAAAATTGATCTTTGTTTTCCATTGCTTGCAGGTTCCTTTACCATTTTCTACATTGGTTTTTGTAAGAAATGAATACAAAGTAAGCATGAAGGCCTTGATCCTTGTTTTGTGTCACAAAGTAATGATTTGGCAGGTTCTGATATAGGACATGGCTATTTGGTTTCAGAAGTTGTTCCTGAACAAAGTCATTTAGCACACAGGTTGAAAATTGGTGCCTTTTCCAATTGGTTCGTGAAAGGAATTTTGATTGTTTTTGACAAAAATACTAAGCACTTCCATTTTTTTTTTTAATGTTGTTAAAGTCATCTGTTTTACCCTAGCCCCTCCTTCTTGTTGCTTATTTGATGATGTGATAGTGCCATAGTTTTGAAATGGATTTTGGTGACATGTAATTTATGTGCCAATTATAAAACAGTGATCATGAGGAGGGGGTTCAAATTCAATTTGAAACTCTAAGTGAAGACAGTAAGATGGTTAGTTTATTTGTCTCCACTATTTTGTTATGTACTGCATAGTCAGCATTTTTATTCATAGAATTCTAATTAAAACCAGTTGTTTTCCGCAGCCTTCAATTTTGGAGGCAGAAGTACTATCTTCTATCAATTTGTGGATGAACCTCTGGTCCACACCGTGATCTTCTGTAGTTTCTGGCTGCAAACAAGGTAAGGTATATGTCTTATTCTTGATGTATGATATTCCCTCCTTGTATGGATTTTTTTACTCTATAATAGTGGTGCTGTTCCTTGTCTGGAATATGCTATCAGTTCTCTAGGAAATTTCAGTAGTTGTTATGGCTTGCTGATGTTTTAATCTAGATAACGTCTAAAGTAATGTGACAGAGTAAATATGTCAATATGCTGTGACCCGGTGGAGTTTTGTAACTTTCCATTTTCTGCTTCCTCTGTCAACATGTTTCAGTGTTGATTTTCCAGTTCTTATCTGGACTAGGGAAAGAAAAACTGGGAGAGCAGATTCAGATCTATCTTATCAATTACTACTTATTATCATGAACTGTTATTTTTGGGTCTACTTTCAAATGAATTTTGTTAAAACTTAAAATATGTCAGAAAAAATAAATTTAAACACAATTTGTTTAAATTTTGCTTAGTAATTCACATGCGGTTGTGCTCTCGGAAAAAATCATTTCCAGGTTTTTACATTACTTATTCTAAATATTCCTCCCCTACCTTCTTTTCCTTCCCCACTCCTCCACTCCTCTCTGCCCTTCTCTAACAGTCTGGAAATCTTTGCAGTTGTTTTGTCGCATTCTTCTACTAGTCTCTTACTATGCTCAGTGCCTATATAGGGAGGTTTCCAAGTTTCCATCTATAGGTATCCTACAGTCTTTGCTAGTAGTAAAATTGAAGTCCTGATTTTTTTTTTCCTCCTATGTAATAGTATTATTAAAACATAACTCTTCTACATCAAGCTAATTGACTTGAGTTATTTTTATACTTCAATTTTTTTACAATGTTTTTCATTTTTCATTTTTTTTTTGCCTTTTTTTTTTCCCAATTAAACTCATATAGCAGTTCTGTTGCTTTAGAAAACTCTGATTACTCAGTTTGTCCAAGGGCATAATGCTCAGTGGAGTTTGTGCAAAAGGTTGTAGGCAAGTGGTGCACTTTTCATTCCTGATTATTCCTCATCTGAACTAGGAAAAAATGGGTCAGGCTGGTTGGTTTGGACAGGAAAGCTTGGGTTT
Source organism: Castanospermum australe (assembly GCA_019955255.1). NCBI lineage: Eukaryota > Viridiplantae > Streptophyta > Magnoliopsida > Fabales > Fabaceae > Castanospermum > Castanospermum australe. Next base: position 358,049 of record NSJW01000209.1, read on the forward strand.
TGCGTGGCACTAGTTAAATTCTTCTGATTGTTTAAGCAGTCTATGCTAGGTGTACATCTGTAACTTCTATTGTTCATGCTAATTGTCATTTGTTTTCTGCCAATACTGACCCAGAATGTCAGAAAACAAACATCATAAATAGATCTAAGAAAGAATTTATGCATATTCGTTGGAAGTTTTGGATGAAAGTGATTAATTTAATATGTGCATTGCTTCATCCTTGTCAAATTGTAAATCTATGTTTGATTTGTTTTCGATTTTCTATTTTTTAGTCTATGTGCATGTGTTAACCGGCCTTGGCCTTTTCTTGAAAAATTTATTGGTGATGAAGATGAAGTAATTGACTTACAGCCTTACAGGCCTAATGGACCATCACTTATCTACATTTTCCTGTGGGCTACTCTCTCATTTCGCTTCTATATCTTTGCATTGCATCATGTTTTCCTCGATTCCAGGATCACAATCCTTATCATTTTATGGGTGGATATGTTCAACTGTATGATGTGAATTCACCCTGTTAGCTCCCATTTCCATCAATTTATTCCTTGGCAAAAAACAGTAAAGGTTATTATGCCATGAGAGCATAACTCTTTTCTAAAAGATAAAAACTAAAACATTGCCTGAATGCAGTTCAGCATTCTTTTTGTTTGTTGATTGTTATGCTTAATTTATATCACTTCTTAAACCTATATGTTTAGTGCTCCATGCTTCATTCTTTACTTTGCTTCATAGTGCACCACCTTATTTTCCTGTGATGTCTACTGTTTGGTGTTTAAAACACTTGTAGCATATAGCGCTTCTCAGTTTGCATGTCCATAAGACAATCTACATTTTTTTTTACTCTATAATCTTGTTAAATGTCACAGTCTTATTCTCTACATATCATTGATTTCATTAGTGTTTTTGGCTGCAGGTTTCACCAGGTAGGTAGTGATGATTTGACCATTGTTATTAACTTTTGGTGGACATCCAAGATAATGTCTTGCATGTTGGAGCACGTGATGGTTATCATTTGCTCAGAATATTGAGACGGTATTGATGATGTAGTTCTTTGTTAAAAATTTGTCACTGAAGAGACACTTATGTAATAAATTGGCTTTTGAATGTTATTATTTTTCTTTTCAAATATAATTTTCCCGTTGATCCAATGGATACAATTGAAGATTGATAGACAAAGAATTGGCATGTGTTTCAGTTGTATATGTCATGTGCTCCAGATAGTATTAATAAAGCCTAGCTTATTTATTTTTTCTTTTGTTGTGTGGTGGGGATTGGAGGATGGATATTGCAGAAAATTTGTATCTTAGTTTAACTTTTTCATTTGTGTATTTGTGAACACATCTGCATATGTATATATGTAAACAAAATTCATCATCAAATAAGTTGCTTCTTTAAGTGCACTATCTTTTCCTTTTTGTTTGCAGAGTGTTGAAAAACAAGTGGGTTTTAGGGGAGAAAGAGAGGGAAAACTCAGAGGATGAGACAAAGAAAGAACACAATATATTACTTATAGCTCAGAATGGCTCCGCACATAACACTGACCTTATACCCCTATTTATATACTAATAATCTAGGTCAAGTATAAGTGTAGTACAACTAGTTCAAGCCCAGTCTGATAATACTCACAGCATACTACTACTAAGTTGTAACACAATATTACAATCTAACACTCCGTTTCAAGCTATAAGCTTACTGAACTTGCAGTTTGTTACAAATCGCAAATGCATAAACAGAAAAAACCAAGATCGAAAACAACTTAACCCATGTCAACCAAAGAACTTGGGCAAATAGCGCTTCCCCTTTGACAAAACTGTTGGCGACGTCCTTGGTAGGCTGCTAGAGGTCTTTGACCTTTCTCCTCGGTGAACCCCATGACCTTCTCCCAACTTCTCCTTAGCACACATTCCAAGCACATGACACAGCTTCAAAAGTCTTCGACCTTTCTTCCTAGGTGGTCCCTTGACCTCCAAGGTGGTCTCCGCAATATTGGGTCTCATACCAACTAGCAACACAAACAAAGCCCTTCACTAATGCCTGAAGTCTTCAATCTGCAACTCCTAAGACAGTAAGACAAAGCCAAACTCCCTTGGGCCAGATCATAGCTTCCATGATCTATCCTAATCCAGTCTGCAGCTCCCTTGGCTGCACCTACAAGCTGAGGTTGTGACTCCCCAGGTCACTCAACCTCCCTCCTTTGTGACTCACTGGGTCATGTCTTCAACAAAACAATTTTAGCTTTATCTCCTTTTAAATGAGGAGAGGGGAGGGGTATGCTATCATTGCATTTTTTTTTGTAACTTTAACAAAGTTCATTATTGAGCTAAATCATCTGGTTGGCATTGATTGTCTCCTTTTTCTTCATCCATTAGAAGTTTTTATAAGGGGCTTCAGTTTGTGACAGATTTTTCAATTTAGGACAGGACCAGCTACTGCATAAGTCTGTGACAGGGAAAATTAGGATGTGTGCACACAAGCTGCCTAATAATGGACAAGCAGGTGAGTAAATTGTAAGATGGCTGCTATATTATACATAATTGACATAATCATTTTCTATGATATCTCCTTACTAGAAATTTGTAGCTTATCTTTTTGCTCGTGGCTTTCTCACTGGTCTTGATAATCTGCTTACCAGGGCACTGTGATGACAGTCATAGTCTGATGTTGAAAGGGATGGATTTAAAAAAGAAAAGACTTAAAGAGGGGAACATATTGCTTGAAGAAGAACCTGCTGCAGTCCAGGTGCTTCAAGAACTTGTTTCTTTGGTTCACAACTGTGTCAGCAGAGCCAATCAGGATCAGCAATTGCTGTCAGCTTCAATAGATAATTCTGAGCTTGGAGTGAATGATAAACATGAGAAAATAGTGACAGCTGACTTGAAAGATGATCCAGTTGTTAAAATTCTCTGGGACGTTGAACCACAAACTCCTCAATATGTCTTTCTTGCTATGGCGATGAGTTTATGGTTGCCTACAAAGCTTACAAGTTTCGAGGAAGTTGGGTCTTCTTTAGGCACTTGGTGCTTTGAACTGTGGCTGAGATGTATTTTATTGTGATTAAACAAAGTTATGATCAACATTAAGGCATTATTACTTGATCATATCAATGGAAACTTTCCTTGCAAGTCAATATATATTTGTTTTATGTTTCTCATTGTTTTGGGAATGATGTCATGGGATTCTTTTCTCATGAGAATATTTCTTGCGATTTTGAAAGGGAGCTGCTTTTTCTTAACCTCTACTGTGTTCTTTAGAAGGAGGTTTGGGTTGGTTCAGATTGAGATTTTTGTTTGTCTTATTAGTGTAGGAACTATGGCCACTTTCTTCAGTTATCTACTTATCTTATAATCTTATATTGTGCTTTCCATAGTTTTTCTAATTATTAATGATATTGAAGCTGCTGCACCTTGTGCAACTCAAATCAAAATTATATACTTTATCATTTCTAAGCTCCTTGTTTTACATCCATGGATGGTGGCTATTTGTTAGATAGTCCTAAGTCATATGTATTTTTTGGTTTCAAGCATGTTGGACTATTTACTATTTTCAGCAGAACTTCCTAAGAACTTATGGAGCCTCTTCTACTGCATGTACTTTCTCCTGTTGGGGCAGAAGTCCTCACCTGAAAATTTGATGAGATTGGTCAACAAACTCTTGGTGAAGATCGCTCCTTGCTAATATTTTCATATATGCATGAGAGAGATTGTCAAGAAGATAACCCCCAGATTATTTGGCCACCACTGTAATATTACGATTACAGAAATAGTTTCTATGAGGTTTTCGGCAGTGCATCAGATGACCAATCTGCAGCAAAGAATTCAATTCTAAAAGGGAAGGAGTCATTCACTCAACAGGTAATTGCTGTGCTCTAGGTTTATGCGTGGAATTTAATGTACGGAATTTATCCTTCTAGTTTGATGAAATTTATTTTTTGTATAATTTATTTCCATATTTAGTTCAGTATTCAGTTTTGCTTTGAGGCCTTTAGAAGATTTTCTTTCCCTTGTTGGGAATTTGGTTAGTAAGCTAGTCATACGTTTGTATTTCCATTTTCTCTTTTGAGACCATGAACCATCTAATAGGCTTTAAAAGTGCTTACTGGGGAAGTACATCTGGTTCTTTTGTCCACGTGGTTCATGTAATTAGTTTACTAGGGTGAAAGAAAGTCAACAACAATGATTGATTATCCTTCTAATTTGTTTTCAGTTAGTAAAATGTCACCCCTTTGCTTTCATTGCTATTATTGTGAATGCCTAGCAGTGCTGAGAATGATGATTTAAGATCAATTTTTCTGCATGCCATGGAATACTTGATCACACTCTACCGATTGTTATGTTGTCATTTTGATAATTTACATAGGATACATTCTTGTCTATAAACATTATATTTAATGTTTCCTTTGGTAGTTCATTTCATGACAAAGCTATTCGATTGTTGCAATCTGGTGCTAGACTTTACTTGGATGGACTATTAATAGGAACACCTGGAAGCTCTTCTCATTCCAGTTCCAATTGCTGCTTATCTAATCATAAAAAAGAATTCAACAGGACAAAGAGGCTGAAATCATGCATACCTGTCATCTGTGCCATAACTGTATGCTAAGAATAGTGTTATTTAAAACCTTAATATGCATATCATGTCATATTCTTTCAATTCTAACTTTACTTCTACCATTTGGGGCTTCATTATGTCTATTTATGTTTATATGCCCGACCCGACCTTAACATTTATAATATATTCTTCGTATATATGCCATTTTCAATTTGGCTTCAAATTCATTATGAATTTATGACCAAACAAGTTGTTTTTGGTTTGTTGTATCAAGTGATTTAGACAATTTTGACTGCATTGTTTCTTTTTCCTATTTTTCTTTCCTGAGAGGGACAGGTTTCCTAAATGTATACTTTGATGATGACATCTCTCTTTTCAATTTTCTCCATCATCGTCATCATTTCAGTATATGAGTCTCTGGCATTGGTTGCTCTGCATGTGCATGACTTTAGTTTCTCTTCCATACATGAGAGAGAAAATGCAGTTGGGATACGAGATTTTCTGTTTTTAGACAAATTAGATGCACTCATCTAAATTTAAAGCATGTAAATTAAATTAATCAAAGCAATTTTATTGGATATTGAATTCCTCGAGGAAATATCTGCACGACTATGAAGTGTTTGGAGATGAAAATATTCTCTTTCCTTTTCTTTTCCTGTATGGTGCAACCATCTAAGTATGTACTGGATAAATTTGTGGGAGAGAATCTGGAAAGCTCAAAGCATGGGGTCAGATAAGATGCTTAATGAAGTGAGCTTTATAGATGAATTGGCCCACCCGGTATCTCCAAAGAGCAAATTGATGCATATTTGAAAACGGAAGCTTTTCTTCGTCTTGGTCTGTACTTTTATTTGTCAGTTGTTTACAGTTCAGTATATGATTATCACTAATTTGAACATTGCTGTATTGGGATCAGTTGTGTACGCGTTATCTGATGAATAAATTGAATTATATGTAAGCTAACTGATTGAAATATATCTGGTTGATTCTCTAGGCCCACGATTCATTTTTTCCTTTCTAAGATACAAAATTATCAGTTCGGACTTTGCTAAACCAGTTTGCTATACCAAAATGATTGACTGTCTATAAAAATGAAGTTTAATTCTGCGAAATTCTTTATGTTTAACCAAGTGAGGGGCGAATATAAATATGCGTGACAGAAAGCTGGTCTGATCTGATTCGAGGAGCAGATCAATCAGAGACCTGCTTTAGTTTGGCAAGTTGGACAAAATATTAGTAGTAATACAAGTTGGGGAAGAATTTCCGCGCACCTTGCATAGTGTTTTGTTTTTAATTATATTTGTTGTCGCTCATTAATATCTGCAGCTTCCTTATTTTTTCATTGCATAGATTAATTTGTAAAGAAAAAACTAACAGGTATCACTAATATCTGCATTATGCTGTCCTTGAAATCCAGGTTGAGTTTGATAGCATTGACTGGAAGTGTAGATTTATGTGAAAAATTTGGGAGCTTGAAAGAGAACCATGGTGGCTAAATCAAAGCCCTGAAAGTTTAATTTTATTTAGTGTGTTAGAAATTAAATTTCGGATGCCCAATGAAGATTGGTTTCCGAAGTAGCTGGACAAGGAATATCACTGTCGAAGATAATATTATGTGAGAGTGCCATTTAACTGCAACTATTATTTCTATCACATTTGTGGAGTGGGTGGTATTGTGTGAGGATATGCTGCAAAAGGAAAAAGTGGAGAAAAGCAAGGAAAATAAAGTTTTGGTAATTATTAGGATTGGAAGGAGGAAAAAGGAAATGAGATTCCCTAGTGGAAGATGACATATTCACAAGAAGGGGGGAGGGAATAGAAGAGGCTTTGGGTTTGTCTGTTTGTGTTGCAGAGGGATTTGAAAAGAGGCTTTCTTTTTTAGTAGGCAAATGGGATATAATGTACCTTAACCCTGCAACTTATGAATATACTTTCTGAAAGGATGTACCATAAAACGCAACGCATCCTTTCGTTGATCCCAAGGCTCTTTCTCTCTTCCTCTCTCCTGCATTGAATATACTGAATTTTATTGACAAGGAACTTTCTTCATTCTTTTTGTTGGCCCTGCCTGGGCTAGATGCTGAGCATGGAAGCGCCACTTAATGCCAGCCTTCATATTTTCCAACAATTAAACACATTTCTTCGAGTTTTATTACACACTTTCTCTTGACTTCATTTTCGAAATGGCTGGCATTCCATTTTGAGGATCTTTCCAAAGATCAGCTAAGGTATAAACAGCCAAATTACCACTAGCAAGGTGGCGATCCTTTGGAAAATTATAAACAGCTAATTTTGAGTTTTTCTTTTCGATGTAGGAGGGTTTATCTGAAAAATATGTTCATTCACGTTTAGGATCATTGTTAAAAGTTGATAAATTGGTGGTGCTTGTTCATGCAAAGCATAATAAGTAGTAAGACTCGCATTATATTGACTTACATAATGTTGAAGTGCATTTGTGGATTTAGTTGCCAACCAAAGGCTGTGATGTGGGGGCGTGCACAGAATTTGATAAAGGATTCACAGGAAAGAAGGGTAGGAATTATAATTGAAACTTTCAAAGCTCCCTTGAGCATCTTTTTCTTAACCGTTGACATTTTTTTTTTCTCTTTATTTTTCCTTTTCCTTTTAATTGAGTACTACCCGGACCACCATCACACTCCGCACAAATACACATAGACACGCATACACCATCAGCTTCGTTTGCCTTTTCACTCACGCTTATAATGCACTTGCTCCTCTTTAGAAAAGGCTCCATTTCTTCGAATCTACCCATTTTTTTCCCATAGTCCCTCAAAAGAAAAAGTGACGAGGAAAAGAATTTCTTGAATTTGGTTAATGCTTTTGGCAATAAATGTGGCCAGCATTTCACAAAGTAGCTAAACCATAGTTTGTTTAGGATTTTGCAGTTATCGTTGGGAATGGAATGAAGTAAAAAGATTTTGCTATGGAGGAACACAGTCATGTATCATGCATGTTAATATTTTTTTTAATATATATTTGATACAGGGATAAAAATATAAGGTAAATTTTTATGGATAAGTATAAAAATTTGCTCTTTATTTTTATCTCGTGAAACTGACCCTTCAATGACTCGTCTTCTGAGAATTGTTAGCTTGGTTGCATTATCTTTGAATCTTTTCCACTCCTAAAATAGCTTAGGGGACCCATATAGATTATAGACAGCTCCTATGGTTTTTAATCTATATTGGAGAGGGTGATTATTATCACTTTGTGGCCTCACTGACTCACGGGTTAGGATTTGAATTTTACAATTCACAAAGGGCAGAGATGAGCTGTTTCTGTCCGAATATCATTCACAAAAATTCTTTTGTGAAGTTAAATAAAATAATAATGGCCAACTTGACCCATGTGAAGCCAAGTTCTTGCATAGCACAGATAGAGACAAAAGCTATGGACATGAAGCTCTCTGGCACTTAGCTGCCAAATCCAAAATGGCGTCATTTCTTTAAGCACAACCTTGACAATCTGCATTATTGGCTATTCAAACAGAGACTTCAACCAAATTATTATACAAATAATGTCCAAAAATCACAAGCACCAGCACCACGGAGATTTTTTAGATTCAAAGTCAGATTATGGTGATGAGTTTGACCAATTATCTAGGGGACTTGATAACTTTCCAAGGAGTCTCTTTTTCTCTTTTTTTTCAATTAAAAAAAAAAAGAAAAGGGAGGGGTGGGGTCAAGGGCATTTATGTCATTTCAAAAGTTGCATGTTTGTGGCAGATGAGGGATGACTCCTAACCCACATGTGATCTCCTCCTCTATCACACCACTCTCACACACAACTACTTTCTCGTATTAATCCAGAATATCCAATTCAAATTCTATGTTGATCTTTAAAGTTTGAAGGGTTGTGAATGAGATGTTCTCAACTGGCAGAATTGAATTATGTTGACATAAACGTTTTGGATAAGATTGAGTTGTGCTGACATAAAAATTTTGAATTTGATGTCTCTTAGCATTCTTTTATTGGTGGAGGATTTGTAAGTATCATTCTAAATTCTTACTAAAACTTATGACATATCTTTGTCTTAAAATGAGATAGCATTTCCTCCGCTTTTATTTGAAAAAAGACGGAAGTGTAATGTCGCTTTTGTAGCATGCAATGCAATGCAATGCAATCACAGACCCGTGATGGGATGACAGAAGTAATGAAAAAAGCATCACGAGTCATGTGTAAATAGTTATGCAAGTAGATGTAATTATTAAAATTTCTTTGTCTCTATATAACATTTAATTGATATGGGTGAATTAACAGATATATACCACAATGTATCATACAAACAATTTTTAACTAATCCGACTTTTGAATTATATATAGTTATCATATTAACTTACGCACTGAATTTTTTATAAAATTTAAATATGTTATCAAATAGTATATATTTTTATTTGTTTGAAAATCATATTTATGTTAATTTTTATTTAAGTTCATACAGTATAAAACAATATTTGTTTGAGTTAAAATTTGACAATCATGATATACCTTAAATTTACTTTTAATTTAGCGGTAAATTTTATAAAATATTATTGAATAACTTTTTATTAAATATTTTCTTACAAAATTTATTTTTGAAATAGAAGTTTCTATTGTATATATTATAAAATTTTATATAAATAAAAAAATGTTTATACCCTATTAATATATCTTAACATTAACGTAATATATATTTTTAAAATATAAAATTATAAACTATTTAATTACATATTTATTCGCCATAATTGGATAGACAAAAAAAAATGGTTGGACAGTGCAATTTTGACACAAGTATCAATTAATATTTCCATAAATTTCTAAAATTCATTTCATCACGTAGACATTATTAATTACTAAAAAAAATTCTATATCACGAATGCTGCTCTTCTGACCCTCCCTGTGGTGGGCATATAGGCTAGAATATTGCTCAAAATAGGGGAGGGTCCATATATATACTAACATACAAGAAGGTCAACACACATTCAACAAAAAGTTAAAATAAAGATCTTAGTTCAAGTGACAGAGTCTTTTATGAGAATTGTTTTTTGATTGAGTTTGAATTCTAATTAGACTGTGTTATTTGTACTTTAGCCCATCATATTCCTCTTCACATGTAAAAAATCAAAAAGAGATTACATATAAAAAATAAAGAGATAATATAGGGAGATTTGAATGCCTCTATTTCAAAGATTTTAAAACATTTTCACCTCCGGTGTAGCCTGTATTTGAGTGTTTCCCTTCCCCTTGATGATATTGTTAGAATATTATTATGGATATGAACTGCAGTTCTTTTTGTCTGTTTGACATTAATTTTAACTCACGAATTCTTCTATTCCTCACATACTCTCTCTCTCTCTCTCTCTCTCTTAAAATAATTTGTTTATTATTAAATTTTATCTAATATCACCAAAACTTTTTTTATACATGAATTTTAAAAAAATTAACACGTAGATATATAAAAAAAATACATACTCTCTCTCTCTCTCTCTTAAAATAATTTTTTTTATTATTAAATTTTATCTAATATTGTCAAAACTTTTTTTATACATGAATTTTAAAAAATTAACACGTAGATATATAAAAAAAATACATATTTATAAACCATACCATTTTTCTTAATATTATAGATATAAAGTGCATTTCGTTTATCTATAAGTGTTAATATGAATGAAATGAACTCAAATTTTTTTAAATATCAACTTTAATGGTAGAGGTTCTATTTTATATGGAACAAATATTTTTAAGAAAGATCCCGCTTCGACACCTGATCATATATTAAGAGATTAGTTTCTCATCCATTAAATAATGAGATACTCTAAAAATCTAAAAGAAAAAAAAAAGTACAACTCATTTTATTTGATAATTTAAAAATTCATTAATCAACAAAGAGGAAAAGTACACAAAGTTACGAAAATCTCGAGGTGTAAGAGCCAATTGAGAAGATAAAAAAAAATATTTAGAGATAATTCTTTAAATAGGTCATCTACCCCTTCTAAAATTTTAAACATAGCAGTGACCTTAATTTTGACCAACAATATTGAAAAATAAACTATCTTTACCATCAATTTTTATGACCAAAGAAAAAAGATTCATTACACTTAAACAGTCATCCCAACTCAACAGCACCCATGCGAGGGAGAGTAAAACCCGTCGCATCCATCGAACAAAACAAAATGGTTCACAAAAGTTGGAGGTTCTGCATGTTATGTTCTGTGTAAAGCCGTAAATCTCAGAATCAAGGGTCAGATTTGATTGCCTTTTTGTTCGAAGGTCCACACAGAAATTTGTGATAAAAAGTTAGTTTATAAATTAAATACACACATGAAAGCTTACGCATTAATATTTGTAGTCAACTTTTTTCGAATTGAATTTATTAATATTTTTGTAATGATAGGTTAGTTTATAAATTAAATATGTGATAATATGTTTTATTTTTTACTTTGATAAAAAAATATTTTTAAATTCATTTGTATATTTTTTTATAATTGAATGTCTTTAATTGAATATTTTAAATTCTGATTTTGTTTAATAAATTATTCGATTGTGACTATGTATATGTAGTATATAGAGTATATATTAAAAAAATAAAAATAACTAAATATAAGTCGCTTAATATGATAAGAGTGATATTTATAAAAGTATCACAAATAATTTATGTTATAACTATTTTTTTATAAATATAAATCATTAACTAAATATTAAAAGTTTTCACTCACTAATATTAAAAGTTTTCACTTACTAATAAAATTTTAAATTTATTTATTTAAAAAAGATTATATCAACATTTTATATTATGTGATATTATATTACTTACAAGAGTCAATAAAACTTAAATTTATTTGAAAGATGCCACATAAACAGTTCATATTATATGACGTTAAATCACTTGTAAATGTTTTTAAAGTAAAATATTCAAACATTTAATATTATGTTATGTGATATTGGATGATTTATACGAGCCTTCTTGAATATATTATATATAAATGAGTAATTAGATTGGATTAATAACTACATTTACATCTTAATATAATGTTCAGACACTTTGCTATTTATATTAACCATAGTTGATTGGTGTGCATGATAAAAATTTCCGCCACTTTACCTGTAATGCTTAGGTTGAGGTTCCACTCAAAGCATCTTACCACCAAGGCGAGGGCGACGTTCAAGTAAGGATTAATCCCATATTCAGAAGGATGTGAAGACACTTTGTAATTTAAGAAAACAGAAGTTAAAAGGTAGGGTAAAAACATTGATTGAACTTATACATATATTAGACAAATTTTTTCTTTCTGCGTTTTATTTCTTCTGATTTCGCCTATTAAATAATACTGGACTAACTCATCACCTATCTATTGGTAATTATACATAAGACTAACGCTAAAAGTTTTTGTAGGCATAATTAATTTTATGCTTAATTAAGTTTTTTTTTTTAATTTTCATACTTTTATTCTGTATTTAGTTTACTTCATATTTTTTAATTTAATTTAAAATTTTAAATTTATCAATTACATTAAATTTTATCCTTTACGATAATCTTCCATTAAAATTATTTTGTTAAATGATAATTTTAGAAAAACTTTCAACAAAGCACGTCACAATTTAACAAAATAAACTAAATATGTAAAGATTTACTATAATTACAACATTAAAAATAATTTAATAAATTAATATATTAAAATAAATAAATTAAAAAAGTGAATACCAAAATAAATACAGAATAAAAATAGAAACTAAAAAAATGAATTAAACCATAATTTTATTTTAAAAGTGTAATTAAGTGGAAAAATGCAGTTTTCATAATAACAAAGACATGACAAGAAGACTCTAAAATTTACATAGTTAGAAGAGGTGATATTTTCTTCTATTGGTACAAAGAAGAGATGAAAATTTAATTCTAAATTTTTAATTTTATATAGCGAAGATAAATCATTAATGTATTAAAAAGCTATTATGCTATTACCATATATTTTTTCAATTATAAAATTGGAGAAATATACCTAATTCATTAATAGATGCATTATAACTAGATCAATTTAGAGTAAAGCTTATTTTTAATTTATGAAATATATATTATTTATTAATTTTATTTTTTAAAGATTAATTTTATTAATTTAATTCCTTGAATTTCAAATTCATATCAGTTTTATTCTTTTAAGAGATTAAATTAATAAAATTAAAAATAAAAAAAGATAAAATTTATATGTGACTAAAATTTAAGAGATTTAATTGATAAAATTAATCTCTAAAAAATAAAATTAATAAATTATGTATCTTTTAAAGATTAAAAATAAAATTTTCTCACCAATTTACGTATAAATTACTTTCGTGCCTTTCCTTATCCTACGTATAATTGTTTTCTAAAACTACTGAATAAATCTATGATAGCATAGATAAGTGACGAGATTTTGCTGCTATAATATGATCCGACATAATGCAATTAATTAACTGATATGGACCTGAAAATTCAAGTAAATAAATATTTCAACTGGAAGAAAAAGAAAAGGGAAAAAAATGCAATTTTTGCTAGTAGCCAACTCGAGATGAAAAGCTGTCAAGATAAAGATAGGACATAGTAGTGATAGCAACAAAAGAACTGATTATAATTTTGCATGTGACATTTTCTCTGTTGCATGCTGACAAGAAAAGTTGCTCTTCTTAACTCCATCAATGCAACACATGCCCGCACACAGTCTGCCTCTGCTTTTGGAAAAAAATTATTGCTAGCTTTTCTCAGATATAACACTCTTTTTAGGCTAATAAAAGATACTAATAAAACAAAATTAAATGAGTATAAAAAAAAAGAAAAATCTCTCCTGCTTCTGCCTCACACTCGATCGGAAATTGAAGAAACAAAATCTGTATTTATATCTGCAATTCTGCATATAACAATTTATATTTTATATATTGTACCTGGCTGGAATATATATATATAAAGTTCATAACAACTAATTAAGCACTAAATATATGTTCAGGTGATGAACACCGAAATAAAGCATTGTACTTAATTTCAAGGGAAAAAACAACAATAAAAACAAAGGTCTGCAGGGAGGGAAAATGGGGTTAAAACTAAAACACATTATGATTAACGAAAATAAAATAAAGCATTGTTGAAGGGGAAAAAAAGTAGATTGACACGGCAACTTCAGTTGACCATTTTAACCCCATGATTTGGAATTATTCTCGCACTTGCGTCAACAATTCCCCCACGTCTCCGGGGCAGCGGTCGTCCCAAGGAACCCAAAACCTTGTTGTGACTTGAAGAGAGAGTGCTGGTGGTACTCTAGGCCACCCGTGAACGTAAGCATGTCCTTCATGTTCAGGCTAACGTCGACCGCGCCGCCGTTTCCTCCACCACCTCCGCAGTTGGCGTCCCCGGTTAACCCCAGAAAGTCCCTAGTCAGACGGTCGTTCTTGAAGTTCCGTGCTACGAGCCCTCTCATGCTCGCGTAGTCGGGTACCACCGAGTCGAGCTGACTCACTGTTCCAAACTCGTCCATGCTGAGCTGAGTCACGTGACCCATTGACTGCTCCTGATGAGGCTGTTGCTGTTGCTGCTGTTGTTGCCCAACACCAACAACAGCGGCAGGGCCAGGGCCAGGGCCAGGGCCTGGTCCTGTGATGGCAGCGGCACCAACGGTTGCAGCCTTTTGGAGGAGTGCAGTGGCTGACAGGTGCGCTGACGTGGCCGCGTTGGAGGAAGGTTGCGTGGGGACATGGAGGTTCCCAAAGGGTGAGGTTATCACGCTCTTGGGGTGCTCATGATGAGTGTGAGGCTGTTGAAGAATTGTGGGAGAAGAGAAGGTGGGGATCTGAAAATTTTGAGCTTCAGGCTTGATGTGGAGGGCAGCAGCAATGTTGCTAGGGTTAGGGCTTTCTTGAGATGGGTCCCAACAGGGATTGAAATTGGTGATCTGGTTTTGGAAGTTCTGTTGGGTTGGGAAAAGGAAGAGAGACTGGATCAAAGGGTTTGTAGTGCTGGCTAATTGGTTTGCTGACAGTCTTGCACTTTCTTCAGCCAGTGCATCACAGAATGCCCTATGAGTTATGAAGCTGTCCTTCCTGCAGTTTTTACGTTAACAAAAGAAATTAAAATTGTATTATGTGAAGATCACAGTAAACAGATTCTATTCCTGTGTATATAGCATTAGAGAAAAGAGAGAGAGAAAAAAGAATTAATAGAAAGATAAAGTAGCATTATAATTGTGGATTATATTCCAAAATGAGGAAGGATGGTGGTGTTAAGTTTTTAGATAAGAGTAACATTAACAAGAATTTAAATGCGTTGAGAAAAAAACTATCAAGGGAATGAAGGGATGTATTTTGTTTTGGTATATTATCTTTGAATTTGAAAAAGAAATCATGCATTTGTGAAGTTTTATAAACAGGCAAGGAGATTTAAGAAAATGATATATGCACATATTAAAAATCTCACATTTTTTTATATTTTTAATTTGAATAAATCTCCATCACATAATCAAAAGTGAAAAGTTACCATGAATGATAAAAAATTATTCAACTCAACTTATGCAAAAACAAGCACATTAAATAATATATGCAAATAACATAACCGATTTTTTACGTCCACGTGTGTCCCGTTTGCAAAAAGGTGAGGGAAATCGTGCATGGGAGGATGAGTCCACAGGGAATGAAGTGTCAAAGGCTTGGACCAAACGAGACATTATGTCGTAGGGTCAAATTTAAAGTATGAGAGAGTGGTACGAAAAAAAAGTATGAGAGAGAAGGGCATAGATGAATGACAATCGATGGATATGCTATGCTTTAATTTGTGCATGCAGAAATGGCACATAAAATTATATTGGCTCAAAATGTTGAAGGATTATTGGCGATATAAATCGTTATGATGACAAAAGCCCTTCGAAACTAGAGCTCATGCTGGACACAAATATATGGAATTGAAATGAAGCCCATGTATCATCTGATGAAGCTAGAAGAAAGCAAAATGGCATACCAGATATTTTTGCAGATTTATCAGATTTCACCATGATGAAAGTTCAGACAAACTATCGACAGCATTTTCAATTAAGTAAAATTAAGAGAAAGTCAGAAATCATCACAAATTTTCCGGCTTCTTCTATTTTTTAGTAAACAAAAATAGATCTCCATCATTTTATGAGACAGCAGCCACTTCATACACTAACACACAAATGTACACAAAGAGAGAGAGAAAGTAGAAGTGTAGAAGACAATTGAGTAATCTCTGACACACTGGATTTTTGTGTAACCCTATGAATTAAAGATTTATTTATTCTTTTTGGAGATAATGCATATAATATATATATATATATATATATATATATATATATCATGCTCTTCATGTATGTGCATGCATCATAAGGTTAAAAAAAAGAACCAAAATGCTATTGAGTCACAGACAATACAGTAGATAAAACAAAAGATATGGGGATTGTGCTTTTTTGTTGTTGCCGCATATTCATTTGGCAGTTTTAGGATTCAGAAACAGGTAAGGTTTCAGTCTATCTTTCAATAGAAGCTCTTGTATTAGCGGTGTCCACTTTCATGTAACCTGCCATTGCCATTCTTACGTTTCAGGGCGAGGGCTTAACATTGTTATGTAAGAACAAAGATCCATTGAAAAAAAAAATTGAGAGGCCTCTTGATATTATATGAGACTTCGCTCTTAATCAAGATGTGTTTCTAACTTTCCATGACTCATTTAAGTGAAGTCAAAAGTATGGCTACGTTAGAAACCCATCCACAGTAAAAACTAATCCAGAAGGGGAAGGGTTGATTGATTTCAAATCAAGTAAGAAAGCATAATTAACACCAAAATATGGATATTTTAAAATTGTCGGAAAAATAGAAGATGTTATGAGAGTCCGTTAATTATTACCTGGAGAAAAGGGTTCCACAATCGCATCTATATTCTCTAGTACCACAGGTTTTAGAGTGAGCTTTCCAATCTGACTGAACCGCATAGATCTTTGAGCACTTGTCACATTTCCACTTCTTCTCTCCATGCTTTCTGCAGTAGTGTTTCTTGATTCCCGTAAGATCCCCCAGAGCCCTTGACGGGTTGTGGTGAACGCATAAAGGCTCAGGGCAAACGTAGGCTCTCTTTTTGACCTCTTTGCCGTTCCTTTGCTTCAGCTTCCATGGGAGATTGTGGCCTCTCCTATGAAGCTGAAGGTTCTGATCTCTCTGGAAACCCTTGTTGCAGATCTCGCAAACAAATCTATTAGTGGCTAGAAGGGTCTTCGGGGATAACGCAATCACTTCAGCATCTGGGTCTGAAACACGGGTACACCATCAAACGGTTGACAAAATTAGAAAATTAACCTAGTTAGCACACGCATCTAGTACTGATCAATTGAAAGGATGTGTTATAGAAATCAAATTGCTTATAAATCACCTGGGTTTCCAGGGAGGCTTCTCTTTTTCTTGATCTTTTGAGGCTGCTGAGGAGAAATGGTTGAGACTCCGTGATTTAATCCACCCAAGTCCTGAACTCTTGTAGTCGTACCAGAGGAGACACTGGCCTCTTCGGACAAAGAATTCGAATTGGACATAACTGCGGGGAACATTGGGTTTGAAGAAAAACACCAACAGGAGGGAAAAGGAATAAAAGCAAGATACGATATTCTAATGTCTTGGTCTGTTTGTTTGTTTGTTTCAAATCCCAGATATTTGCTACTTTGGTTCGTCAAGTAGCCACTTTTGCACCTTGGAACAGACTAAGAAGATGAGCTCTGAAATGCTAAATCCTAGCTTCGGACACAACTAATTAAGCAGAGCCATGCTAGTGAACAGTGGAAGAAACTTGTAGACAGAGAAAGGCATCATTCATTTGGTGCCTTGGTGGTAAAAAAAAGCTAAATTAATCTCGTGAAGAGAGGATGATGATGGTGGTGGTGGGTTATTTTTCATGTCGCTATCTAGGCCATGGATTGCTTATCTGTGCAACTCTGCACAACTATTTCAGACATATCTCTTTCCAGTCTCTCTCTCTCTCTCTCTGTATGTGTCTCTATCTATGTAGAATTGATAAAGAGAATCCACCATGCAATCAAAAACATGGAAACACAGAAGATATATATTTCCTCAAGACAATCTCAGTGCCCAATAACCCGGCTTCCTTTTTTTTTAATCTATTTGGGCGTACAAAGAGAGAGAGCTGGGAAGACATAAATATAAATTCAATGTCTGGGTATATTGTAAATAATAGCGTAGAGAAGAAAAGGTGATGATGACAGTGGCAGACTACGGAGGAAGAAGTGGCAAATTGTAAAACACGTCGGGAAAAAAAAAAACTTGGGGAGAGAAAAAGGCAGGGAGACTCAAAAAAGGCTAAGAAAGAGAGAGAGAAGGATAGAGGTGGATGATGAAAGTGGCAGGGCAAACACTGGGAAGTATCCTAACCCACTTGACTCAGCAAAATATCCATTATATTATTATTATTATTATTTTAATTAACGCCTCTTTGTTTAAGTTTTTCTTTGAGCAAGGGCCTGATGCTGGCACTGTCTGGCTTTCTTTAATTTTTTTCCTGTAATAAAACACCCAAATCCCAAAAGCGCCTCGATATGAATGGAATGATTTTAAAAGAGAGGCAGTGCTCATCAACTGGCTTACGAGAATGACAAGCTTTTGTAAAATTATGTATGTTGACAAAGAATAGAAGAAAGATAAGCTAGAAAAGCTTGTGAAACGCGAATTGCTAGAGATAACCCCACAACTAACATGATTGATTCTCTGATTGACGTTCGGCTTATTCAGTACATGCAATCTGGCCATTATCATAGTTTGCACAAAAAAATATAGTACAGCCCTCTGTTTCTTTTAATTTGTCACATTAACAATTAATTCAGCATACAATTTAATTAAATCATAATGCTTAATTATTTATCTATGCTTTTTAATTGTCATGTTTTATATCTTTTCTGTGATGTACAATAATTCACAAGTCATCAAATAGCTAGCCTTCATACTTTCCTCAAAATTATTATTTGGTTAGTGGAATTTAATATCAAATAATTGTGTGCCATTATATTCTTGAGGATTTTCTGTACCTCTTATCTTTCTGTGTTATTCTCTTACATGTGTGTAGAGAAAGTGGCTGGCAGGTATATTAAATCCTCCTTAGAGCCTGATGCATTTAATCACTTCGCAATAGGATTCTTTAGGCTTTAAGATATTTATTATTTTACTACAGAATACCTGCCATATGTAGGCATTCTTACACCTCGGTTATTCGCAAAACTTCAAACTTTCTATAAAGGAAATTGAGTAAAGAATGGAGCACAACTAAAGAGCATCAATTTATTTTATTCGCATTTGATTCATTTTAAGATTTTTCACAATAATAAATAGACTATTAATGTTTTTGGTAGGGTAGATGGTTTTTGATAGAATTGTTGAGCTAATTTGGGTTATAGGAAGTCAAGTAGGTAATGTTTAATTTGCTGGGCTAAACCTCATGGGAGCGCGTATACCTTACACGATTTTTAAAACAGTTGGGCAATCGCAGTTGGAGTACAACCATAGTAAAGCGCAGCTTAATGAGCAAAATAAATTTAGGTCGAAAGTCTTAGGGCACGTTCAGTGAAATAGGTACTAACAATTTTGGCTACAGAACCTTTGAGAACTGCTTTTAGTCGTGATCTAATTACACAGGGAGACAGTATTTCAAGATTTGCTACTAGCTATAAATCAATAGATAGTGATTTGTTAATAAATATATATGCTTGATTTTTTTCTTTTGGGCAAAACATTCACTTGATATTTGGTGGCTATTGATTTTTAATGTCACCTAGAGCCTATAATGGAGTCTCGAACCGTTTACGAGATTCCAAGAGATATCAGGAATATAATTTTTCATATTCTGTCTTATGACTTTTATGGGGGTCGGTTATTCTTCCTTGGAGCATCGGCAAAAAGATCTGCGGGTATTATTCTATGCCATTACAAATGAAGACTTCTTTATTCTCTTATCTTGAACGTTAATTCCTTTCATCTTCTTCTTTGTCACACGAATTCAATCATTAATATTTTGTAAAAGAATAAAGTTTTGTTCATGCGAACCAGTTAGAAGTCCTGTTTGTAATTTTTGAGACAACAATCGCTAGCCTCTTCTCATATTTTATTGAATAAACATATGCATAAAATAAGCACACAATCTCTTTCATTAGTGGATAGACGGCCTGAAACTCAGCGCTTTTATCACTATTTTTTTGGGACTGGTGTAATGTCAGCTTTTGGGAATGTGCTCTCCAGAAAATACTGCAAGAAATTGATAAAATTAGACGATATGTGACAGATAGGAAGCTTTTAGGGACTTAGATTTAATTAGTTTGAGAAGTCCGTTAGTCAACGCTCTCTGACATAAGGTTATCCGCTTTGGCTTGTGGCATTGGATGGACAACATGAAAATAATTACTCTGACTTAATATAGTCTAACTAAGAGAGACAGGTCGCATTAATTAGATAGAATGAAGGATGCTTAAAAATCATATTTCATTGTTAATGTAATGAAAATATAGTATTTTTAATTAATGTTAAATAAGGTGTGGCTACCCAGAAAACTAGGAATGGTTCACTCTTTTAGGTGTATATGGGTAAAGCATGGTCTAATAATTAAGGAATGGGATACAGTGGTATCGAAGGGACTACGATCCTCTATGAATGGGATCCACAGTAAACTATGTATAGGGTTTTTCTCCAATTTTTTAATAAAGAAAGGAGGAAAAGGTCAGTTTAATGTCCTGATTATTACTGAAACCACACTCATTCCTACTGAATTCCATGTTTTTATATCTATTCACTAACTTCCTCTTGGTACCAGTTTGTGAATTACTCCCACTTGCATGCCTTTGGTTCATCTTCACTCACCAGAGCATTTTGTTTTAGCTATATTTCCCCGAGCAGATATGGGAATTGCCGTATTCGTACACAAATGTGCGACTCGCTTTCCAATATCTTTCCTTTCGGGTAGCGTTCTTGTCATCCTAGTATGATCGAGAAAGAGAGACAGAGATGCAGCACGAGAGTTCAGTTTTCTTAATTATGATATCTCATAACTTGCTAAGATTTTATTACTAACATATACTTGCAGGTACCTTTGATAGGTAATGTATATGGCACATATTGATGGAATGTATACAGCATGGACTATCTTTTCTCTTAGCCTAAATGATTTCGCCAGTTGGTATGATAACTTGAATAATGATATACGTACTTCTGTTTCCGCTCTTCTCAGTGAGGATGTAAAGCATACATATTATAGAGGTATTGACAACTATAATTCTCATAGATAATTATTTCAGCTGATTTTCATGGGGCTATTACTTGGGATTTCCACTGATTTTGATTCTATATCTTTTCTTACTTCCTCCTCCACCATTAAATTCACGCCACCCCTTCCCAGCACCCCACGAGCCCACCACAGCAGGACAATAATATATGACCTAAGTTGTCACAGATGATGAAGTGTGCTCTACAGTTAGTCACTTACTCGCACAGTGACGAAGATCGCACGAATGGAGAACTTGTGAGAAGGAGTGAAGCGACAGTTGCGACATTAAAGATAAATAACCGACGACTGGAAACGAACTACCTCCATCATCCCATACTCGGCGCCCAATTACATTTATTCACGGGTTCTTCTATTTACTCTCCTACTGACTATCGGATGCGCTTATCAAATCGCTTATGGCATTGTATATTTCTTTTGTTACCAGCCAAGTCCCGCTTAGATCGTAATAGCAAATGAGGAGTTCTGCATGGAGGTTCATCTGGGATTCAATTGCGAATAGTTATATCTTGTCCGCAACACCCCTTTCACTTTTCAGAAGGCTTTAGTTATTTCTTATATGATTGTTGCCTGGGTTTCAAGGCAAGAGCATATAAATAACGCGTTAGTTTTTTTTTATACAAAGCCAGCTTCTAATTAGACATGTATTTCATTCTGCTAATAGATATTAATTGGTTCTTTATCTGCCTTTCAGTTAGTTGTGGTCATATTTAAATATTTCTTAAGAAGAAAGAGACTATGACGGACAAAATATGATATAGCATAACTTATTTTTAAGTGTGAAGAGACAGTGGAGCAAGAGCGGGAACGAGCGTATAAGAATCCAACAACAGACACTATATAAGGTAACTCACATCCTACATACGATTTTCGTAGCTGTTTGTCGATTACTAAATATGTAATTATATCTTATATTCCTTTATTTTCTATCACTCTCATTGTCAGTGGTCTGCTTCTTTTTTTTGTTTTCTTGTGTGTTTTTTCAGAGGGCTTTTTACGGCATCACACATCCTTGTCCTTAGATTCTTTGCTTTACCAGAAAACTAAAGTGTATTCTTCGACACTCTCGGTGAGAAGTCCGCTGATATTTAGAATAATTATGTTCGAGCACATATTTAAATTATCTTTGTCACAGATAGGACATGAATTTTGTTTCTATCAGTTATTGGTGTAATATCTTACTAATGTAATTTTCTGGTGGTGTTGGATTTGGGATATTTTTTTATATTTTATTATTTTGGTGGGTAACTCGTTGTCCAATCTCATTTTGTCCACACATGTATCAAGCGCTCATATAATAGAACATTTATAACGTATTGAATTATTATAGATGTATAGTCCTCTTACCCTCTTTGCGAAGAACTCGCGGTCTGTGGGAATGGGCTTTGTCTTTATAATAAGCAATATTTTTGGGATATATAATGCACTATATTTAAACATTCCTTCAATTTGATCAGTAATCACATCTGTCAGCATCGTTACTAATGCATAGTGTGATATAAGAATTGATTTTCTCTCCTTATTATCTTGTGGTTTATCAAGCCCAGTCTTAGTTCTACATAGCGCGTCAAATTCCGGCAGAGATGGTTTATGACAATGATTGAGGTGTTTAAGACCACAGATGCTGAAGCTTGTAATGCTTTTAACTCCTCAGACGGCAACTTTTTCTAAGCCCTAATTTAGATTGTTTATGTGCTGTACGAATCTTGTGTACAGAACTATGAAGGTGTGCTTCCTCAGCGAGAGCTTCAAGAAACTTTCACAGCTCGAATAACTCAGTAAAAGATGAATGAGCTGAGCCTATATACATACAGATTCGTTAGCCCATAGGAGAAGCTGCACGATATAAGATTAGGAACCGCTGTTAATAAGATAGGCCTTTCAACAAGATATATGATATTCCATAGATTTGGATTAGGACCTAGCGCTTATCTAGTTGGTCCCGCAATCTTGACGCATGGCTGGACTTTTTTTAACTAGAGCTTTCCTACTACACAATCCCGGATGTCAAGTGGACTAGCTTGAGAGAACACACTCTATTAATTACTCGGTGATATTTTATTAATATTATAAACCACTTCTTTGGAGAATGAAAATTAGAACTTAAAAATTGGAGATAATAAAATAAAGTGGATAATAATGCTTGAAAATTACAATAGGCTCAAGTTATGTATCTTATGGTCGGTTCACGTCTCTGACTGTGTGCTTCTCATTATCATAGTCGGCCGCTTCGAGATTCCGGTTTTTGGTATCTAGTAGACAGGAAAAGTTCTATTGGTATGCCTGATTTTGTAGTGTGGAGAGCACTCCTTTTTCTTCTCTTTTACAGCAGTGTAATTAAGTTACGTAGCGGTACCTTCGTTAGCATATAAATCTTCATTTGTTCACCGCTTGAACATTTGATTGCAGTTAAAATATCTCATTATTTACTTGGGTTTGGCTTTATATTTTCACTCGCTTCTCTCTACTCTAGATTGAGTCTGAAAATACTATGATTATTGGCAAGCCATTTCTTGTCGACGCTTGTCCAATCCGGTCTTTACGTAATTTGTTGCAGTAGTGCAAACCCTAATCTTCTCTACTTGTGATTGGGTATTCATTTCTTAGACTAAACGTATGTTCCTATACTTTCATACTTTCAATAAATTACAAATGTCACAGACTTTCTCTAGTGGAAATGTTATTTATAAGAATTAACATTGAAATATCCATTCATTTGAATTTCTTGTTAAATCATAGCAGAAAAGATACGTAATTACTGAATCAATATATTTCATTTGTATCATAAAGGAGAGCCTTTACATTGTTCGGACCTATATATTAATTATTACATTTCTTATAATTTGAATGGAGAACGAATTATCGTAATTTTTTGACTGTTCAACATAATTACATATTACCTAAGATAGCGCTTAAATTAAGCCGTTACGCCCTGAATATCGTATAGTTTAAGGCAATGGCAGGTGATACAATGTACATGAAGCATCAACATTGAGATCATATTAAATACATTTTAGATTTGATAGAACCATAATACCTAGAATTGTGCAAAGCTATGATCTGCACAACCTAATTCAAAATAACTTATGAATTATCTAGGGAAATCGTAAATGAACTGCTCTAAATTGTAATACTCGCGGAGAAATCAAGTAATAATCAACAAACTTGCTGGGCAATTCAATATCCTACGAGCAGTTATCAATTATATAATTTTATTCACTATCTTGTAATTTGTATCTTGTAGATTTTACTTTTCATATGGAGGCTGATATCTAATTTGTTTTTTTGTTCGTACTTTCTTTTACTGTTTAACTTGCAATTCTTCTGCAATTGCAATATAAAAAAACATCATTGATTATTGTAATCTCAAACTATAAAGGGATTTTATTTTTAAATATGATGATAATTTTATATTTATTGAGTTATTAATATTTAATTAATGACAAATAAAGATTGGAAAAATCAGAAAATTAAGAGAAGAATATTATTTGTAAATTACCATTATGCTAAACATTTCCAACCTACAATTGGTGAATACTTAAAATTATTTGTACGAGATGTCAAATATTATTTGACCAAACTCAATCGGTCCAACCTAAATAACTTTCCCAAAACAAAGGAATGAAAATAAGATTGGGTTAGAGAAAATATAAATACCATTTTTTATGATTTTACGATAAGCATAGGGCTTATGCAGACAGAATCCTAAATAGCAGGTTGGTGTCCATTGAAAGATTTTAAACATAGCAATCTTTGCAATTTCTATACTTTATCGGATCTGATATCTCGTAGACTAAAAAAAATATGTTATTTTTTATGATTTTGGCAAGTCCAGTTCTGGCTCATACTTTGTCGTATAGCAAATGGCTGAATAATGTTACGAAGCTGTATTGGTCTGGTCATTGCTAGTGTGGCGCTTGCTGTCTCATAAAATGATGGAGCATCTATTTTTGCTTTTAGATTCTAAAGAATATACACATAAGAATGAAGTGACACGGCCAATTAATTATTGATGACGCTATTTTCTAAGGTTATACTTAATTATTTACTCTTCTTATAATTTTTAATAATTATTTATTTAATTTATAACTACTTTATTTAGTTGTTCTATAGAAATATAACATTTGTATTCTGTTAAATTAGAAATATATAATTGGTTTTTTAAAAATATCTATGTAAACTAAAATATTAACTATCAATGGATAATGAATTTAACTACTTGATTAATTCTTGCAAATATAATGATTAAAAAATATGATTGCGATATATAAAAACACTATAAAAATACTCTATACGAGCTTTTTGATTTACCCTGCTAAGCTTCAATCAAGGTAATTGATACACATGGGGCTTCACTCCATTTTTACAATTTACCAATATATGTGTCACATCCACTGGTATGACTCATAATAGTTGACTGTTAGACGATCTTAGTTAATCGTAGATCTTAACCATATAAAAAGCTTGGCTCGATACTTGGAGTCGATGGCAACGAATTAAACACCGTAAATTTATAATCGGGCCAGTAATTTGTTTGAAATTTCTCCGATCTCGTATACACTGAAGGTGTTGCAGGTCAAAGATTCTATAAATATAGTCTGCTGCCACTTACGTGGCATAATTCTTACATCTTGCATCGCCACACAGAGTTTTATAAGAGCTAATAGCAGTGTATCCAGATTTCATGAGAATATGGTATTTTTGTCACAATATTGAATTTTACCAATTGATTGCCTTCCTTCCTCCTCATCGCTATCTATAAAATTTATATAATTGTCCCTATTGTAACAAAACATCACATAATGCTGCGTCTCTCAATAAAATAATATAATGATATTAGTAGGGAAGTGCGTGGATGTAAAATATCTCTGGCATAACAGGGCAAGCCGCACTATTACTTACGCGATGCTGGAAACGTGTACGATTGGTTGGTTGGAACAGGTTCTCCACAGCGTGCCATGTTTTGCACGATTCGCGCACTCAGCTAGTACGAGAAGAGCAGAGAGTAGAGGAGAGCCCAGAGAGTAGAGCGAGAGACGAGAGAGAGAAGAGAAGGAAACTGGTTTTACCTTTGCCGCACTTACGAGCTAGTATTTTGTTGTGCTCCGAATTTAAACTAAGAAAGTTAGATATTGCATATTCACAGTGGGAATTGAGTTATAAAATTAAATTTTATACGAAAAGTTTTATTATAATATATTTGAGAATTTTTAATTATTAAACTTTTGCATCTAATAAATATTATTTTTTAAAGTGGGTCGATCTAATTATGATATTGTCTCATTTATTGGGGCATTCAATATAGAAAGTTGTTTATGATATAGTATATTTTTGAATAATAATTGTTAGTATATTTTATTATCATAATTTTAATATATACTCCAACTCTTTGGGTGTAAAGGATTAAGTTTTTAAACATGAAACAATACCGTCTTAAACTCTTTTTTCTCATAAATGGTGTCTAACAAAAGATATCTTAACTTTGTCTTCTTTCTATAGTAGTCATGTTGATTTATTTTACTATGGGTTCACATTCTGGTAGGATAATTGTTTAGTTACATTATCAATCTCTAATTAATATATTAGTTAATTACTTATAGTTCATAGTATTATAAAAATGGATATAGTGTTAGAATAAGAAATTAAAAGATCAAAGGGTATCATTTAGATATTATGTTGTATAAAAGACTATGTAAAGATTAATAACAAGAGTTTGTAAGGCTATTCTACTATCTCGTTATGTTTTATTATTCACATTCATTGAAGGATCTACGCTATTTTACGCACTAGATAATCATAGATCTAAATATTAAATTATCCAAAAGGAAATAAGGTGAGGCATAAGATTCCCGTTTTTAGCAACTCGATCAAATTGGAAATATGAATCGCTTTGATTAATACAGTGTTAACAACTAATTTCCATTAACTTAATGTTAAATTTAAATAAAATTTATAAAAGTCATTTTAATTTGGCTAATCGATCTCTTATAGTAAAAAAATTAATTAAAACATATACCATAAAGATATATATTAACTGTAAATTTAGTCCTATAAAAAAAACATTTTTCAAATTGCCACCTCATTTGCTTCCTTTTGGGTAATAGTTTTTTAAAAGGAATTTTAATCTTAATATTACTACTAATACTTTCTCTACATTAAAATTCTTGTTTAATGGGTTACTCTTTATCTAAAAACTAACACACCATCCTTCCTCATTTTGGGAATATAATCCAAAATTATAATGCCTATTTATCTTTCTATAATCTTTTTCTTCTCTCTTTTTCTCTAGCTATATTACAAGGATAGAATTGCTGTTTACTGGTGATCTCACATATACATTTTTTTAATTTCTTTTGTTAACGGTAAAATGGCAGGAAGGACAGCTTCATAACTCCTAGGGCATTCTGTGATGCACTTGGCTGCAAGAAAGTGCAAAGACTGTCGCAACAATTTAGCCAGCACTACAAAACCCTTTGATCCAGTCTCTCTTTTTTCCAACCCCACAAAAAAGAAACTTTTCCCCCAAAAAACCCCAGATCACATTTCAATCCTGTTGGGACCCACTCACGAAAGCCCTAACCCTAGCACATTGCTGCTGCCTCCACATCAGCCTGAAGCTCAATTTTCAGATCCCCACCTTCTCTTCTCCCACAATCTTCCACAGCCTCACACTCATCATGAAGCACCCCAAGAGCGTGTAACCTCACCCTTTGGGAACCTCCATGTCCCCGCAACCTTACCTCACAACGCGGCACGTCAGCGCACCTGTCACCAACTACTCCTCAAAAGGGCTGCAACGTTGGTGCCGCTGCCATTCACAGGACAGCCCGGCCCTGGCCCTGGCCCTGCCGCCTGGTTGTTTGGGTGTTGGGCAACCAACAGCAGCAACAGCAACAGCCTCATCAGGAGCAGTCAATGGGTCCCGTGACCAGCTCAGCATGACCGGAGTTTGCGAACAGTGAGTCAGCTCGATCGGTGGTACCCGATCGCGAGATGAGAGGCTCGTTAGCACGGAACTTCAAGAACGACCGTCTGACTAGGGACTTCTGGGGTTAACGGGGACGCCAACTGCGGAGGTGGTTGGAGGAACGCGGCGCGGTCGACGTTAGCCTGAACATGAAAGGACATGCTTACGTTCACGGGTGGCTAGAGAACAGCACTCTCTCTTCAAAGTCACAACAAGGTTTGGGGTTCCTGGGACGACCGCTGCCCGGAGACGTGGGGGAAATTGTTGACGCAAGTGGAGAATATTCCATCATGGGTTAAAATGGTCAACTGAAGTTGAACGTGTCCAATCTACTTTTCCTTCAAATGCTTTTTTTATTTTCGTTTAATCATAATGTGTTTAGTTTTAACCCCATTTTCCTCCCATGCAGACCTTTGTTTTCTTGTTGTTTTTTCCCTTGAAATAGTAAATGCTTTATTTTCGGTGTTCATCACCTGAACAATATTTAGTGCTTAATTAGTTTGTTATGAACTTTATATATATATTCCAGCCGGTACAATATATAAAAATAAATTGTTATATGCAGAAATTGCAGAAAAATACAGTTTGTTTTCTTCATTCGATCGAGTGTGAGGCAGAGCAGGAGAGATTTTCTTTTTTTTAATATACTCATTTAATTTTGTTTAATTAGTATCTTTTATAGCCTAAAAGATGTTATATCTGAGAAGCTACAAATATTTTTTTCCAAAAGCAAGGAGCAGACTGTGTTGCGGGCATGTTGCATTGGGTGGAGTTTAAGAAAAGCACTTTTCTTGTCACATGCAACAGAGAAAATGTTTCCATGCAAAATTATAACAGTTTTTTGTTGTATCACTACTATGTTCTATCTTTATCTTGACAGCTTCATCTCGAGTTGGCTACTAGCACAAAATTGCATTTTTTTCCCTTTTCTTTTTCTTCCAGTTGAAATTTATTTACTTGATTTCAAGTCCATCAGTTAATTAATTGCATTATGTGGGATCATTATTATACGAAAAATCTCGTCACTTATTTATCTATCATGATTTATTCAGTAGTTTTTAGAAAACAATTATACGTAGGATAAGGAAAGGCCACGAAAGTAATTTATCGTAAATTGGTGAGAAAATTTTTTTTAATCTTTAAAAGATACATAATTTATTATTTATTTTTAGAGGATTATTTATAATTAATCTTTAAATTTAGGGTCAATAATTTATCTTTTTTTATTTTTAATTTATTAATAATCTCTTAAAAGAATAAATGGGATATGAATTGAAATTCAAGGATTAAATAATAAAATTAATCTTTAAAAAATAAAATTAATAAATAATATTCAATTAAATAAGTTTACTCTAATTGATTAGTTATATGCTCATTAATGAATTAGGTATATTCTCCATTATAATGAAAATATAGGTTGATAATAGTTTATATACTAAGTATTTCGCTATATAAATTAAAAATTTAGAATTAAATTTTCATCTCTTCTTTGTACCGATAGAAGAATCACCTCTTCTAACTATGTATTTAGAGTCTTCTTGTCCAGTTTTGTATTATGAAATGCTTTTTTCATTAATTAACCTTTAAAATAAAATATGGTTTATTCATTTTTTAGGTTTCTATTTTTATTCGTATTATTTTGGGTATCCTTTAATTATTTATTTTAATATATTAATTTATTAAATTATTTATGTTAATATCAGTACACTCTTTTACATATTTAGTTTTTTGTTAAATTGGAACGGTTTGTTGAAAGTTTTCTAAAATTAACATTTAACAAAATATTTAATGAAGATTATCGTGGAAAAATTTAATGTAATGATATTAAAATTTAAATTATTAAAAAATATGAAGAAACTAAATACAGAATAAAGTATGAATTAAAAAAAAACTTAATTAGCATAAAATTAATTATGCTACAAAAACTTTTAGGCGTAGTCTTATGTATATACCAATAGATTACGGTGATGAGTTAGTCCGTATTATTTAATAGGCGAAATCCGAAGAAATAAAACGCAGAAAGAAAAATTTGTCTATTATGTATAGTTCATTCAATGTTTACCCTACCTTTTAACTTCTGTTTTCTTAAATAAAAGTGTCTTCACATCCTTCTAATATGGGATTAATCCTTACTTGAACGTCGCCCTCGCCTTGGTGGTAAGAAGCTTTGAGTGGAACATCACCCTAAGCATTACAGGTAAAGTGGCGGAAAATTTTTATCATGCACACCATTAACTATTGGTTAATATAATAGGCAAAGTGTTGAACATTATATTAAGATGTAATGTAGTTATTAATCCATCTAATTACTCATTTTATATAATATATTCAAGAAGGCTCGTATAAATCATTCCAATATGCACATAATATTAAGTGAAATTACTTTTTAAAAACATTACAGTGATTTAACTCATATAAATAATGTTTATGTGGCTCTTTCAATAATTTAGTTTATTGACTCTTGTAAGTAATATAAATCCATAATATAATGTTATATAATCTGTTCGTATTCACTGAGCGTAATACAAAATAAATAAAAAAGTATAATATTTAGATTCAGCGAGATATAAATTTTTATATTGTAAAATATATGTTGTATATATCAAATTTAAAGATGGAGAGCAAATTTTGAATGAATGTCACATGGTTAAGTTAAAAATCTGAATATTTAGTTAAAATATTATTTGTCGTTTTATAAGATGAGATTTATTATCTTATGTATAACAAACATCTATTAGATTTATAAAAACTAAATCATTAAATTGTAAAACTTGTCATTTGTTGATTTACTTCATTTATATATGTTAACTTCAATCACCAAATTTTATTATTTCTATTATTTCATTAAATAGGACCACCTGTTATATTACAATTTATAGTTCTATTTGTTTTTTATCATCTCATTTATTAATCATTATAAGGTAAGTAAGTCTATTAATTAATGATACTGTTCTATCTTTGAGTTAGAAAAGACCGCGTCTAAATATAGTAATTATTTTAAATTTTTTATAGCGTTTAAATTTAAGTTTGTGTAGAGTTTCCATATTTCGAGAATTTTCTAAATGATTTATTACGCACAATTAAAAGGACAAGGAGGAACCAGGACAACAAATCCTTCCTGCCCCTCCTGACTCCATCACTAAGGGCTTATTGCAATATTGACAAGAATGAGTTATCAATTATATAGGAATTGTATGTATTATTTCAAAATAACTGTAGAATTTCTTAGGTTTAAGACGTTTAGTAGAAGTAGAGCTCTAAATTGATGTAATGACATAAAAGACATATACGAACAAATAGTTCTATTTGGAGGCAAACACAACTTTGCAACTTGGCATGGTTATCTACTAATAAATATTAAGTGTAATGATAAGTAAGTTGTACTTTTAAGAAAAATGCTAAACTTCAAACTTTAAAAAAAATATATGTTGGAAGGATCTTTCAATCATAACAAATACATAAGAAGTTAATATCATAGTAATGTCTATAAGAATATTATGATAAAAAAAAAAATAACTTGGCATGGTTATCTTCAATCATACATGGTTGATTCATATAGTGTCTACTCCGTTAGGACATTCACATGGCCCAAAAGGTGTGGTTATGGATAGATATAGGTCTCCCAACCCAGGCAAGTAGCAAGGCTCCATAATTAAAAGGCCACATTCTTGTATGTGTGTGATTATTTTTAGGTATTATTGTGGGTCCCGACTCCAAGTGTTAGCCGAGTTGCTGCTTTACACCAAACAAGCAATCCCACTCACGTCACTCTACCCAACCCTTCCCCTTCCTATAAGAACTAAAAATTGAACGAAGGAAATATTAAAATAGAAGGGAAGAAAAAGCACAGAAAATATGCCAATGGAGACAAGTATTACATCACATGAAAATAAAACTCGAGTGACTAGCCTGATTTTGTCATCATCTTATTCAGTACTGTTGAGTCGGCTCAAGTTGGTTGAATCCTAAGGGGAAGTGGAAGTTTAATGAATGAGATAATTCCACGTTCTTGACCTGAATGATGCCATGTACAAATTTTCACCTACCTTTCCAATTTAGTCGTCACTAGATAGCATGACATCCTTGACTCTGTCGATCAATATATTTAAAGAATTGAACTCTACAAGCATAGCAGCAATAATATTAGGTAGCTGTCAGTGAGAAAATGTTCAGAGTTTACCCATATATATTGTTCAATTGGGATGACAATACTCAATGCACTAAATTTCCACGTCACTTGAAGGTTGAAACAATGGTTATATTCAACCAAAATATTTGGAAGGTACGTGTCTGTGTCGATCGCAAGCAAATACAATTGATGGCAAACATGAATGATTGAATATCATTTTGTTCTTTTATTCTAGGGCAAGTGTAATGCTAAGCTCAGCACGTATCATCTCCTTGGCTGACGGTGGTGTGTGACTTGTTCTTCTTTCCATTGTTGTCTGCGTACCATGGACAAGGCTTCTCACATTCATTGTTTTTGCAAAATGAAAATAAATAAAACAAGCTTTTAATATTTTTTTTCCACATTATAAAGAGAAAAAGCATTTTGCTACATATTTAGGGGGCATTTGGTACGATTTGATTTCATTTGTAAAAGAAATTTCTTATTTAGAAAGGTATAAAATGTGAATTGATAAGATTTTAGAAATTTTTAAAAATTTTGTGAATTTTAATTAAATTATTTTTAAAATTCTATTAAAAATGAGAGAATTTGAGTGAATTTAGGTGAAATTTATTTAAATTTACTCTTCTACCCTTAATCACTTATTTAAAAATGAAAGAAAAAATTTATTAAAAAAAGATAAAAATATAAATTTTTTAAAAATAAAATCAATTCAATTCTTGTTTTTTATATTCTAAACATAAAATTTGATTTCTTAATCAATTTACATCATAATTTTTATAATGAGTTTCAAATATAAAAATTAATTTCTAATTTAATTTAATTTAATGTTATTTAGATCAATTCAATTTAATTTTAATTTTTATGATTTTAAATACACCCTTAATTCACAAAGTGAAAATTAATCTCGCATGTTATATGGCTATCGAATCTAATAACAAAAATTATTACTTACCGTTTCTTGTTATAAGATATATGGTAAATGTAAGACGAGCACATAAATTAGAATATTTGATATTATTTTTTCACACATCTATCTTAATCAAAATATTAGAAAAACACTTGCTTCTAAGTTTCATCAAATAAGCTAAAAACAAATTCCAACTTCTTTAGAAATAAACAAGAAGTCCAGGACATATGGCAGTAGTGCTTGCAGTACCTCTACACGGCAAAGTCTGCAACACATGCGCTAGTTAAGTTAATTGAATTTTGTTGCACTGTTGCTTTCCATAAAATAACGTAGGCCACCCATAATTCTCAGAAGAAAGGTTCCGAACATTGGACCCTTTCTGTCCAATCAATGCTGCAATCGAAATTACTAATTAATGCATGCTGCGTGCTGCTGTTGCTGTGTGTTCGAAGACTAAAACTCTCACCGGCTACTGGTTAGATAGAACATCATGCACGATTTGGGGCATTGGTTGCTTCCAGTTTTTAAGGCAGAATTAGGACTAAACATACTCCATCATCCACAGACAGTCCCAATGAAAACATTCCTACGCATCCTCACGAATGCAATGCGGGGAATAGACTCTGTCCAACAGTTAAGTCATTAATAGTAGACTAACACCCCTCAAACTCAATAGATACGTCACCAATACGATTTTCTTCTACTACGGCATAATTGACGCAGAAAAGTAATGGCCAAGAGATGCATTAATTGAGCCATTTCATAGATCAACGACTGTGGGACAGTTTTGTTTACCTTTCTATTAATTAATGCCATTATTATCACTTTTGTTTACTTTTTCTAAACCAAACTAAAAATCAAATTTTTGTTACACTTTTATTGGTGGTTATTATTGATTAGATTTTTATTTTCATAAAACAGATTGGATTTGTAATTTAGTAATTTATTAATATCCAATAATTGTAAGATTCTTTACCTGTATCTCTTTATCACTAACAAGTTTCTACAATTAAAAAAAAGACTTCAATTCTAAGGTGTGCACATATGCACATTATTATATATATGAAACCTTGCAGAAAAGTTTAGTATAGAATTAATTAAATTAACAACTTTTAGTAGCTTAACTCAAACTAAAGACAAACAGCAGATTGAGAGCAGACACCAAGACCAATCACTAGATGACAGGGACTTACAGACAGATTCTAACCAGCACCAAACCCAAATTTCAGAGTAACAAAAGGAGCCAGGAGGGTATGTCACTCCATTATAAGCATGCAAATCAGCATACCATTTCAAAATAGAGAGTAACTAGTCATGAGGATAATGATAGCTTAGACGGTAGTCTGCAATAAAATCGCCTTCCCTCCATCAAAATGGCATTTAGATATTAGGAATCGTTTATATAAGGTTCAAGCTTGCAGTTGTCTAGTGAGGCTGCAGGTGTTTTTCTCTGATGACATTTTTTATAATTTTCCGTGATAACCCTTCCTTGGGAAGATCCATCAATGTCGAGTTTGATACAAGAGCCATGAAGGTTTCCAGGTAAGTGTTTTCTTGAATACTCCTTGCAGCTCTTGTTTTGCACGTGAGTTAAAAGTTTTCTGTTAAATTTGATTAATGTTAATTGGATTGTGCTGGAAAATAAAATCATCCCTCCTTTGCCATATATTCCAGAAATGTCAAGTAGAAACGACTTTTGTTCTGTTGTTCTTTTGTCCTAGGAAGGATTGGCTTTCCAACAGGATTTTGATTATAGAAGTGAATTTACATCAGATTTCGCAGTAAGTTGACGGTGAATCGCCAATATATTTTTAGAGAGTTAGCAATCATAGGAATGGGAATGGATCTTATCTCATTAACACAATCCACAAGGGAGGTACGTATTGCTTTAAGTCTTGTATTTTGCAATTACTTTGTGGACTTACTTATGTGCTTCTAAGTTCTAAATTCTAACTTTTCCACGCCAATGATATGTACTTGGTGTTGTGTGATTCCATTTTCATCCTAGCTAGAATGTAAAACCACATCTTGATGTGCCTTGGTGGAGCTGTAGCCTAATGAAAATTTGGGCTTTCCCTATAAAAGAAGTCAATCTTTGAGCCGCGTATACTCTATTCCCTTTGTCTCTGCCAAGTACGTACCTTGCTCGCACACAAATGAAGAACGAGAAAGAAAGGAAAAACAATCGTCAACACATACACGAAGACTGAAGATATTACTTGGTATGTTGGTCTAGACCCTTTCCTTAATCCTCCTCCTTCAACTGCAGAAAGCAAGCGATGCAGTCAGCTGTTAAAAAAACTGGCACTAATTAAACGTTAGAAAGAGTGCAAACTGCAAAAACTTTTTCATATGCTATCAAAGGGAAAGCCTCCCAATTAACAGCCACACTAAAGCAAGGACTCAAATTTTAAATAATTTTTTCTATCAAAATACTACCAGGCACCAGCTAAGAAAAAATATTAACAGTTTAGAGAAAAAAATTACCAACTAAGAGTGGTGTAGTTGTTTTTAACTTGATAATATATATATTATATTAAGGAAGACATAATTGAAAAAAGGAAGAAATTATTTAAATTATTATTGATATTATTAAAATTTTAAAATATGTCATTTAATAAATTTGATATATTTTTTACATATTTAATAAATAAGATCAGCTCTATATCATTTCAGTAATATGAATTTTTATTTATAATAAATAATAAAAAAATATTATAATGTTGTAGTAGTAAAAGTTTTTATTTTCAAGAAATGTTTTTAAATTAATAATATTATATTATTTATTAATAGTATAAATTTTTTACATTAATAATAAATTAAATTTATAGTCTGAGTTCAGAAAAAAAAAGAGAAACAAAAGAAAATACGAAAAAAGGAGGAGAGAGAGAAAGAAGACAAGGGGGGGGGGGGGTAAGGAATTAGATATTCTTCCAAAACTTCTTCCATTTGTAGAACCAAAAAACATAAAAGCAGTAGCTAACTTCTCTCTCCTTATCTTACCCCTATAACAGTAGCAGTAGATGAACACTGCCTTCGAAGCGCAAAACAAAGATAAGATCCATTTATTTCAAATCCTTTCACCTGAATTATCTGCTGCAAGCCTGCAACTTTACTTGTGCATAAGAATGGCATCTATCATCGTTACAGAGAAATAATTGGCATCTAAAGGATATGGGTATTTTATTTAAGTTGGTGATGGAATGTCTAGATAAAAAAAAATACATTTTCTTATAAATTTGGATGTTCTGTTTTTATTTAACATAATAGTGTTATGTGACGAGATAAATAGATATAAATTTTATATTTAAAAGATTCATAATAATTAATTATAAAATATATTCATTTTAT
Organism: Castanospermum australe; assembly: GCA_019955255.1. Taxonomy (NCBI): domain Eukaryota; kingdom Viridiplantae; phylum Streptophyta; class Magnoliopsida; order Fabales; family Fabaceae; genus Castanospermum; species Castanospermum australe. The sequence continues at coordinate 394,242 of NSJW01000209.1, forward strand.
TCAAAATTACTTTGTTTCTTTCTTTTTTAAGTTGTAAGGTGATTTTCTTTTATTTTTCAAAAACATAAGAAAATTTAAATTTGTACAAAAAAAAGAATCTAAATTCTTTATAAATTATTATGTGCACTTTTAAATTTGTGTAAAAGTATATTAACAATATTTTTATATAGGTATAAAAAGTTTTTTTATCATCATATAATTATGTGTTATAACTTATCACATCATTAAAATAATTTTACTATGACAACAATTATTTTAAAGGTTAAATACATGATTGATGATAATTTATCCTAATAATAGATAAAAATTAAATATTTTTATATATTTAAAAATAATTGATTTTGATTCCCTTTAAGTAAAATATTAATTATATATAGACATTTTATTTAAAAAATTTGATTATAATAATAATTATTTAAAAACTCATGCTCTTTTAATAATATGATATTACATGATTACTTTACACTAATATACTAAATCAAAATTAAATTCATCTTAAAACTCTATTTTTCGATATAAAATCTGCCTCTAACATATGCAATATATATCGGTACCCTAACAAAGCTAGATTTAGACAAATTTAGTCTTTTCCCATCATGGGAGCTTGAAATCTCAAGGATAAATCTGCCCACCATACTACCAAAAAAAGAAAAAATCTGCCTGCCAGATAAGACCATTAATCTCTTTGGAAAATTCGCATACAGTACCAGGGAAAAAGTCCCAAGCTCTGTCTGTACCTCAAAATATCACAATTTTCATCAAGAATTGGGCTGTCACAGATTCTTTTAACAACTACTCGGGTTATCCACAAGAAGATTTGCTTTTATGCAGCCACCCTCTCCTTGTGCTGTTAATTAGCCCCAACAAACACAGAGAGAAAAAAAAAATCTGCATTTAAAGGTTGCCATTCTGCAACCTAGCTTGTGATTGTGTATATAGCTAGGAGGGGACGACATTGACAACAAACAAATGCTCACTTTCATAATCTGATCCATGCTCTAGACTCCGACACGTCTCATCTAGAGAGCCCACCAATGATTAAATTCTTTTTAGTGGGAACGGAATCATGAACTCATGAAGATACCTAGCTACATGTACATGATAATACAGATACGTAACGGCATCATATTCGTCTACTGTGGCCTCGTTTTATTTCTGACCACAATGGCAAAGGAACAAGACAAATAAAAGTAGGAGGGGTGGAAAAAATATCAAACCGACAACGTTAACCACCAATTGGTTCTTGATTCAAAAGCAACATTCAGTTATGATTGTTGGAGATCAGCAACTTCTTTGTCCATTCTACAGCTTCTGAATAATCTACATTCGTTAAGGTAATGTAATTAAAATTACAAGAGGCAAAGACAATATCAAGGAGGGTCGATATGATGCATTCCATAGGGGTTTGAATGGGTAAACAAAAAAGACTGAACCTCGATGTAAATAATGACCGCTATCACTACCACAGATTCTTGTCCAAGCACCAGCTGCAACCTACCTAATCAAACATTGAGAAAAGTGAGAAAATGGGGTTTTACCAAGTGCTACAAAAGAACATATAATGGGGTTAGAAACACCAAAAAGTAATTCCAGAGATAGCCTGCTTGGTAATTTTTCTGTACTCCACCATATGACTGCCTCCTGTGGAGCAATACTGACAGGACTTTGAACCTAGTGCTGAATGAAGAGGGTTAATCTTGACTCAGTGCAGGTTCATTTAGGACTTGAACCCAAGTAACCTAAGCGATGGGCCAACACATTGACATCTTCATCTTCACCTTGAGACGTTGGAATGTCTAATTCACCCTCAAATTTCTCACTAAACAGTAGCTCTTCCCAGAACCCTTCATCAAGTTCTTTGTCCAGCCTCTCTTGTGATTCTAGTGCCTCCGGTCCTTCCTCCTGTTCCCTCTTCCCCCTACCCAAACCTTGCATTTCCATAGCTAGCACTTCCAGCTCTGACACTTCAAATCCATATTCCCCAAATTCTAGGGGCTCAACTTTAACAGGGTTCCTTCCTTCACCGCCACTGCTTGATTCTCCAACACCACTAGGTCCTTGCTCAATGGGTCTTCTCCTCTTTTTAGTCATGGCTTCTTCAAGCTCCTTTCTCTTCTCTTTCTGTTGGAGTAGTTGCTGAATGAAGGCTGGATTTTTCATAGCTCTGGCTAAGAAAGCCATCATTTGTTGCTGCTTAATTTCTGTCCCCTGTAACCTTTGCTCCATCACCTGAAGGTACGATCTGGTATTCTGTTGCTGCTGTCTAAGCTTCACAAGCTCCATCATCAACACCTGCTTGTCGCGCCTCAAACGATCAATCTCTTCATCTAGTCCAAAACGGCCAACTTCAACACAGTGACCTTGTGCTTGTTGGGGAGTAGGCTGTGAATAAGGTGCCTTCCTTCTCCTTATGTTTGTCAACAGATGCCTGTGGCCTATGAGGAATCCTTCATTTGCAAACTCCCATCTATCTGGATCAATTTTTCTAAAACCCTGTAAAATTGAATCCCGAATTATCAAAATAAAAAAATTGGACACACACACAATAAATTGTAATTGTAATTGCTATTACAATAGAAATTGGAAAAAGTGGTAAAGCATGCAGCCAAATTGAAAGACTTCAATGAATGTTCTACAACAGCAGGAGCAGATAGGTGAAGTCCAGAACCCACTAGAAGATCGACTCAAAATATTCCAATAATACAATAGCCAGATAATAATTTTTTATTCAAAAAAACAACCTACAACTGTCACTAGGAGGCAAGACAAAAAAAACACAACAGAACAGTAAATGTCACAGTTTATCTTTGCAAGTAAAATGTAAATCCCCTTAGACATTGCAAGGGTAAGCCCTGGCTGAAGGCACAAAATAAGAAATTAAAAGAGATTACGTAGAAGAGAACGCTTACATAAGTGTTTAGTTGTCTGACAAAGCTTGAGAAATTGTTGTGCTTGAAGTATCTGGGAAGGAGACCTGTGGAGAAGGCATGTGGATCCCAAACCACGAAGCTGGTGCCTCCTCTGCTCCATGAAACTATGTGGTTGGTGGTTGGGTCATCCACCACATCGAAAGTCTTGGTGAGAAATGGAGGTGGTCCTATGTCATGAAGGCCTTCCATTGGCTGCGGAGGAGGAACCATTGGTGGGTCATCACCTCCTGAGTGAGACGAAGATGATGGTTCCAAGCACTCTTCTTTCACTGGGCCCAGATAATTCATTCTCAAATTTTTCTGGAAGACGAACAAACTTTGATGGATTTTGTGGTTCTGATAAGTCAATTTGGTTTATCCTTCTGAATTCTAATGCAGATGCGCCAGTTCAGTATCTGCGCGATTTCTTCAATGGGGAAACTTGCAGATAAATAACTAAGGAGTTGACACTACAGATAAGAAAGTTGCATGAAGATGAAAGGGCATTAAGAAACCGATTGAGATTAGAAAAATAAAAAAAGGGTAGCTTGGAGTAGTGCTTCAGAGAAATTCAAACCTATCAAACAGGGGAAGAAGAGTTTAAAAAGAGCACAGAAACAGAGTGAAGCTCTGAATTTTGTTTTGGAATAAGAAAGCAGAGTACTCTCTTTTCCTTGTTCGGAAAGTCATTTAGGCCGTTAAAAAAGAGTGGACTGTTTGTCATACCAATCTAGTAAGAAGCTATGGAGCGAGTGTTATGAGGGGTTATATAGAATGAGAAATAGTGGAGTGTACTGAAAAAAGAATGATTAATAAGAACATTCTAGACATCTTGGGAGCAATATTGGGTTATTTTATTTAACCCCCCTTTCCTCATATAGCAAGTGGATGAGAGAGAGAGAGAGAGGGTGGGTGGCTTCTTGGTTCAGAAAGTTCTGGAAGTTACAGAGGGAAGTATGGTGGGGCGACGGGGGAGGGCTATTTTTTTGGGGGTGCGGGGCTCACAACATGTTTGAAGAGAGTGGTTTTGGATGGCACACTGATTCGTTTTCTAATATTTGATTTGATTGGTGGCAAATTGAGTTGAACCCATTTTCTACAATCGGGTGACGCCATCTGTAAAATGTTAAATGTCTCTTAACTAAACTGATTCAAAAACAAAACCACAGAGAATTAGCGACGGACGACAGGGTTTCAGAAGTAGAAGAAGAAAGACCAGATTTTTTCTCCTTCTGCTTGGCTGGTAGGAGGTAAACTAAACTCCGGCACAACCTTGCTTTAGTATTTCTGTACCTACAAAAATCTAATATCAGCTCACTTCTAAGATTATTATTTTTTTTGGATATATGATGGTAAGATATTTTCTTGTCAAGTATTACATATGGAACTTAATGATAGATAAAAGTAGCACATAGAGTGTGTTTAAAATATAAAAATTAAAATTAAATTGAATTGAGTTAGATTGAATTAAAAATTAATTTTTATATTTGTAATACATTAAAAAGAAATTGAATTGATTTTATTTTAAAAAATTTATATTTTATCTTTATAATAATATGATTATTTTATCCTTATTAAAAGTAAAATAATAAATTTATATAAAATTTATTAAAACTGACCTAAATCCTATCATTTTTAACAGAATTTTTAAAGTAAACTAATTAAAATCTATTAGATTTTTATGAAATTTTAAATCATATTAATTTTTATTTTGTAATTTTTTAAATAAAGAATTTTGATTTACAAATGAAATCAAATCATAAAACTTCTCATTCTAAACATACTCATATAAAATTATTTTCATGTTATTATATTTATTTCTAAATATATGTAAATTTATGAATAATTTGATAAATTAATTTCTTTAAAAAATAGTTTTATAAGATCATATCGTTTGAAAATAAATTGTAGAGCTGTTTAAGCAAATGCTGAACATCCACTTTTGATTTTGTGCTTTCATCTTCTTTTTTTCTTTTTTGAGTTCTAATAAACTATACACAGAGTATAAAATCAATAATTTAGATATTCAAATATAATTTAAACTAATTATTCATTTCCATAGACCCATTTTTTGGATTTTTATTTTTTTTCTTATACAAAATCATAGGACACATGAAATTAAGGGTTGAAATCAGTTATAATCGTATGTTTGATTTTCATCATTCCTGAAATTAAATAATCAAGTTAGCCATATTTAATATTAATCATATAAATATTAATACGATTCTTATGAATTAATTTTAATAAAATATGAGAAACAGATTGGTTGTGTAAACTGGATCAAACTCCATATAAGAAATCAAACTTATTTTGGTTCCTGAACAGTACTGAAAGGGTTAAATATTGCATGCGAAGCTTTTCTTCATTCTTTTTATTTTTTTTTATAATGCACTCCAGCCGTTTCTTAATTGAGGAAAAAAAGAGTTATGCTATAAGATCGTTTTGATACATGTCTACACCATGAATTAATGTAAAAGTTAATTCGAATTCCATTTGATGGTTTAGAGCTATGTTTGGGAACCATTTTTTTTTTCTAGGGGAAGGGGGGGGGGGGGACACAGCTTTTTTTATGGAAAAAAGTTTTTTTTAAAAAATATGTTTGATATTACTTATTAAAATATATTATAATCTTTGATTATTTTGGATACATTGAAAATAACTTTTTTAAGCTCATTTTTGAGCATTTTATATTATAATTCATTTGATTATAATTTATTTTGATATAAATTTATTATATTCACCTACTTATCAAATATTATATTAATTTAAACAAATTATTTTATATCCTTTTTAATAATTTATTATATAAAAGTAATTTTTTAATATAATCTAAATAAAATATATTATCTTAAAATTATTTTTTAATTAATATATTCAAATATAAAATTAATTTTATCATAATCGATTTAAAAAAATTGATTATATATATAATTAATTATTAAAATAATATTTTTTTTATAATTAATCTAAATATATACTAGATAAGATGATAGAAAACTCTATAAGAGTATATAGCACATATTGATACATGACAATTACGCAAATTGTTATTAATAAAACGTGTTTTTGGTCCAAAGCTTTCAAAATATTTAAGCGTATCAACATAATATTATAAATGTTTTACAAAAAGGTGCAAGTAATATTAAGATACTCCTAAGCGTGTAAACATAATTGTTTCAAAACAGAAAACAATTGCAGGAAAAGAATGCAGCAATTAAGAAGCGTGTGTTGGCAAATGGCAAGGCCAATAGAGTCCATATAATATACACTCTCGGGATGTGAGTGAGTCGCGAGTGAGTCAGCCATGGTTAATACCAGAATTCCAGAAGCATCTTGAGTTCCCACCACCACCCTCAACTTGCATTTGTTTAATCTTAAACCACTGAAAATATCATCCTTTTTAATGTATATATATATTGAGCTGCTTCGTCACCTTGTTGAATATTATATCATTACTTCGCATCCCAGAAAAGAAGTGACATCTTCTTTCGTGATGGCAGGATTATTATATTGTTGAGATGCTATTCTGGTGACACATAACAAGAAAAAAATATTAAATATTAGAGAAATAAATCCGATGAAAATGTTCTACATGGTTCTCGAATGTACTAGATTTTGTATCATCAGGCATGTTATTTTTAATTTGACACACGAATTATTGGTGGTTCTCTTGTTTCTTTTAAACGATAATTTCCTTTTTTTTTAATCGTTTCTTCTCCTTGGAAAGTGATGGTGATCGATGGAATTTTCATGCCCAGGCGTATGTCCTCAAACGTAACGGGGACAATTAGTCATTGTACCCTTAATTGATTTTTTTTTTTTATACAATCGTTGATTAAAATACCTCTATATGTACTGTTTAAGAGTCGAAATTTAAATTATATCAAATATTTTAGGAGACCTCTATATTAGAGTCATAGTCAAATTTAATACCCCAGACCGTTTTGTGTGCTTCAACTTGCCTTAGAACTCCTTTTTGTTGAATCTTTTTTCGCGTGTGACATCGCTTTTGAATCCATTATTAGTCAATTTGAATCAAATCAAATCTGGTAGGTGAGGCAAAAGGAAATTAAAGAAAAAGAATAAGAAATCACACCTGCAAGTGCAACTACACGGCCAACCCACACGTGGAAAAGGGCAGGATAGTTAAGGATATTTGTTCTACGTATCTCTCACACGGGCAGAGCCAAGTGCCTGTGGCTATTGGTGGGAAAAAGAGTGGGGGAGTGATGATAACAATATCTGTGGCGGCAGCTATTTATCAAGAATAATATGGAATGAAAATAAATAACACCATGTGTAGATAATCACCAAAACAAAAAATCACGTGTAAAGAGGAGAAAATATCTAACAAGTAAATTGGATTAATGAGTACAAAGAAATTTTTATCATAGAAAGAAACACAAAAAAAAAAAACATTCACTATTACTACCAACTAAATCATCACATAAACCTCGTATGAAGGGGAGAAAAAAAAAACATAAAAACCTTGACCGCTATAAAATTTTTTTACCTATCTCTTGTGTGATCAATTCCTCACTTCGACCGTTATCCTTGTATAATTATTTTTCATAGATAAAGTGATTTCGGTTCTTAAATGATATGATGGAGATGAATAGTGACCTAAGAAATTAAGACCATTATCCTATTCTAAATAAATGGTGTTATTAGTTTACTACCAAAAGCACTTTTTTTCAATAATGGTGATGTTATTTGCTCACGTTTTGATTGACAAATTATACATAAATTATTGATATATTTGCGTGTGAGTTCAAATGATCCCACTTAACTTCATTTTGTTAAATTTAACTACTTCAAGCTCAAACCATTGTATCAAGGTGGAAAGAAACCACCATCCTTTTCTATTTGTCCCCCGACAAATTCTAAATTTTGTTAGAATATAGACTAATACAACCAAAGAGAAAGGTTGATAGTATTATAACAGACATGTTTAATTTAGTTATAAATTTTTCTGAAAATAAAACAAATTAATCCAAATACCTACTTAAGTTCAGAGGAAGGAAAAAGTAAAGCTCTGAAGGTTTCTATTTATTGCGGTTTGAGACTTTTGAGTTTCTGTTAGTCCACATCAACACTAATAATAAGTACTTTCAAATCCAACATCTTTAATTGTGCGTCCCTAAATATTTTAAGTATTGATAACTTTTTACTTTCCATGAACAGTTCCCATTAGTTTGCGTTTACAGCTTTGGAGGATACTTAAATATTTTGATAAGTTTAAAAGTTAGTGTGTATTAGATGAAGAAATCAAAACAAAACAAAAATTGACAACACTCAATAGTTTCACCCAAATAATAATGATTGTGTCACTCAACCTTTCCTCAGCACACTTTTTTTTTTTTAGTCAAATTAGAAACCTCCAGGTCAATGGCCAGAAAAGAGAATTGATTTTTTTTTTCTATTTTTGGGGATCACTAACAGGAATCAGGAAATCATGCAAAGTTGACTATTACCACTTTGTGATTTAAAACCATGCCAAATAGTAAATAAATAATTTCATAAATTGCCTTGCTTACATACCATTCTGATCAGGAAACACAATGGAAGACAACCAACACATCTGACATTCATAATATACCCCAAAAAATCAAGATTACAATATAAATTACAAAATTTGGACCACCCCCTCCTTGGCGAAAAAATGGTTATAATTCACATGTTCATTGCTATAAACAGTAACCATAAATTTAACTATACTTTCCATTTTACAAATTTGATTTTCATGACTCAACTGATGGAAATGGCAGCTCAAATGGCGGTCACAGTCTCCCCACCATTCTTCATGGCATGGCTATGACGTTTCAATGCAGCCAAGGTCATACAAGTTTTCAATGTGCAATTCCATCTCTCGCAAAAGTCAAACTCTTGACTTTATGGCTCATGGCTATAAACTCGATTGTGGAGTTCCAACATTTCTTGGTGGTTTGGGTCCACCGAGAGCGCAGCGCGACAGTCTCTTAATGCACCTAAGACATCCCCTTTGTGTTCATGGAATGCTGCACGTAGATGTAGGAGGTGCAAATCAGCTTTAAATGCAACTGCTTTAGAGAGTTCAGCAATGGCTTCCTCTTCCTTATGGTTGTCCATCAATACTGCAACCACATACACATAATGTTCAGATTTTGAAATTACAACATACAAACCACTGAAGCTATAAAGGTTCTTATAACACCACAGCCCACATGGCAGTAATTATGAATTTATTACTGAGTAAGGAGTGCTTAAAAGTTAAAACTATTTTTTAACTGGTGAGGTGAGCTACACCATCAAGCTTCTTGTAGATTTTGAAGCCACAGTCTCTTTCCCATATAAACTGAAGGTTTTAAGAGGCAATTATCGTGCTCCAAAAGTTACTGGCCGTGGTAGCAGTTCCCTGACCAAATCCTACAAACTATGAATAATAAATAATGCACATTTCATTAGAAAGAATTCATCTCAAAAACAAATTATTCTAAGAAACTTCCTTTAATCCTGTTAATATACCTGTTGTGGTCCAAACAGTATCAGACATGGGCAAAATTTACATCAAAACAATAACTTCAAAGTTTCATATAGTGGGAGGCTTAATGATGGTTTTCGCATCAATATGTTGCATTTTGCAAGATGCTACGCAAACCAAAAAGGGTAAATAGGAGAAAAAAATGAAAGCCAGTCCCACAAAGCAAATTTCTTTTCTCCACAAATTTGAACTTGTTATTGTAAATTCTTTATGAAAAATAGCAAGGGTAGAATTACAATTTAGGAATTTTTGGCAAAATTATTTTCATTTTAGGAAAAAATGACCAGGCAAGTGGTTAATTAAGTCAATATGGTTAACACATTAACAGCTCTCTGAAAATTATTAACCATTTCATTGGTTAATTGTCCTTAAATTGTAAATATTTTTGCTAGACATCGCTTAATAATAAATTGATCTTTTAAAAAAACAAAATTGGTAGACATAGCACTATAATTGGATTATTGGGATAAATTGAAAATCAGGTAATAGTATTTAATGTTAATTGATTGTCAATAAAATGATGAAAAAAATGTTTCACATGGCATCCAAAACAGGCCAACTAAAAATTGTAGGAGCTAAGCCATAAAAAAGAGAGGCAGTATAGGTGCCTAATATTCCATGTTAGGCATTATAACACATGCACACACACGCACATACTCAGGCACACTGTGCACGCATACACATACACAAGCAATATCTTGGAATGGTTAAATTTCAATAGAATCTTGCAGAACAGTTCCAGATCTTTCGCATATCTTAGACATTATGACTATACAGGTGAATAATTAAGCAAGGTAAAATATTTACCTGCAGCTCGATATCTATAAGGATACACCCGAAGTGGATCTAATCTAGTCACCATCTCAAGATCTGCCTTCGTGAGTTCATGATCACAGTATTCAGACCTCTTCTCATAGGCAGATGCATTGTTTTTTGCCTTCTCAATAAGTTTGGTCATTTCCTCATAAGCAGCAGCCTTATCATTTTTTAGAAAATGAACACGAGCAAGACCCTGATGGGCTCGGGTGTGCCGGATTTTAAGGGCATTGATATAGCAATTAGCTGCTGAGTCCAATTTCCGACAGTCAACAAAAACACTTCCAAGATTGTTCAGGGCCTGGTAAATTAAATGGAAGTATAAATAGTAACATTGGAAACTAATTATGTCCAAAGTTGCATAATTATATGGATATTATGTGATGCCACAAATATAACTAATAGCATACTGGCTAACAAGTTTATCAGTCTTTACATACTGATATTAATGGCATGCTAAACTTCTTATCCCTCTATGTTATCACTTCAAATTTGGTATTACCTACAGCTCAAACATCAGAATTTCTTAGGTCACATGATCAGGACTTTTACAGAGTTACAAAAGCTTACAACCACCACAATATGTGGATGTACAGATCCCAAATTCATAATGCAGAGGGGGTAGGGTGAAGAAGTATTTTCACTTGAAGATCATTTGTTAGATGGTACCATGCAATCAAGGTAAATGCAGCATCTAGACAAGCCAACTTCCTAATGAATGATGGAAAAAGTAGCAACAGAGACAGCAGTAATATCATGGTCAGACAGATAACAATTAAATCTCCCCCTTACCTCCCATTTTCTTGGTTTGGGTTCCCAATCACCGCAAAAGAACCAAAAGGAATTCATGATCAAATAGTCATATGGTCTCCTTTAAAGACAATATTAGGGTAAATTGGTGAAAACTAAGATGATCAAAGCTATGCATTGTAAAAGATATCCAACAAATAAGATACTAATAATTTTTTTCTTGGGGGATCAGAAGATGAAAAAGCATAAAAAAAACAGAGTAAAAAGAACACAATCATTTTATTTGGACCTTGCAAGGGCTGAATCCATGCATTTATTGACTACTTCAGTAAGGACTAAAAAGATCACACAAATTCTGATCCCAGAAAATATCTGAAATTGGAGTAACGAGCTCCTCCTGGAAGGCAGCAGGTATTGTATATGTTGTACCATCATCCAAAAATCTCTTGCTAATCACTCATCATCATTGTAGTAAGCCTAGTATAGCATTATGATTAAACTCCAGATAACCAGCAAACTCTTCATGCTCTAAAAAGTGGTGTAAATCTGAATATGGCCATTTTTTTTGGGATTATCAGTATTTCAGAAGTACCAATCTGGTTAACTGGATAACCCAATATGCCAATATTATTAAAGGTCTTGAAATTCAAAGATCCAGTTAAAGCTCTTTCCGCTGAAGCTCAATGATAAATAAGTCAATATAATTAAACACCCTGCACTTCTATCATAATGAAGTGGAGAATCACAAGGCAAAATCAAGTGACTGGTAGAGGCATACTTCATAAAACAGTTAAAATAAATACATTGGGTTCTATGAGGTCTTGGTTACATGGAGTACTTAAAAGTTCCTCCACAAGACAAGTTTAATTATTTAGGTACGCAGTCTCAACACCAAATTGTGAAGCATGTGCTTGAGCTTAACACTGAAATGGTTGGGATGATGAAAGTATTTCCAAGTAATTTTATAAATCAAAACTTCCAAGCTCTACAAATGAGAATATAACTTGAAAGATTTTCAGATGCATTTTTTGTTATTCCCCAAGTGCCTGTTTATATCTGTTAAACAAATTTCCAAAATAAGATAAATAGTTTCTTTTTATAAATTGGAAGTCTGGTATTAACTCATGCATGGCCAGTAGCTATTGAATAGTAAAATATTTCCAAAGGCAGTACATAGAAGAACCATACCTGACCTTTGCGCAGATTATCTGAAGGACACTTCAAGGCAGCTTCCAGAAGTGAAATAACAGTTGAAGAACATGATGAATCTAGACTAGAGTCAGCCAATGCATAGGCCTTCAGGAAGAAGGCCTCAAAAGACCTTTTGATACTTATAGACTCTTCAGCTTTCCGGAGCCCTTCCTCATAATGACCTGTATCATACAAGATCCACCCTTCATATACGAGTCGTTCATGCTCACTTGATGCATGTTGCCGAGCTAATTGTAAACTCCGCATAGCTGCATCAGGACAGCTCAGCCTAAATCAAAAAATATGTCAGATTTATTGTGCCCTTAGCATATAAAAGTTCCAGTCAGTATTTAAATGAATGAAAGAGGATCCTGAAGCCAGAGTATCTTCCTTTCCAGATACACTTTCACAGGGGAAACTTGGATCTCAAAGGAAATTTATGTTGTGGGTTTCTCCTCCTTTGCAGTTGAGTTAATTGACACAGCTGTAGTGACTTTTAAATTAAAAGAGATTTCCAAATCTAGATAACTGGCAGATTAAAAGCAGCTATTATTGATCTGTCCTTTTAGTTACGATACTGTGTGATTCAACATATGTATACATAAAACACCAATTACCACATCAGATTTCCTATTACATGTGAAGTGATGGTTCAATACAGAAGTTAGGTTAAATTCAAGGCTTTTTAACCATTAATGATAGTTACAAACATTCAAAACATACCTCAGGAGAAGCAATGACTGTCTGAAGTATAGAACACCTTTTGCCGCATCAGATTCAAGCATTTGGTAGATAACAGATAGAGACCCAATATCATCAACTGCAGACCAACAGTCATATAACCATGCCCAACAATCTGCCGTTGTCCAATGTTCAACATGCTCACGCACAAGCGTACAAAGTTGAGATGCAGCAACGCGCCCCTCAAACATTCTATAATCTGGACACAGAGTAAGAATCGCCTGAACATCACAGAGGGCTGCTTTGTAGTCCTCAAGAGCCAGATAGATAAAAAAGCGTAGTTCCAAGCATTCTAATGAAAGTTTGAACCCAAGAATCCGATTGATTTCTGCCAGTGCAGCTTGAGCATTCTCTGTCCTCATTAAAGAGGCAGCTCTATACATGTATGGGTATGTAAGAGTAGGGTCCAGATCAGTTGCTTTCTCAAGGTCCTCCCACCTCATATCACCATCACAATATAGTGATCTTTCCTGGTACATCCATCCAAGTGGAGTAACAGAGGAAATGACTGAGCTGAGCTTCTCATAAGCTACAAGCTTATCACCCTTTATACAGTCTAGTCTAGCTAAACCTGCAACAGAATAAACATGGCCTGCATTTACAGCCCCCTCAAAAAGGGAACGGGCTTCATCATATTCTTTCCTTAAGAGTCTCACACATCCCAATTGATGAAAAGCTTGCAGTCTCTGCTTGTCATTTTCAGCAAAATCAACCAGCCGTTCCAGGAAATTAGCTGTTGTGTCTGAACTAGAATTAAGGTTCATAGAAACTTCACTTAAGAAAGAGAAAAGTGCAAATAAACCTGGCCCAACCATGACTGCCAGCTGCTGCCTATTAGCATTTATAAATATCTCCACCACCCGATTGTCATTCAAACAGTTTGGAAGATCATGTAAAAGGACTTGTAAACAAGATGCAGCAAGGACAGCTGAATTCTCATCAAAAGCATATTCTATGAGCTCCACAGCATCTTCTTTGGAGGAAACTAAGGATGCAAGTCTTCTATCGCAAGCATCTTTGAGTCTTTCACAACAATACTTATTTGCAAAAACTAATATCTCCAACAAAAGATTTGGAGGGACCTCATGTAAACTGCCTGTCAAACTGAAATAACTGATTGCCCTCATACCTGAAGGAGAGATATTGTTTTCAGACAAATCTATAGTCTCAGAAAGTGATTCACTGAAATTCCCCTTTAGCATTGCATGAAATGGTGCTGATAGTTCAGAAATCTTTTGTCTATCACAAATTATCTTCTCATTTCCAATTGTAAAAATAACATACTGTGAAATGTGGTTCCCATTCATCAAAATTCTCTCCTGGGAACTTACATTTATATCAAAAGGAAGATGAGATGCCACATCTAGGGGCCCAAACTCCTTTGCACATTTACCACAAGCTGTCAGCAAGTCAGCTATTAGCTCTTCCCCTTGCTTCTCATACTTCAACCATGCCCCAAATATAATTTTCTCATGAGCAGTGCTGGCTCTCTGCCAAGCTGCCCGGAGGCTTCTACGCATCAGTTTAACTTCCCCAAGGCCCCTAAAGACCTGGTATTGTAACAAAAACAGATTTGACCGCTCTTGTGGAGGACATGATTCAAGTTCTTCATGGATTTGAGCTAAAACTTCCACATAATCAATAGGTTTAAAGAATGGGAGTATCGGTGGCTGTGGGACCTTGATTAGAGATTCTCTTTAGTAGTTAACAGCAAACCAGACAACCCGAATCCCACCAAAAACAACAAACACTTAATAAATTGAATTGGCAAAAAGTTAAGCATCAAATTGAAATTATGGAGCAGAAAGACTTACATTGACGCAGAGGAGGACTGTGATGACAGCTTGGGAAGTTTCCCTCTTTCAATCTGGAGCCAGGACTGCGGATTTAGGGCATTTGGGTGCCCTTCTTTACAGGATTCTGCAGTGAAGAAAGTCCTCATGGGGCATAAGAGACGAAACAAGTCCCAGATCTCCACAATAGCGCTACACGCTTCCTCTTCAAAATCAAGCCTTCACAAATTGGGGCAAAAGGAAAGGAACTTCCGCCTCTTGGTTACGTTCCACTACCCTCAGCTCAATAATCTCCAGCCCCAGAAAGCAACAACACTGCTATTTCCTTTTTTCCCCCCCTTTTTTTTTTGAAGAAACAGAACAATCAATCTCAAACTACGGGTCTTTTTTAATAAATTGATGCAACAAGCCAACAACAACCAAAATAAATAAAACAAAATTGATGGGCTATTCCCATCGACAAAAGCTAAATCGAGCTTTTATTTTTCTAAAAAACAAAACTCATTGAGTTATTCTACTCTCTTTCCCATCGCCAATGGCTCCGAAAGATCTCCGCAAGAAAAACGACTAGAGTCGCATTGTAACTCACCCTGTCAACTCAGAAAATGCCCAAAAGAATCGAGAGATAGACTTCAGTTGTGGATTCAATCTGCAGACCCAAATCAAGGGTTTGGAGCATGGGAGATGAAAGTGAGTTGGAGAGGGAGGGGGGGGGGGGGAATCAAATTGAAAAATTGCCACTTTAACTAACTTTTCTTCTTTTGTTTGGTAAAAGGGAAAGTATCTCACTTTCCTTTCGTTGGAGACCATAGAAATTGCAGCCACTGTTGGTTGAGACCAGCAAAAACCAAACTGGGACGCCAAAGGCAACCAAGCAATTGATTGAAGTATAATAGAAAAAGGAAAGGAAAAGAAAAAACCAGTGAATGCCACATACACGCCGTCGTTTAAAAGTGCATATGACAAATGTTCAAAAACCTGCTCCTGTTTTATTTTTTTTTTCAACAATTGTCTTTCCAAATAGATGCTCTGAAATTAAAATTAATTATAATACTTTTTTGTGAGTAATTATAATACATTTATGAACATAAAGAACAAGGTGGAGAAACTATGTATTGCATTTAATGTAGTTGAAATTATTTTTAAACTTAGTTTAATAACATATATACTATGTAAATTTTTGCTCAAGAGCGCTGAACCAATCTGTTTTAGTTAATAATATATGTTTAAGTGTTATTTTATATGTTACAATCTATTTGATTTGAATAATGTACCAAAAAGAATGTACTTGATTTGAACAGAACGCACTTGCATCACGTCGCAAATATATTATGTGGAGTGCAATCTTTTGTCTTGTTTTATTTTATATTTTTTTTGTATCTTTTGTTTCTATTTGTTGAAACTTGAAAGTGATGTATGTGGAAAATGTCACTAAAAAAATATATATTTTACTACCGACTCGCCTATCATTTCAACTTCCAAGCACGTGAATTAAAATAAACACAAGTTTTTAAATCAAAGAAATTCTTGTGTATAAAGAAATTTCTGTAAAAAATTAATTGCGGCCAAGTGATATTCTAACCAACTTACGTGACTTAACTAATCTATCTCTTCAGTTCAATGAAAGATCAGCTATATACACTGAGATTACGAAATCTGAAAAAAAAAAAAAGTTTCTTGCCACGTGTCATTCAAATTTTAAACGCGTAACAGTGCCTATAATCACATAATATATATTTATTTTAAATTTAATTTTGATCTATTAAATAAATTTTTTTTATATTATTATTAAATTATATGTTATTAATTATAAAAAAATTTAATTAATTATTATCTTAATCAAATTTTTTAAATAATTTACTAATTTATAATTAGATAACTTGAAGGTTAAAATTCATAAAAACAAAATCTATTGTTTAAATTTAAGAATTTAAAAATATTTATAGTTCAACTGAGAGTTTTCTGTTTAAAAACTAACCGCAATTGTGTTTGAAGAATTAATTTTACAACAAAATATATATATATATATATATATATATATATATATATATATATATATATATATATATATATATATGTTAAAACTTTTATTTGATCATATTAAAAAAAATTATTATCACAAGGCACAAATATTAAAGTTTAATTTTGATTTAGTATAAAAAAAATTTATTATTTAATCATGAATTATTAAATTATTAAAAAAAATTTAACTAAGATAATAATTATTTAAAAAATTAAATACTTAATAACATATAACCAAATGATAATGTTAAGAAATTTACATCAACAACAACTGTGAATTAAAATTAAATTCCAAATATTATCACACACAACTATATACTGCAGGTTTTAAAAAACCTTCTCTAAACAGTAAACACTCTCCCAGTGCCTAATTTACCTCGAAATGGAGATGCATACAGACCCGTCTGTATTTACTATTTAGTTTTCCATCAACCAGAAGGTGGCCGTGCCCAAACAAATTTAAGAGACTTGTTGGAGAATTCGTTAGGATCTATATGATTGCTGTCCCATGATGCAATGTATAATTACGTACCAAAGCACGTTGGAACGGTTTATCATAGAACATCCCAAGTTGTTTCTCTGCAGCCAAATTGGAATTGCCCAACATGTACAAAGTGGAAAAGGAATTTATCTGATCAATATAAGAAGACCAACTGATATTGGTGGGCAATCACTCTAGCGCAGCCTGCATGGTTAACTACTCATGAATAAGTAAAAATTAGGCCCGTTTGAGACACTACGTAAATGATAGATAGTATAATATAATTAATATTATTTATATTTAAATAAAAAAGATATTAAATAATAATTTATTTAATCAAAATAATTTTATTCAACATTAGATATATAAAAATAAATATTATTAATTATATTATACTAACAATTGTTTATATAGTATACCAAAAAAGGTAATGTACACAATTGAATTGTGTCCAAAAGAAAGTGTCTTTAAAAGGGAAAAAAAGGGAGGAGTATAAAAACAAATTTTGCTAGAAGTCGTTGGCATTCAGTGGAAGGGAGGCCCCAGAACAACCCAAAATGAAGTATTTGCTACGTGAAGCCAAACATTGGTACCCATTTGCTTAATAACCATGTAAAAATAGGTTGCTTGCTCATTAAATAGAACAACCTAACCACAAAATTCACCATAATTTGGTGTGAACTAAAACACAATATTAAAGACTTATTCATACATGAAAATTTGGAATAATCCACTACCTAATAGTGCTATGTAAACTACTTAATTGTCAATGCAGGTTGCTTCAATAAAAGATTCAGATAAGACTATGCACTCTCCATGTTCAAGGGTTTGAATTCCTATTCGTTTGGTAGTTTTGTTTGGTGTTATCATTTCATAGAGAGATTCTCTGATGCTGAAACTGGTTGAATAGACTACTTTCCAAAGGAAAATTCTTAAAAGTTTAAGTGTAGGCCTCTATCTATTATTTTGGAATCTGAAGCTGGTTAAGCATACTACTGAAGTTTTAATTGATAATATTGAAGTAACTTATCTCTTTCATCATTTTTTGAGAAAAAAACTCTACTTACAATTTTTATTTGAAATTAATAATGAGATTCAATTTTGTAAATTGAATTTCAAAACTTTTTAGTTAATTTACAAGTGATCAAATTAACTTTTAAGCATACAACCTCTATCAAAATTTTATCTCACTTTTATGCCTTTACAATAAAAATAAATATAAAAACTTGTGCTGGAAAAAACGAATATTGATTCTTATTCTCCATAAGTGAATTTTTTGTTCTAGATTGTATAAATAGGCCAGTAAACCAACCTGCTTTAATCCATTGGTTAATTGGGCTATAGAATAAAAGAATTCTTATTAAAAATTGTCATGTGTAATAATTGTTTGCTATTCTTTTTTTTTTTTTGGCATGGTAAAAGAACTTTATGTGCCAGTTTTAGTGCTAATTGAGACTAGATCTGTTTTTAAGCGCTCCCTCCACATTCTTTTGGTATATTTAAGAGACTAAAGTTCCATACCACTATGCCATCAGGGGAAAGCTCCACTTCTGCATTTACAAAACTACTCTTATCTTTGTTGCCATAATTTCCCACGAGGCCATGACCATACATACTGCTCCCACTCCCAAGTCCATGGAAACCAACTTTGCTTAAACTTAAGACAAGGTGGAAATATAATTAGAAGAAGCGAATGCGTTAAACTAATGCAACATTAGTCAACACCACAAGCATGGTAATGAAAAATAGAATTGAGTAATACATTATACATCTCCCTGCGACGGAAAGCAATACACTATTTGAACATAATCCACTCAAAAACAAATTCACTTGAAAATTGGAATGTTAATAAATATTAGAAAATTTTGAATGAAATTTATCTGGAAAATGAACAATCCCTTCTTGCCAATAAATAAATGTACCCACAGATATTGACTTCATGCATGCCGGTGTAAAAGGTCTCCGCCAGAGAATGTGAACGAGGGAATTTGACGAGTGATTGCGTAAGAATTAACTGTATACTGACAATTACGTCCAATCACTTGCGAGAATTTGATTTGAGTTACATTATTGCTAATAACAGCTATTGCATAACTAAGTTATGACATAACGTAACAATAATTATACATGTGTACATAGCTGCAGTAACTTGTTGAAATTATAAGATTTATGAATATATGATTTTTCTTGTTTTTGACGTGGAGTATGATGAATATATGATTGATGTTAGATGTGGTGTGATTTGATACAAAAATATTAATTTATTACTCCTGTTTATCTTAATAATTAGACCAAGTATTAATGTAATACATTATAGCTAGTACAAGTCTAAGCCCGATAAGTATTGGTTTAAATAAGAGTTTGAAAACTTAATTTTCAATTAAGTTAATTTTTTAAATTTGATTTTGTTAAGAAGTAAATTTGCAGTAAAATAATTTATATTTAAAAATTTTTATTTGAAAAATAATTTTAACATAATTGATGTTATTTAGATATAATTAATAAAAATCACTTTTACACTTGTGATTATAAAAAAGGGGTATAAGTTATATTTCCTTCTCAATATTGCCATTTTTATTTCATTTCATTATTTTAATTATATTTTAAAAATATCTTAAATGTTGATATAACAATTAATTTTTATTTTTGGTATTATCATTTAAAGAATAAATTTAATATTATTTCTAATTCTTAAATTTATTTATTTTTGAAAAATATAGTGTAATATCTATATAATTATATAAAGAAAATTTTATTCTTTAGTCTTAAATTTTTAATTTTTTAAAAAATTATGAATAACTAATTGAAGCTAAATAGAAAAAAAAGAATAAAATTGTAAATATAAATATTTTTTTATAACTACATTAGGAAATTCTCTTCTTTGGTCTAAAATTTTTTGTTTTCCAGAAAACCATTAATAATTGATTGAACACAAATCCTTCTTTAGTCTCAAATTTTCAATTTCTCAAAAATCATTAATAACTAATTGAAGCTAAATAAAAAAAGAATGAAATTATCAATATAAATATTTTTTTTATAACTACATTGTGGGATTCTCCTCTTTGATATTAAACTTTCTATTTTTTAAAAATTCATAAATAACAAATTGAACATAAATAGAAAAAAAGATAAAATTGTAAGCATAACATTTTTTATAACTGCATTTTTGACTTATTTGGATGAGCTTTTATATAAAAAATCTTTTTTCATGAGCTTTTTGAAAAAGATCTTTTTAAAAAAGTAAAAAATATTTTATATTTAAATATAATATTTAAAAAATATTTTTTTTTAAGTTTGAACAGTTTTTTATATTATAAAAAAATCTTTTTTAAAAAATACAAAAATGAGGTTTCTAAAATGCTTCAGCTTTTTTTTTCTAAAAAACTCATTCAAACATGTTAAAATATAGCAGACGTATTTTTTTTAAAAAAAGATCATTTTGAATGAAAAAAACATCCAAACGAGCTCTTTATCATTTTTAAATATAGAAAGTTATTTTTTTACATATAAAATTATAATTGACTTTAAATATATTTATATTTTTATAAAATTATTTTTATTTAAGTAATTAATTCATAATCATAATAAAATTATGATAAATTAATTTATAAAATAGTATGCTAGTTGTATAATAAAAATAAAATATATAACATTAACACGATACAATACAAACAAGAAATATATATATATGATTTATAATACAAATACAAGTTTTGAAACATGTACGGTCAAGTGGAAATTTCAACCGATATGGAGCCACCTGTCCTTATCCACACATTACACACCTATTCTCTAATTTTGAAAAGACGTACAAATTCGGAAGAACAGACAAACCTAATAAGCAGTTCATCAAACAAACAGAGATAGTAAAAACAGTTCAACCGAGCAATCTCGCTACATGGAAGATTATTAGTGTGCAGGACCAAACATGTCTGCACCTATGCGTAAAACAGGAGTTTAGTTGGACAAAGGTTCAAATAAACACACACTAGTTAACACTTCTGACTTAACAAGACTCTTAGGTAATAAGAATTCTAATATTCTATCGTACGTAATTAACTTGTAACAAATTCACAAGAGTTAATTATTCCTCTTTACCCGAAACATACTGAACTGGATCGAGCTTCGCAGGAACAAGATTAGGATTCGCTAAAATGGCTTCCAGATCCTCCCACTGGCCGTTCAGGTGAGCCCTCAAGAAGGCAACCACCAACCCACCCACCGTCCTTCTCATCAAGTCCTTGGGACCTTTCCCCTTTCTTGAACATGCACTTTGATATCACGTTAAGCATGGCTGGTGTGTCATCATCTAAAATGTCAGCGTGACCATAGTCCTTTACAACAAAATGCCCACAAGGGGGTTTGCACTCGTTGAAAAATTCCTTGTGGTTCACCCCATCAACCACAAACGGTATAAAATTCCATAGGCCTAACCCAGCGCCAACTACAGCAACGGGGATCTTTAAGTTTAAGGAGCGATGGACACCGGTGAGGATACGAGGAAAAGTCCTGAAAATCTTGCACTTGCTCAAGCCAGCCACAGGGTCTAAGCCGACAAGCACTGAAAACTTGAGCTTGGTTTGAGCAAGCCCAAGTGCCAGAGCAAATGCAGTTTTTCCACCCATGCTGTGACCTATTACGACGAGGCTCTCTAATTTGGGTTCAACTTTTTCCGGAAGCAGAGGTTCAAGTTTCCCGGCTATCCAGTCCGCGACCTTTGCCGCATATTTAACTTCACTGGGTCCAAACATGGGGATCAAGCCTTTGTAAAACTAACAGAAACAGTTTGCTTAAATGTGAGGAAATTGTTGAAGTTAAACCAAAAAAATTAACCAACAACCAACAAAATTACAATTAATCAAGAAGACAGGAGCTGAGAAGATAGTTAGATAATAGTACTATATATATATATATATATATTTATATATGTATGTATATGTGTATGTACCAGCAGAGGAGCAACAACTATGAATCCATGTGAAGCTATGTGGCGTAGGAGCTGAGAGTAGAAGCTATGGCGAACATAGTAGCCATGGCAGAACAATATTACAGGGTATGCACCGGCCACAGTGGGCGTAAAGACTAGCAATGGTTTTGGAGGTGAGGAAGTGCAGGATGTATCAACTTTCAGCTGCGTACAACGGATATCTCCTCCTTCAAAAACATTTGTGGTGGACAATGCTGGTTGAGCGACTTGCAACAAAGCCATAATTACCTTCACACCAAAGCCTTTGCGTGCGAAAGATCAAAGAAGATGATGATGGTGTGAAATTCAGGCTTACGCATCTGTAGGAATACGATGTTTTATCTTCACGGCTAGCACTGCAGCTTTATCATTCTAGCTCGTTGGCCTTTTGCGTAGGATATTATTAAAATTTGTCTTTTGAAACATACTCATGTCAACGGACAAAATTAGACTCCATAAATCTGTATGTTCCTATTCGCGTACCAGTAACGTGACTTTTTTTTGTTTTTCTTTAAGTTCCAAACAATATGTTCAAATTCCACAAAATGAAACGCAATGATATTCGTCTAGTGTATTGATTCTTGGCGAATTTATTTCACAGATTTAATTTTAGAGACAAGTGCAATTAAATAAAATGATATATATTAAGAAAATCACGTTAAAACACAAAAGTAAAAGATAATAAATTTAGTATTATATCTAAACAGGATAAAGACTCAATATAATATTTAAGTTATAAAACTCTTTCACCCAATAAGAATACTTGATTGTTAGTTTGAAGAGAAATTTAATCTGAATTCATAAGATGTAAATTGTCATGAGAAAACCATGAAAATTAGTATAAATATATAATTTATGTTTTTTAATTAGCGTTTAAAAATACTGTAGTGATATTTTTAGGAAGTTAAAAAAAATTGGATATAAGGAACGGAATGCCTTTAAAGTAGTTAGAAAAAAATTTAATCCGTCAAGTGCACACCGAAATTACGCAAGAATTTCTCACAGGAGTGTGACGTTGGAAAGCCTTTCACATATGTTTACCCATTCCCTCACTTCACCGCCAAGAATCTTCTCAAAGCACAAGCATCAATAAAATCAGGGAAAGCTGGTTGATTGGGTTCCGTGTGGGAAGGTTTGCGTTTTGCGAAGATGTCGAGTGAAGGTTTCCGAAAAAGAGATGTGGAGAGCGGAGGAGCGAGTGCGAGCGCGAGTGCGAGGCCCCTCTACCCCATGATGCTCGAGAGCCCCCAGCTCCGGTGGGCCTTCATCCGCAAGGTCTACTCCGTCGTTGCCATCCAGTTGCTCGCCACCGTCGCCGTCGCCTCCGTCGTTGTCTTCGTCCCTCCGATCGCCCACTTCTTTGTCAGCTCCACCGCTGGCTTGGTTCTTTACATCTGCCTCATCGTCGTCCCTTTTATCAGTGCGTGTGCTTCAAGCTACCTCGTGCTCCCTTTAATCTGCGTGTCCTTGGTTCTCTATTACTATTTTAGTTAATGTTCATTTTTTTCTAACGCTCCTATGTGTTTGTGGCATATTGCAGCGTTATGCCCCCTTTACTATTATCACCAGAAACACCCCGTCAATTACCTTCTCCTCTCAATTTTCACCGTTTCTCTAGCTTTTGCCATTGGATTGACTTGTGCCTTTACTAGCGGTAAATTTCACAAAATCTCTGTTCTCTCTCTTTTTTCTTTTTCTTTTTTTGGTATTCTTTTGATATTGTGAAAGTTTATTTTACCTTTATGATTTATATTATTTGGTTTAATCTGCGATGAATTCACATATATGTATATCTTGCATTTTTACGTTAACCTGACCCAAAAAAAAAAATAGTTCATGTTGTCTTAGCGGAGTTACCCCAGTATCCATTTTTATTGGTTGATATTTTTACTTTTTAGATTTATGAAAAGGATTAAGTTCTTTTAAAATAAAAAAAAATTATAACCGTAGATAAAAAAATCAATAATGAATACCATGATAAAATATATATATATATATATATATATATATATAATGAATTAAAAAAATATTAAAATTTACTTCTTATTTTCTTATCAAAAATTATAATTCTTCACTTTTAGATATTGGCAGCGACACTCTATTGTTAAAGGCAACTCCTTATTTTGAAAGAGCAAATTCATGTGAAAAACAAACCAATGAATACTTTCCAAATCATCTTAGATATTGGTAGCAACACCCTCTTTTAATTGTTTGTTTTCGTCTGCTTGGTTAAATGTTGATTAGTTACATTTTGTTCTTGTGATAATAGGAGATGAGATTGATTAATTTTTTATTTATGTAGCTACGATTTGTGCAGTAGAAAACAAAATAACAGTTAAAAATAATTTGGGATTTCTCTACCGAAAACAAGAAAAAAAAAAAAAGCAATCTTTTTGGTTGTCACACGTTAAACTTTTCTCTGTTATGTTGTTGGCCTGTGAAATTCTGTTTGTGTAAGTTGCATTTTTCAGAAAGAATTGCCTATTTTTTGCATGCTCCTGAAATTTTTTTCCAATGAGACTGGAGACTGGATACAGGGAAAGTTATTCTGGAATCTGTCATATTGACCGCTGTGGTGGTGGTTAGCCTGACTCTCTACACATTTTGGGCCGCAAGGAGAGGCCATGATTTCAAATTTCTTGGCCCCTTCTTGTTCGGTGCTGTGATAGTTCTCATGGTCTTCGCCCTGATTCAGGTATCTTGGTCTTTGAAACGTTTCCCCTTGATATGTATTTGGCCTCTGTTATGGTTCTGGGATCCCGTTTTCTGTGCAATTTGTATTCTTACATCGTGTTCCCTTCCTTGCAGATTCTCCTTCCACTGGGTAAGTTGTCAGTGATGGTCTATGGGTGCCTGGCATCAATTATATTTTGTGGCTACATCGTATATGATACAGACAACCTCATTAAGAGGTTCTCCTACGATGAGTACATCTGGGCTTCGGTCTCTTTGTATCTGGACATCATCAACCTCTTCCTCTCTCTGCTTACTGTTTTTAGAGCTGCTGATAGCTGAGGAGATAATTGCAGCAGCATATATTCCTTGCCTAGGTGCATATATTTCTTTTTTTGTGGGAGCGAGGGTGGTTTATGAAAAAGAATTCTTATCAATCAATAAATCCTTGTGCCTTGTACTGTTTGTAGATTGGGAAAGTGTCACGCTGCTGGTATATAGATTATAGAATATAGTTGATTAAAGATGGAATTTTGCCATGAATTGTAAATACCGTTACTATTGTCAATCTTTCTTCTATTGGGCACTCTGTTATGCTTTTATAATTTATATTCGGGTGCAGTGGTTGGTTCGTGTACGGGAGAAAGACTGATTCAAACTCAGTCATCAACGTTCCAGAATCTTTCCTAGTTTCTAGGATCCAAACATTTGGTCATAGGAGTTAGTTTTACATATTTAAATTCAAGGTTCAAATGTACATACTGCTGTATATATTCTTGTACCATGTAGGTGAAGTCATGAATGCAATACAATCCTTTTCATCAGCTACATAACTCTTATATGGTATCAGTGGCTATCTAGCTTCGATCCATGGCCTCTTCAGCCAATTCACCTTCCGATTCTGCCAGTTACCACTGGGAGAAACCAAGTCTGTTGTGTTCTTCAATTTACGTTTGAGAAATTGTCTAGTAATATAATTATTTTTTCAGCCCTATAATGCATGTCAAATGAACGGTTATAGTATATGCTCGTGAAGAAAGAAAAGTCCACTATGGTGAACAAGGTCCAATCTATAAACCTTGTCAAAACGTCAATATGCACTGGAATACATCTTTTTCATCTACTCTTCCGTTCCTGTTGGCTTGATTGCAGAGCTGCCAACAAAGCAGAGCAAATATTTCTCTAGCCTGATTTGTGTCCTGACATTTTTCCTTTGTTGAGTTGTCTATCCAGTATGGTTTATATCTTTGAATATTCATTCCATAGTTTACCCATCTGTTTGCTATCCATGAAAATGTACGGCAACAGTGGAACGATTCTTAGCTCTAGGAGACTTGATACATTCATTGTCTCCGAAAGAAAGAAAATATTCGTATGATTCTAGAAATTTAGACAGCAGATGGTATGTTCTTAGTGAAGTTACAAGTTCCCTTTGAGTCCTTGCCATTGATGATAGTTTCACGTTAAAACACATCTGCAAAATACAGCTAAATACAGGTAGTTTGAACGTTGAATGGAGTTCAGCAGTCAGCACTAGCTAGACACTGTTGGTAATTAGTATAAGTTGCGGAGTTCAATTCCCATTTCTGTCTTGTCTTTGAGCAACAATAGAGAGAAGCTTCGAAACCCCTTGAGTCCATATATCATATTCTCTTTGATTTCTACACTCGAACTCCACAATCCCCCTTGATTCTGTCTTCAATCCAAAGTATCGTCGTTTTTCACCATCATCAAACAGGTGCCTTCCTGGCCATGCTGGTACATCCGTGCACACATCTAGCACAACATCTGCAAATTTAAGAGCACAAGTTATGATTTTTGTTTATGGTTAGGGTCCCAATAGACCTCTGCGCAAGCAGAGTAAGGTTACGAAGCTAATGGCAGCTTACTCTTTTTCTTTTTGGTAATGGTTCCCACAACATGTCTGCTCTTCATTTTCAGCATCACCTGAAATGTTTGCAAGCCTTGTGATGAATGGACATGTAGCCAATTCCATCTGCTGTGAATCCTTAAAAGAAAAATTACCTGGCCTGTTAGATGTATATAAACAGAAACTATTTTCCAGTGAAGATCACCTGCAGTTACCACCAAAATGGAGTTTAATATTTTTGCAAACGAGAGCAAGATTTAGAGTCAGTGCTAATTGTAGCATTTGTTATTGATATTACCTTTGCGAGTGCGTTTGAGTAATTCACTGCCCTTAGCCAGGAGCTCTTGGCTGCAGGCACCTAGAAAATTTTCTCCATTGAAAATCTCCCCACACTCACTGGTGCTAGTATTACTGTTGCCTTTAACACAAATTCCAATCCCTATGCCTCTCTCTAGTGGTGTCACTGCGGTAATATTCCACACATCCTTCAATGCTCTTGCTTTCAAGGTTGCTGCCCCCCGTAGAGCTGCATATGAAGGTCCATATCCATCAAGTGCCAAATGCCAATAAAAGCAGACAGAAAATAAAAAAAAAAAGGACTATTACTGTTTCTCTCACTGCCCATGTGCACATGAACGTGAAAGACATAATTTACATTATGGTACTGAGGGACTAACTAACAATGAAGCTATAGACTCTAGTTGATTCTTGACTGTTGAAACAACTTACTTAGCCAATTCTGTATGGTTAAGTCAATAACATTTTGCAAAAATCTTCCAAATATTAATGTTTTGATCAATCAACTTTGGTTAAGAGTAGAGCCTAACAGTTTCTTATAAAAAAAAGTATCAGTATTATAGGGAATCGATGCTTAATGAAAGGCAAAAAGTCTACCTGTGGCAGCTGCAGCAGTAAGAGTAGTGATATCATCATGAGAGCGGACATTCACAGCTGAGCTAACCACGGAAGCAAGGTGGTCTCGCTCTGCTCCCATTGCTTCAGCAGCCTCTACACACTGCGCTGCAACTAATGTGGCTGCAGAAGCCACAGCCATGTCTGTCTTGGCCATCTTCTCATCCTTGCCGGGTGCAGATGAGGCCGCTGTTGCAGCCGCAATGGCTGCCACAGCAGCGGCCACTGCAGCCACTGAAATAGCAGCGTGCAGCTGAGCATTATGGGTTCTGTTCTCTTCTTTCTTCTTTTCTCTTCGGTCTTTCAACCACCTTCCGACAGTCTTGGTTCCTGAGCAAGCGGTGCCGGTGCAAATAGCAGCACTGGCTCGTCCACCATTGAATAAGGGGTGAATAGAATTGTTTGCCCGAAAAAACTGCAGTAACATTGATGAGGCTAAGCATTACTTTTTCTTTGGATTCTATATATGGCAAACATATACTAACTCCGTAATTTCAAATTCAGCTTATTTTGAATTTTCCTTTCTTTTTTTTTTTGTTTTGATAAGATTGTCATCGTTGTATTGATTTAACATTATAGAACTCTTTCAACTTTCATCTAAAAAAATAGAAAAACAAATTATAGAACTGCTGTCAATGTTCACGGATCACGGTTGTCATTCTGAGTCACTGGCAGACATGTCTTTTCCTCACCATTTATGTTGGTGTTCATTGATTAGTTTTCATCAATTTGGCAGTGAGGAAAACCAGATAAAATCAAAGGTGCGATGATAAATCCTACAAATCTTGCTTGTGCCAGCTCTTTGCTAACTCTACCCACCAGTTACACTAGAAGATAACTTATTTGCACTGTTCTTTCTAGTAAAATGCCAAATCAGATTATTTCTACCCTACTTGTAAAAAGGCCAAAACGAGAAGGTTGTTTCCGTGAATGCAGAGAGAAGGGGCACTGGACAGGCAATCTCTTTGCCCTGTTGTGAAACCATCAGCAAACCCCGCAAGTTGACTGGAATACATGACATGACCACTGTCTTACACCTTTGATCAGTAATCTGCGTCATTACCCCCTCCAGCAGTCTGCTGGTCTTATCCAAAAGTTATCTTCAAAATGTAAATTTTGAAGTGAAAAAAGTCATTTCCCATTTTTCTTTGCTTTCACATTTTTTTTAAATTTTTTGGGGGGAGTAGGGGGAGATAAAGTTGATCCCAACTCTCGTTAAAGACCTCAAGCAGCAAGGACTAGGCACCAATATTGACCAATTCATTTTTGGAAAATGTTACTCTTACACATATGTAAAATAAATTTCTTATTCTTCTTTTTCTTCATAAAAAAAAGTGTAAAAAAAAAAGTGTAAGTAAAAAATGTAGGAATAATATTGTTGACTGTAGAAACCTTCCTGCTATGAAGCCATGGGAGCAAAATTAAGCTATTAGATGGGGCCCTCAAGTTGGTTTACAATTTTTTTTTTTTGCATATTTTTATTATCTTTCGGTGGCTTTTAAGAAGACGGTCTTCATCCGTGTCTGGTAAGCTTTATCAGAGCAGACAAAAGCAAACGCTGTATTTTCCAGAAAAGAAGGAAAGTAGTAGTAGAAGTGGAAGTAGTGCACTGGCTCAAGTTCAAGGAACCAAAACAGGGCATCAAAAAGTGAGGTTGGCGAAACAACACTATTGCCCTTGTAAGAAATCTCTATTCCCTGCAAAAGTTTAGTCACATCCCCAACCTCCTCGCCCCTCCCGGCCCCACCATACAAGGCAAACCAAAAGGAAAAGGGAAAGGAGCAGAGAGAGATACCTTAACGACATCGTCAAATTCATCAGAAGGAGAAATTGGTGGGCTATCTGTTCCGGTTAATGAACAACCACCGTTCAAAGGTTCGCTGCTGTGAGACAGTCTACCTGACGTCAATGGCGAAACTTCCTGTAACATAAAACGATTTCAAAACCCACATTCTGATATGAAGAGAATGACAATGGCTGACGAATATTCTAGTCAGAAGGTCAAAACATAAATTTAAATTATAGAAACTCCTCTGTTTTTATTTGTGCTTCTGGTTGCCTTAATGGGAAAATTCAGCAAAAAGAGTAGAAAAAGAAAGGGAAAGAAACAAAAACCTCTTCTTTCTAGACATTTATCTGAGGGCTGAGCATCAAAGTAATGAGTCTCAGATAGCATTTTACAATGAAACTGGACGAATGTACTTAAAGAGTAATGCATTATACACATTCCTGTTTTGGTTTCTTTTCTCTCGTTGATTTTCAGAGAACTTAACAGAGGATTAAAACTTGTACAAAACAGAGCTTAGGAAACACCTCTCTTGCGGACTGTGACATAATGCGCTCAAGGACAAGCTGCGAAGTAGCAGAGGAAGCGAAAGAGAACTGATTCCCAGACAGAGTTGAGAGCTCCTCAGGCTTGCCAGCAGTGTCTTCGGGAATGGGAGTAGTCCCGCAGCAAGACCCGTCAGCAGACTTCGAAGGTATGCAAGAAGAAAGAGGTGGTTGAGGTGCTACAGCTTTGGATACCTCAAGAGCAGAGGCACTCCATGACCTCGACAGAAACTCCATTGGCACTCTCGGACTCTCCGGCAGATGGGTACCTCCGGCCGGGAGGAGTTCCGGCCGGCGACCATTGATTCTGAACTTGGGCTCCATGTCAGGGCCTGAGGGGTGAACTCTTGTGTGGGGTGGTCTTGAATGTTTAGAGAGGTGGCGGCCTAAAGCTTTATATAACTATATGGAGTGGGATTTTGAGGAACCAGGATCCAGGCCCTGGTCAGCAAACAATAAAGTGGGCTAAAGGGTCTAAGAAGTGGTCAAACATCATGTGGCGAGGACTAAGTACCTTGTTAGTTGTTATGAAGACCACTAGGAAAAAAAAAGTGTTACTTTGATATCTGCTCTGTGCTTTACTGCTATATATATAGAGATTAAGGATTCACACGCAATATTTGCATTCATAAGTGGCTTTACTGGCTGGCTCCACTTAGATTTGTTTCTTAACCAAAGATAGATGTATATTTAAGTATTAAATTAGTGTTAGTAAGTTGGTGAGAATCCACATTTCATATTATTACTTAATTGAAATATGATCACTTTGTATAATTATGCATAGTCCTGATTAAATTTTCAATATCGTTGTTCAACATATTATTGAGCTATAAGTGACTGATTTAACTATCAATGCCAAGCAATACTAACAAATAATATTTTTTTATCATTCGTGCTTTTAAGGATACAATTCACATGACAATGGAAGTGGACTTAGGAGTATAATATAACATTACAGATTTAAGAGAAAGGAATCTAGTTGAATGCTGCACATGCCCGCATCCCAAAGGAGACACAGAAATTTTGGGTGAGAGAGGACTTAATTATGATGACAAAAAGATAATGCAAGATAAACAAGATGATTTGGGGCAAGTTTTGGGAATGCAATAATTGTAGTTTCATGATATATAATCTTACAGTTATTTGGGTTATGTTATGTTCAAATCATGACTTGCGGGAATAGCTACTGTGAGGTGCACCAATTACGCCACTAAAAAAATGATTGAATGTGATGTGCATTCACGCCTCACAGCATAAGCATACAAGCCTTGAAATGACTAGTGAGAGCAGACCAAATCAAATTCCCAAACCATTACTATTTATTTGAATTGTCATCTAAACAATATATATTCATTGACATCATTGCTGTTTAATTGGCATAGCAGTTACGCAGTTGGACCATTCAAAGAGACCAACAGTGGAAGAGACGAAGGTTAAATTAAACCAGCCAAGATACAACTGTTGTCAACATGTCACCCCTGCCCTGAGTAGACATAAATTTTGCTCCTTGGTTGGAAGAATGAAGTTGTTTTCTTCTTTAACAACTTCTAGCTAAATTGACCTCCAACTGTAAATAATAACTTAATAAGAGCTTCAAATATTGTTCGAAAAGTAGAAATGAAGTTATAAATGAGTTTCATCATGTTATGTATTATGTGCAAGAATACATGTTAGTTTTACAGTATGGTTCTTAAGTAGAAAAGTGCTAGTTTAAGGTAAATGATTTCTTGACCGAATTCAAAAATTTATGACAACTACTTTGGGCAGAGTTTTGAAGGAGGAATCAGAAAGTTGCAGCCTTGACATTACAGAAAATTTTCAGTGGGCCTATAGGGATTTGGGGATGAGGTGAGACCGTGAGAGTGATGCTGTTCCTTCTTGTTGTAGGAGTTGGCAACGTCCAAGACCGACATGTTAGGAAGTCCAAACAAGTAGCAGCCGAACCAATTTTCACCACTGTGTAGGACACAAAAGCTGAGTTCCAGAAGAGGACCTGTGCTAAAATGCGCGTGCCTAAAGGCGTCATCAGCTCCTGCTTTTTCAATCTTTCAGCCATGAGGCCAGGAACACAATCTCAATCCCCTCTCATTATTTTCTCTGAAGAAAAAAGCAAAAGGAGATGGGAAACAACAGCCTTCGCTTTTTGGTTTGGAAGTATTTTGTTCTGTCCTTCAGAACTACTGGCAAAAGATATAAGCTTTATTCCTTTTGCCTCGCTTTCTCTCAATGATAATTGCTCCTTTCCATTTCAATTTGCAATTAAAATGTATTTCGCTATTATTTTCAAGAGAAAGATCTTTTTTCCCCTCGAGTAATTTACTTTTAAAGTCAATTTTAGTTACCCTTTTGGACCACCAAGGTAAGGAATGAGAAAGTGAGACCTATTACCTGGTGGCTACTTCGTTACAAAAAAAAAGTACACAGGCATCATTTTTCTTTTCTTCTTTCATACCCTTTTTCTTTTAGAGTAAACTTTTATTTTACACAACACATTAATCATATATTTATAAGTATGTGAAAATAGTTTTTGAATGACAAATTCATCCACCAAAATGATCTAAAAAGGTCATGGTCTGATATTATATTAGCCTTTCATTTTGAACTATTTTAATAGATGAAATCACCATTGAAGAGTTATTTTGATGTTGTCTATGAATAAAATATTAATATAATGTCACTTATATCTTTAAAATATCAAAATTAAGGTTTATTCTTTTTTTTTTCCTCAAAGTGTTTTCTTTTTCTGATTTCCGCGCAAAATTGCAAACCTGTTCCAGGTCAGTTGCGCAATGTGCTACATCAAAAGGAAAGACTTCTACATGTGATTATATGGGTTTTGTAGGAATAATAGATGCATGTAAAGTTCCTCTAATTGATGTGTGCACGTAAGCTTTGGGTGAATGAAGGCACAACACCGAGACTCGAACCTTCCCCGACAAATATTTCCGGACACTTTACCAAGTATCAGCGCAGAAAAGGCCGAAAGAGAAAAGGAATAAAATGCCGGTCGATTCTTTATTGGCTAGCGACTGGAAGAATAAGCATTGTTTTACTTTTTATATATGATAAGGTCATTTGTACCGTTTTTTATTCCTTTTTAGAGGCTATAGGAACAAAAATGGAGATCGCTTGCACATGATGTAGCCAGCAGATTCAACCTTAATCAAAGTATATTATTATAAACCAGACAAGAGGGGGAGAGAAAAAGGACAAGGGAAATAGAAAGTTCTCCGGTTAAATTGAAGTTATATTAACTGAGATACAAAGTGTATGTATTATTGTCTAACTCACTTTACAATTATATATATTCTAAAAAGAATGTACCGATACATAATCAGTGAAGTTAACTTCTCATAATTGATTGCATTGACAGAGGGTATACATTGAAAGAGGACTAACCAGAAACTAGTTATGTATCTGATTGCAAACCGCTGCCACCATAATACTGCTTTTTTGTCTCCCGTGAGAACTCTGCAAAAGTCACCCCATCCTTCAACCGTGATGAAAGTGGTGAAACTTTTTTCTCAATTTCGTGACTCAGTTTTTAGTTATCCTGCCCAAACTGTTCCTCTTCAGATGCCACTAAACTCTGACCATTGAACATCAAGTTTGCATGACGATAAGGGATTTTATTCCATGCGGGCTGCAGAAATACAATAAAGTTTCTCTGCTTAAATTTTCAAACTTTGCAGGTCAATAAATAGAGTGCAGGGTTGAGCGAAGCTTCCCTTTTCAGATTATATCAGCAGATTCCCTAATTTGAATGATAAAACTGTCAAGAGGGGCCTTCACCCTCAGGACAATTTTCTTGTCGGGATCATAGTATCATGCATCTGCAAAGATGTGTTGCCCAGTTGATGATGCACATTCATCACAACATGATGCAGGAAATGGATCTTCTTTTTTGGTTGTCATTGAATAAGATGGCAAAAGAAAGAAGGGAGCTGTTAGAACAGTGAATATATCATAATCATAATGCCACTGCTGCCACAAATTTGAATGAATTCCACATGAATTAGCATCATGGGCAATTGAGTTCAACTCCGATCCATCCAATGGTTTCTGCCCATTCATAATTAAGTAGCCCTGACCTTATCCCTCTTCATATTAGCCCATCTTTTGCCAGTTGCCCTGTTCCTCTCAACTTATCCCCTTTGCTGCACATGATTCCAATAGTTCCTGCTCTAACTCATTCCCACCAATAGGTCTATCAAATATTTGAACAAGGCAAAGCCCTAGACTAGTTCCATCACACAAAGTCCTAAGTGCACGTTTACCATAACTCTTTGAAGGTACTTCCAAGATTCTTGAATTCCATAAAAAAATCTTTGATGATTCTATTCATAACGTGATTGGTGATCTGTTCCACTACTTGGTTTAATTTTGGTCAATTCTGGTGCCTGTGCATATGTCAGTTGCAAAGCAAAAGAGGACACACTCCTATCTGGATTTCTCGAAGGAACATACATCAGTACCCAAGTTAAGCTCCAAGGAAAGCATGCAATTGCAAGCACAATGAGAACATCTACAAAATTGAATTAATTGTAAGCCCCAGCTTGATGTTTGTATAATGAAATTTTACATAAACAAATGGCAAATAGCACGCCAATTAACGCATGCTCAAAGGAGTAGGTTTACACCACATAGAAATTCACCACACGACCATCACTATGGTCAAGCTCGTATCGTTTCAGTATCTCCTTCGCTTCTTCCGTGATCTTGTAGATGCAGAGAACCAGAGAAACCCTTGGAGGAAGAGAACACCACCATCACTATGGGCCTGCGTTTGTCTTTAGTGGGCCTACAATTCAGGCGCAACATGGCCCATAGTCCTTTTTCTTTCTATTTTTTTTCACATAAAAATGTCACAGTTTAATTAAACCTCTTGTAGCCTACAGCTAATGACTTATTTTTCTTTGTTGTGATGACAAATATTTTACTTTTTTTAATGAACAAAAATAACATTCTAACCCAACCTAAATTGACCAATAATAGATGTTATTGTGTGAAGAATCACACAAATTTTTGGCTCTATTTTCTCTATACTAAGTCTTATACAAACCTTGTGTTATATATTTATATTAATAAATATTTTACAAAAAATATTTTATTGATAAATTCATCATCAAATAATGTTTTGACAGTAAACTTAAATATGGTATTGACAATCATGATCCATGTTTCTTTTGATTTTTATTAAAAAAAATTATAATTAAAATTATATTGTGTTGAAATGTATAACTAATTTAGAAATACTGATCATTTCATCTTATTTAGTTGGTGAGGAAATCATTAAATTTAAATTATTTGTCTAATTACTTTTTTTTCAAATAATAACTAATTCTTTATGATAGGAAGAATCTCAATTGAGATCGAGATGGCTACACCATAGTACCACCACAGGTCCACGGTCACTGT
This sequence comes from Castanospermum australe, assembly GCA_019955255.1. Classification (NCBI taxonomy): domain Eukaryota; kingdom Viridiplantae; phylum Streptophyta; class Magnoliopsida; order Fabales; family Fabaceae; genus Castanospermum; species Castanospermum australe. The sequence continues at coordinate 429,635 of NSJW01000209.1, forward strand.
GTCTGAGCTAATTTGTGTGTGTAGTACGCAATTCACTGGTCGCAATCGTTAGGCTTCCCAGCTAATTTTGCTTTCAAACATATATTGATCTAATTTGTAAGGATGTTTTGGTTAGATTACAGTAAACATACGAACGTGTCACCAAAAAGGATAGAAAAAAAAAAAAAGTAAACATACAGACTCAGACTATTTTACCTCCACGTCTCTAGGTTATATTTGAGGGTTTATAAAAAATAAGAAAAAAAATTTTAAAAAACAAAAGAAATGAAAGAAGAGAAATATAAAATTAATTAATAAATTACTCTTTTCTTATTAAATATTTTAAATTCTTTAAAAAATTTTAAATTAAAAACACTTTAAAATATGTAAAATACTAGGTGATATTTAGTTTGTTTTTTACTTTTATTTTTAATTTTAATTATAAAAATATCACTTTATTTTCAATTTGTTTCTTACTTTTAAAATTTTGTCAAAGAAATAGTGAAAATAAAAATTTCTCTTTGTTACTTGTTTTTATCATTTATTTCATAAAAGTTTGAAAATAGATTAAAAATAAGATGACATTTTTATAATTAAAACTAAAAACATATTAACTAAAAATAAAAACAAAAAAACAAACTAAACACCTATATAGTCAAAAAAAAAATTTAAATTTTTGATAAAATAATTTAATATATTTTTTTATTTTTAAATTAGTAAATGATTCTCATAACTTAATTCCATCAAGCAACTCTTATTTATTCTGTTCAAATTTTATCAAAAATTTTGATTATTTTTTTCTAATTATGTAACATTATTCTTAAAATATTCATAAGAAAGAGTTTTGACAATTTACTTAAAAATCTTCATTTCTTTTTTCTCTCTTTTTATAGAAAATGTTTATGATAAAACTATCACTTTTTTTATTTTTCTTCTCTAATCTCTTGTCCAAAGCCTTAATTTTTCTACCAAGGATTCCAAGGGTCGACTAACATAAAATGTTCCATACGGCAAAACAAATTATCATATGCAGATGATCAAATCATCAAATAGCGAATCACACTGGTTGAGGATGATCAACATTTCGCTATCTGAATTCTGAAGCACACCCAGTACTGCGGACATCTCATGGAGAATGCCAATGCCAATGCCAATGATAGAAGCCACTCTTCATATTCTAACGCCAAATATACAACTATGTCCATGTACACTATCTGATGGCAATGAACATAAAAGTGCATCAGAAAACCTTAGACCACAGTTTCTTTGAAGCTCTTGGTCAACCAAATAGCTGTTTCCCTCGGAGAAACCTTCTCTGTACCGAATGGCTTCAACAACACCCCAAGCTCTTCGAACCTCTCTTGTTGTAGGAGCCGTGCACTGAACTCGAGCAAACCCTCCAATGCCTCAGCACGTTGCTGGTATGACGACGTGTCAAATCGACGCTGATGTAACTCAGCAGAGGGACGGCTTGAAACAATAGTAGTCACATGCTCAGAGCATTCACTGCCATGTAGACCTGGAGCACCAGGACAAGCATCACTGACTCTGGTAGCAGTAGGGACACTAACTTTGTCCACAACCTGGATTGTGCATTTGTCCTTTGTGATTGAGCAGTCAACACTCCCTGGTGAACTAGACGAGCACTGGACCGATGTTGATGATGTTCCACGGACATGGAAGAAAGGATCCTCACAAGAGGCCAGAGGGAATTCTGCAATCTTGTCAATTCGTGGTGCATTGACAGAAACATCAGGAGAGTCCACACTTCGAAGGAGACCGACATTGGCTCTGTAAGGGGTTGCTGTGGCTATGGCTCTTGTAGGCAGTGGAAGGGATGCTCTACGAGTTGGTGGGGGAAATTTTCCAGCTGGTGTATGAGATACTGGAAGCTGAAATGATAAGCAAACAGAGAGATCAATATATAGCCCGGATTCTCTAGTAACATATTAACTCTCTTCACTAATTCAAACATTGGAAACCTCACCACCAATTACCACCAATTAAGCTCCACAGAAAATTAATGCAAAATCATTATCTCATGAAAGTTGACATCTGATCCAGAGTATTCAGAATGATCTTTGCTAATGTATGAAGTACACACCATACATGCATGCAGCATCACACCAGCCTAAACGTATCATATATGATATAAATTCAAATAACAGAGCCATTATCTAAGAAAATTCAAACCCAAGTTTCCCTCTGTTAAAATTTTATAGAATTATGATCTGAAGATGACATAATTCTCAACTCCCATCATTGTGATGAGGTTGAGAAGTTAATTCAATCAGTTTCTTCTGTGACAGCCATCAAGAGAAATGGAGCTATTGAGACGTGTAGAGTATGAACTTACAGAATCACGCTTTGAACCAGTACGGGATATCTTTGATGGCGTGGTTGTCTGCCCTCTGGGGGTGGCAGAATCTTTAGCTGCTCTCAATCTCGGGGTTCTATCAACAGTTGAGAACTTTGTGGCTTTTGATTTGTTAGTATTGCATTCTTCACGGAAACAGCCAGCAGATAGTTCATAGAGTTTCTCTTTTGAGCAAGTGGAGAATCCATGTGCTTTTTGAGTAGAACACTGAGAATCTCGTTCAGTTCCAGAAATACTAGGATTCAAGGACCTGTCATTGCTTAATGACAAGCCTTTATCTTGGTCAAAAAGAGAAGAAACAGATTCTGGCTCTACAAATCGAGTTCTCCTTACATAGTTTGACTCAGGCCATTGGAATGGAAAAGTACTTCGTCTGGGGCTATTTAATTTTAGGTGAATTTTAAGAATGTAAGGCTGAAGATGTGGATGATTTAGTAACTCTGCAGCCTGTCAAAACAAACTGCGCTTAATTTGTTTCGAATAAATCCACCAAAATAAAGTAAACCAAGGAACAATACGAAGGAGATTTTGCATAGACAAGTTACACAAGGGTGAGAAAAAAACAAAGTACACTTCAGCAAACCAATTTGCAAATACAGCAGTGCCTTGCATGAATTTTTCCTTTTTGGGTACTAAAATGTTTAGTAGGGCTTACATGAAATGTATTACGCACATTTGCTTAAGAAAATGTTTACACTTCAAATTCCAATATAAAATTCTTAAATAGAATTGTGCTTCATAAAACAGAAACGGACATTAAACTAATAACTATGATGACAATGATGATAATAACAAGGAATTGAAACTACATTATATTTGGTCATGTTAGAACTGGACCAGAACACAGGAAATTTAGATGAAAAATAGCAATTATATCTCCTCTGCTGCACTGATATCAATGATACCAGAACAGTGGGGTCGTACGGAGTATTACAGAGCTGGTATAAAAGTGAAAAGAAGGAAAAATTACAGTAGATAGTTCAGAATAATTCGAGAGTGTCTAATTCTCTCCTCCCACTACTTTCCTCACACTTTTCCTACCTCCTCAATTCTCCTCAACTCCTATATACTCTCCTAATTACAAGAGTCACACTTCCCTCCCACTTCCACTTCAGCAAACTCAGACGTGAGAGTTAGTTATCAGAGGTCACCCCAATTGCAGTGCTGTCCTAGGGGTCTGATCCCCTACTCTTCCTAAATCTCTTCCTAAAGTACACCCTGGACATCCGTGGAAATAACGTGGACGAAATTTAGGGAGGCTGTTCTCCGGCATTTTCAACGGGCAATGGCCGGAAACCCATTTGAGATTCTGCTGGGTCTTCGACAAATAGGTACCATGGAGGAGTTCAGGGAAAGCTTTAAGTTGATATCGGGGCCGTTGAGGCATGCTGATGAAGACATGTTAAAAGGGGTGTTTCTAAATGGACTTAAGGAGGAAATAAGGGCTGAATTAAAACTCCACAACTCCACAGATTGGATTCATTGTTTGATCTGATGGATCAGGCCCAACTTATTAAAGAAAAGAATTGGGCTTGTGGAAGGGTTAGTCCAATTGGAGGAAAGGGGTCAGGCTTGAATTATGAACCAGCCCAGTCCTCTAAAACTATATTAGTGGATCTGGGGGGTAAGCCCAATACTGAAGTCCACAAAGGAGGACTTAGTGCTGCTACAGCCAACTCTAAGACTGTTTCTCAGAGGAGCAACACAGGAGACAAGGCAGCAAGGGAAGGAGTGGGAAGTAGTAAAAAAGGAGGGTCCAGGAGACTCTCTGACACCGAATATCAAGACAGAATAAGGAAGGGACTTTGTTTTCGATGTGAAGAAAAATGCAGCCCTGACCATGTGTGCAAGAATAAACAATTCCACCTGCTGATTATTGATGCTGGAGATAAGGATGACAGGGAACTGGAACTGGAGCAGAAGCAGGACAAGGAGGAGGAATGGGCATTGCAACTTTCCATGAATAGCATCATGGGAATGACATCCAAGAAATCTCTCAAACTCTGAGGAGAAATAGGAGGGAAGGAAGTAGTAATGCTTGTAGACTGTGGGGCCTCCAACAATTTCATAGCAAAGGGAGTTGTTCAGGAGCTTAATCTCCCTATTTCTGACGCTCCTAAATAATTGGTTGAGGTAGGGGATGGACATAAGGTGAGGAGTAAGGGAGTTTGCAGGGGAGTAGTGTTACATATGCAAGGTGTGAAAGTCACTCAGGATTTCTATTTGTTTGAGCTTGGTGGGGCTGATGTGGTACTTGGGATGAATTGGCTTGAGTCTTGGTGTGATAAGGGCAAACTTCAAGGAGTTAACCCTGAAAATAGAAATGGCTCAAGAGTATGTGACAATTAGAGGAGAACCATCTCTCTGTAAATCTCCAACATACTTAAGAGCAATGATCAAGGCCCTACATAATGAAGGAGAGTGTTACTATGTGGAATACAAGGGTGTTACTATTGGACAGCAGCAAGACAACCCACCCTGGGCAGAGTTGCAGGCTGTACTAACTGAGTTCGATGACCTTTTCCAAGATTCACAAGGGCTACCACCCGAAAGAAGACAAGATCACGCCATCAACTTAAAGGAGGGAGCTCAAATTCCGAACTTGAGACCCTATAGGTACCCTCACTACCAAAAAAAAATGAGTTAAAAAAAATTGTTGATGAAATATGTTGACTGCTGGTATAATTAGGCCTAGCAATAGCCTATATTCTAAGCCTAATTAATTTTGGTAAGGAAGAAAGATGGGGGATGGCGCTTTTATGTCGACTATAGAGCTTTAAACAAAGTTACTATACCTGACAAGTTTCCTATTCCAATCATAGATGAGTTTGCTTGATGAATTGGGTGGGGCGAAAGTGTGAGGAAAGTAGTGGGAGGAGAGAATCAGACACTCTCGAATTTGTCTGAACTATCTACTGTAATTTTTCCTTCTTTTCACTTCTATACCAGCTCTATAATACTCCATACGAACCCCACTATTCTAGTATCATATTGATATCAATACAGCAGAGGAGATATAAATGCTATTTTTCATCTAAATTTCCTGAGTTCTGGTCCAGTTCTAACATAAAACTAGCTTAAGTTCCTGAAATCCCATACATTTATTTTTATCCAATTACACATTTTCCAGTAACCAAGTCTCGAGTAACTCAAACAACAAGAAAAATAGCTCATTGCAGCGTATATGGAGCTTGAAGAGCAATATGCCATAAGAATAGAGCCTGGGAAATCAATCGATAAGAATTGCTCCACTACCTTATACCGTATAAGGTGAAAAACTAAAAGCCAAAATTATTAAAACGAGAGAATATGAAACCAAAAAATCCAAATCTGAATTTAAATTTATCAGGCTGTGATGATATCCGGCTCATATATATCAATCAAAGACTATAAGGTGAAAAACTAAAAGCCAAAATTATTTAAAAAAATAGAAAAAAGAGAAAATATGAAACCACAAAATACAAATCTGAATTTAAATTTATCAGGCTGTGATGATATCGGGCTCATATTTACCAAAGACAATCAGATGTAAGCCACTTATAGACAATGACATCTGCATACCATTTTTCTTCTAAGGAGTAAGGACTAGCTTTTATCAATTAATCGGAATCCATGTCTTGATAAAAGAAAAAGAATGCCCAAAAGAGAAGACATACAGTTGGCCTAAGCTCTGGATTTTTCCGCAGCATAGTTTTGACAAGCCCTCGACTGAAAGAAGAAATATATTTATCATAATAAGTTACACAAATCATGTCACTGAATAAGGTCCAAAAGTGGGAAAAATGAAGTATACAAAATCAAGAATGAGAGTCAACAAGATATATCCAGATCAGGAGGTATATCAGGAGTTAGATGCAATAGGATTGCTCACAGCTAACCAGAGTTATCATTGCGAAATCTATAATGGTAACCAAATCCCATGACTGAATTACTTGCCATCCTTCTAGTTCTCTCATAATGAATGGTAATATTATGTGAATTGAGTATATTGAAATATGTTAACGTTTTTAAATGACGATAGAAGAGCACTTAAATTTCCAATTGCGCAACAATTTTGAAAGCCTATCGGCCACAGGGAGGACATAAAATCTAATGGTAGGCCTAACAAACTACGAATGCGTAAACCAAGCATTGACATTATTCGAGTTCTGTAGGCATAAGCATTAACATATTATTTACATAAAACGGGCAAAAATAGATAAAGTTTCTAAACAACTTAAGATTCTTAGGAAATAGAGGACTCACAAAGCACCAGAATACATAGTTGGTAGTGGAGCCACTATAGACTTGTTTATTTTGTTAATCAATGCTTGCATATCCTGCCCAGATGAAGACAACATAAAATTATGTTGTGCTCCAACAACATAATATATAGTGTTTCAAATGAACGATTGTACCCCCAGAAAATTCCCCTTCTTAAGATGGAAAGTTTTGCGAATAACTTTTCATTTATAAAAAATTGTGGATAACTGCCAGCCCAAGATAGTAACTTACAAAAGCTTTAAAAGCTGGCTTGTGAGCAGCCATTTCATATATACAGCATCCTGACAAATGTCATAAAGTCAAATGCAATTAAAAAGATATTGTAAGAGGGGAAGGAAAAGGGTAATTAAGATTACGTGATCTCATGAGTACAAAAGAAATCTTCCCTACCCAAAGACCAGATATCTGACTTAGAGCCATAGGGTATATCAGCAAGAAGCTCAGGGCACATATAACTTGGAGTGCCAACAACCTAAATAAGTTCAGAGCAAGAACACACAGTAACTAATCAAGAAAAAAAACGCAGAAACAGCGAACAAAACAGTATTCTGGCAATATCACTCACTGAGGAAGCCAGATCATCAGATGTCAACATTTTAGCAAGACCAAAGTCACCTGCATCCAACATGCATAACATAAGGATAGCATACAACTAAACAAGGCACAACTTAGAGAGGTCTAAATTCTAAACACATTCATGAAGTCTAAGAGTAGTGTGAGGATAGAATGAGGAAGGCCATTACCTAGACGTATATCTTGATCTTTTGTCAAGAATATATTAGAACACTGAAAAAGATGAGGAAAAAACATCAACACAACGTCGGTCCTCAATAATCTCTGATATCCTAGCTACATAGCATCTACAGTTATTGAACTTAAAGAAGTCATTTACCTTGACATCGCGATGAAGAATATGATTTGCATGCAAGTAATCAAGTGCCATCAGCAGTTGAACAAGCCACTTACAAAGCTTCTGTATGCAAAAGTTGATAGATATTAATTATTCAATATGGTTCAAAAGAGCTTGGACATAGGAATGAAAATTATCCACCAGGCTCAGAAGTAAAAGGAGTTGCTGCAAGAGTGACCAACCTCCTCAGGAAAATGAACATTTGCCTTTTTTATAGCTTCGGCCCTGTAAAACAGACCCAAAATATAAAAAGACTACATAATTAGCAAGTAAAATATAACGATGTCTTAATAAATGCTATGATTTACTCAAATACTTGAATTCAGTGTGAAACATGACTTACATATCTCCTCCTTCACAATAGCCGATGATGATACATACAAAACAACCCTGGAAGTGAAGATACTAGCTTGCCAATTTCAGTATCATAAATTAATCAAGATTATAAACCCATATTATGCATTGCAAAAAGTGGTTCCGTTGTTAAGATTTCCATTGGTATGATAAAAAAATACATTTAATAAACAGACAAGTAAAGAACAAATGGTTAAATTTGTAGAGTTCAGAATAAGTCACTTTTGTCAATAGAAACAAAAATTTAGATTCTGCGCACTCTTAGTAAGTCAAGCAAACAAAAAGGCAACAGAACAAGTAAAAGCAACAGAATTAGAAAGTACTGATTGGAACAAAGGCTGACCTTTTCTACCCAGGAATCTTTATACTCCACAATGAATGGATTTTGAACTTTAGAGATAAGCTCCATCTGCAAAACAAGGAACCGACAAAGCATCTTGCAATCTAAATAAACTAGAAGGACTATTATTTTTCACATTTTTAAGATATAAACCAACAAGGAGAAAGAAATTTATTCTAAATATTACATTAAAATTCAAATGTAATACTGACTAAAATGAGCAAAATAGGCTAAAGATCAACTTTATATTCTCAAGCTGCAAAAAACCTGGCAAAACATAATATAAAAAAAATCTATATGAATGTTTCATTTTCAACATCACAACATATTGCCATGCATACTCCTTCCATAAGGAGAAAAGGACAATCATTCATCAAAATGCATAGAAGGAGGTAAGCCAATTATGAACTCAGATTCAGTTTTCCTCCAACATTAGAGAAGCGGGAAGGAAAAAGGAGAGTGGAGTACCTCCTGGTGGGCAGATCTACGGGTTCTTTCAGTCTGGCGGGCAAGGCGGATCTTCTTGAGGACATATCTAAAATGTTAATGACATAAATAAATAAAATACACCATGTGATATGTCAGCTTATCAGTATATCTACATGCATAGGATATCTTACATCCTAAATCACATTTGAACATAGAGTGTGGTATCATCCTCACTTTTTGTTTTCGTGCTTGTGCCTCACAAGTAGAGCAGAACCAAAAGAACCTTTGCCAATCTGTTCTAGAATTTCATACTGCTCCATTTGAACTAAAATCACTTCAGTTCCTACTATCATTGATGGAGTGACATTCCTGGAAATATTAGCAACATTAAGTTCATCACAAAGTAATAATAATAGATGCACATGTAACGTAACATGATTAATCCCCCGCTACAAATATGTGAAGCTATTTACAATAACAATAAAAGATAATCAGAACAATATGATGCACCGAATTTTCTTGGTAGCCCTTGCCACACATATTATGACAACATAATTTACAAATCAAACTCCAGGTAATAGTGTTATCTGACAGACTCTACCACTGAGGATTGAGGAATTAGACAATCAGTTTTCAGTTCAAGAATGCATTTAGACAAGGAGTTACATCAAACCACAAAGGCCCATTGCCTGATGTTGGATCACCAGCACAGCCACATGACATGTGTGTGGGGACTTAACATTTTGACTGGCAACTGAAAGCTCAATCTAGTTCCCACAGAACTAGATCTGGGCATAGAAATAGAGCAAGGCTATGAACTGGTAAGTATTTTTGACACTTTCTGACAGACTTGTACCTCCCTCAACAAGGGAGTCATCAGTTCCAACATAAATGTGGTAGATCCTGAAGGTTCTGCATGGTCACACTATGCATATAGTTGTATAAGAAGCATAAAAAGGCCTACGATACAAAAGATGTGTAATAAAGGGGGCACCAAATGTGACCAACCAATAGCAGTTTCATTTTTTAACTTCCTTTAATTGTTCATGACATAACCGCCCTCCAAATTGGTTTGTGTGCATAAATAACTATGAGGTTTAGCTTTAAGGACAATTACTCAGAATTGTTGAATATGTTTGTCCACAAGATCTTCAGTTCAAGCTCACTCGGTAGCCATGTTTAAATATATTTTAACACTACGTCCGTTTTAATCTGTCGGGACCACCCATAGTACAAAGCTTAACAGCTCCAACTCCAAGGATTGATCATTCTTATGTCCATCTACTTATTAATCTTATCCAGGAGGAAAAACAGTTTACAAGGCCCCAAAAAAGATTTTTCAGGGAAAAAAAGTACAATTTGCTAGTTACAAAAATGGAACAAAGTGCAGAAGATCAACTTGATAGAAAAGGCCAATTACATATTATTTTTCCAAGTTATCGTAGTTACTAATAATATGGCCATAGTTGAGACTATCAAGTTGACAGTTATTATACCCCATCTTTTGACAAGTTGCGAAATTTGAGTATGAATTAATCAGCAAACATATAGGTTTTCTCCGAAAACGAAAAGTGTTCCGACATACATGCTAGTTTTCCAGTTATGAGAAATGAAACGGAAACCCAAGATTCAACCTGAACATGGCAATGAAACGGTGAGAAAACTACCAAGAACATACAAAACAGAGCAAAAAGGCAGCAAACCCAGAAAGTAAAACAGTAAACAAGAAGGGAAGGCATTTCCAATTTCCTGGTAAGAGAAGAACAGTGAATAGAAATGAATGTTACCTGAATTCATGGAAAGATAAAGAAAATCTGCAGCTCCAATCTGTTGCTCAAGGCAATTTTGCAAAGTTACTGGGAAATTTCTAGTTGCAGTTTTGAGGCCTGTGTCTGTGAGACAGGTACAGGAGCAGGAACAGAACACCGCAACATCTATTAAAAGATCCTTTTAGCCTTTACCCATTTAATATAATATTCAATTTCTAATTTTCTATTTTTAAAATTCAATCGATTTATCAGAAACTAGAAAGAGAGAGCGCGCCAAAACAAAAAGAATTAGAACGAACGCAAAAGCGACGTATAAATTCAAATTCAAATACCATCAAAACGACAAAACTCAGAGAGAGAGAGAGGATGCGGATGTTGGGTCCAAGTCTAAAAAGCGTACTCGTGCAAGAGAAAGCTCTGAAAGAGAAATAAAAGTGCGCGCGTGAGGGTGCCAATGTGGACGTGGCATCATATCTTAGTTTAAGGGTGTCAATTAGATTGGATAAATTCATAAATTCGTGAGTTTTAATTTAATCTAACTCATAATTCATGAGTTAAATATAATTTATAAATTGAGTTAAGTTTAAAAATTTTTAATTTGATGATGGATTAAATTACGAGTTGAAAAAATTTTAACCCCACTCAACTCAACTCAATTCAACCTATAATTTTTTTAAAAAAATAAAAAAATTATGTTATTTTTATATTTAAAATACTAAACTTAATATTTGTTTTTTTCTCTTAAACCTTATGTGACTTATTGTATTTGACTTTTGAGACTTGTGTTATTTTTTTATATATAAAATTAAGACTTATTATATTATTTTCATGACTTGTAACTTATTGTATTTGACTTTTAACTTATTTGAAACTTTATATGTCATATTTTATTGAAACTTATTAAGTTATTTATTATAATATATAATAAATTTTTAATTTTATATTAATTTTAACATTTAATTTAGTAAATAAAATATTTTTAATGTATGTCTGACCTACGAGTTTAACCCAACCCAACTACTAATGTGCGGATTGGGTTGGTTCGGATTTTAAAAAAAAAATAATTTTCAAACCCAACCCAACCCACTGCTTTGATGACATATTAGGTACAAAAATACCTTAAATCTTACTCAACCCAACTCACGAACACCCTTATCTTAATTTATTACCAAAAAATTAATAAAAAAATTTTCAAGTATGAAATTAAAAGAAATAATTCTCTAAAATTATAAATTTTTTCACATGATAATAAATATGCTTAATTAAGATAAAAATATTAAATAAATTAAATAAATAAATTTACTGCAATTTTTTAATAATTCCAACTTTTAATTGACAAATTTAAAAGTCTATATGACTTTTACAATAGTAAAGCACCCATCACTTTTTACCATTAAAATTACATTGTGCGTGCAAGTTCATGATATTGAAATAAAATGTGGGATGAGCAAACAAATTAATGGATTGTTTTTTTTGGATTCCCACACAGCAACACGGGTTTGAAATGAAGAAATACGCGTCAACATTGAACAATAAAATATTGCTTCTTCCCAGCGTGAGTTATAAATGCTAACCTTAGAAACCAAACAAGCTCTTAACTTGCATGCTTATGTAATGGGGACGGATCAACGGTTTTATTTCTCGAGTTCATAATTTCATCACTTATCTTATTTTTATAATTTAAACTTTTTTTTTTACGTAAGAAGTGTTATCATATATATAGATTGATAAGAAGATAGAAATCTTTACCAAATATTAAACCTCTGAACATCTGAAACTAGAAATAATTGAATTACAAGTTTATTAAATCTATAATTTTTTCTTTAATATCATAAAAAACATTTTTCTTTTATACGAATCATATGTGTTTTTTTATTAATTTTTAATTAAAAACGACTATTAAACTAAAAATTATAATTATAATTTTTTAAAATATAAAATTGAGCTACTCCAACATTCATTGTTTAAAATTTGCTTCGTGGGATTATATAAGACTAAAATATCTTCCCACCCGTACGTTATAAAGAAATATAAAATGAAGACGACAGCTAATTGAAAGGACACAATAAATGATATATAATTATATTGTATATTAATCAAACAACAACTCTTCTTGTTGATGTTATATCTCTCACCTTTTAGTAAATGCATTCCCTACTTTGTTTTTTTCCATGTAATTTGGTTTTTAGTCCTTTTCAAGTCAATTCTAACTTAATCTGTCCATGTCTTATTTTTTAGAAAAGTGATTGCCCACTTAATTTATGATTTGTATCTCTTACTCGCCCGTGATATGATTATAACATTTTAATTAATGAAAAATATTAGATAATTAAAATTATTTTAATAACTCTTTGACTGATGAAAATTGTCTCTATCATTTTGTTTAGTTCAACAAGCACTCTTGATTGTACATAAATTTTAACAAAATTATATCAAAATTTCTCGAACTATATAATATAACACTACTACTTGCTAGTTAATTAGTCAAAGTAATTGATTAATGGATACTTAATTAATTACTAAAGCACGTATATATATAGAAACAAATGGGCTAAAGGATTCAATAGATCTTTGTTTTAGAAATAAAAATTGTTGTCACTTACATGTTTTAGATTATTTCAATATCATTTAGAGTAATTTTAATTTTTTCACTAATATAAATTAAAGGATTGAAATATGATAATAGTATATTTATTTGCATTGTATTAATATTTAATGTATTTATTTTAAAATCATAAAAAAATGTAAGAGGATGAAATGTGATAATAATATTTCATCTGAATTTAATTAATGTTTAATATATTTTATTTAATAATATTTATTATAATAATTTTATCTAAATTTGATTAGAGTTCAATGTCCTTTATCTAATAGCATTTATCATATTTAAGTCAATTTATATGTATAGACTAAGTATCTTAAAGTTAAAAAATAAAACAATATTTAAAGTAAGTCATTCTGTTCAATTGTATTTATATCAAAGCTTCTTTATGTTCTCTCCAAACAAATACAACGAGTAAGTTGTGTACTTACTCTTTATCATCTATCCAACTATGTAATCTATCAATATGAAGAAAAGGTAAAATTTAAAAACAAATTGTATATTAACATGTTATTATTAACAATGGTTAAGCGTAATGATAAATAAGTCACGCTTTCAGAAAAAGGTTAAAATTCAAAGTTTAAACTTTTGTGTAAGTAATTGTTAGGAGGGTTAGATGTAAAGAAATACTCTGATTAAAGACCAAAATATTAATATGTCTTGAATTTATTTAAAATATAAAATGTGTACATTAAAATTTTAAAAAAAACTAAATGAGAGAAAGAAATTAAACAAGAATATGAAACAAATTAAAAAAAAAAAGAAAAGATAAACTAGGGGTATAATCATGTTAGACTATATTAAAATAAGATGAGGTTTGTCGAGTTAAAAGAAAATATTCTATGAACGAGCCAAGGTAATCAATTTGACCTTTTAAAAACTATTAAAACAATGTTATTTTATATTAAATAATTTTTAAAAAATATGATAAAATTCAATGTAATCATATATATATACACACACACACACTAAACTACCATCTTAAATTTTTAAAAATTCACTTGATATTAATTTAATCATTCAAATATATATGACATCAAATTAATTTTTTAAAAATTTAAAGTGAGATCAAAATAATCTTTTAAAATAATTTTTTAGAAAGATCATTTTAATGTCATTTTAAATCTTTAGAGGATTAATTTGACGTCACATATCTTTAAAAATTTATTTAATGTCACTTTAAATTTTTAAATGACTAATTTAATGTCACATATTTTTTAAAAATTAAATTAATGTCAAGTGAATATTTAAAAGTTAAAAATAATATTTTAATCTTATATGCATACATACATACATATATTTATTGAGTAGAAAAAGTCAAAATTCAATATATCTAAAAATTGATGGAATCAAGTTAGACTAAAACTTATCTAATAAATTAATAAATAAAAGAGATTAGATTTTAAATTTCAATGTATTTTAAAACGATATAAAATTCAATGTATTAAAAAGCACATATAAAATTAAAGCATAATTCGGCTATTAAAAATTAAAATAAAAGAACTAACAGAACCTTGAAATCTCACAAGTTTCCTCAACCCAGAATCCACTGGAGAAAGGGTGGATTAGTAGATCTTTTGTTGAAAATTGTTTTTTTTTTTAAATCCCAGGATTGGTGGGTTTTCTTGGCGAAGATAAAGTGATCTCCTGGTGGAGAAGGCTCGAGGAATTGGTTCAGCGTTGATCAATTTGGGAATGGGCCATTGAAAATCTGGTTTGTACGCAGGGAGATAGTTAATTAATTAATTTATATATAATATTATTATTCACAATTTTAAATTTTATGGATTAGAAGAAAGTGTCTAGCAGATTATATATTGGCAAGGCATTGGTAATGTATATCCTACAAGGTCCTGAGATTTGTGAATTGAATTGGGCTCGTCTTGCTCCATGTGGTCTCCGTAAAGCTCCACAGTGGCTCTTTGATCTGGACTCTAACGCTACTGAGAAGGGCTGATATGGATTTGGGTAATCAAAAAAATGGGAGCGGATTACGGGTCTAGGTAATTGAAGGTCGACAAGCATATCCTTATCCTCGTCCATCACGATTCAAATGATGATTTTACCAGCAGTAAAAAAAAAAAAATAGTCATGGATTTGTTTTCCTTTTTTTTTAAATGTTTGTTATTTATCACAAATGATTTAATTTAATTATACCAATTATATTTTGAATTTTAACAAATGATAGTGAAATAAATTATGTATGAAAAATAATGTTTATAATTTTAAAATTAATATATACCACAACAATTTTTTTCTTTTTCTGTATATGGATTCATGAAATTCTATTGAAAAGATTTATCTTCTTAGAAATGGTACAACAGAAATCATAGACTGTTAGATTTAACAAAATGTCTATGATTTATTCGTGTCATAAAATTACTTACGAATTGTTTGTATATTAAAAGTGATGTCACTAATAATGAAAAGTGCAGTTCAATTTTTGAGAGTTTTATGTCATAGAGAGAATCATATCATTATACTTTTAGTTCATTAAAAAAAATCATATAATAAAACTAGACTTAGTTTTTTGTGTTGTCAATTGCCCAAATAATATAACAATCCTGAAAATTTTATAATTTATATTATTCATCAACTTTCTTTTTTCCCTTTCAAAATCGGTAATAGTTGGAATCGCATCTTGAATCATGACATTGTTTGTTTTTTTCCTTCAGAGTAAGAAGCAAATTCTTCTCTCCTTCAAAATATAAATTATAAAATTTTCAGGATTGTTATGTTATTTGGGTAATTGACAATACAAAAAACTAAGTCTATTTTTATGACATATTTTTTTTAATGAACTAGAAATATAATAGTATGATTCTTTCTATGACATAAAATTCTCAAAAATTAAATTGTATTTCTCATTACTGAGGATATATCTCACTTTCATTATGCAAACAACTCGTAAGTAATTTTATGACACGAATAAATCATAGATATTTTATTAAATTTAACCGTTCTATGATTTCTGTTGTACCATATTTGTCCTTTCTAAGAAGATAAATCTTTTCAATAGAATTTCATGAATCCATACACAGAAAAAGAAAAAATTGATGTGATATATATTAATTTTAAAATTATAAACATTGTTTTTCATAATAATTTATTTCACTATCATTTGTGATAAATAACAAACATTAAAAAAAAAAAGAAAACAAATCCATGACTATATTTTTTTTTTTACCGCTGCTAAAATCATCATTTGAATATTAAAAAGCCTTGAAATGTTAATGACTTTATGGCCTTCAATACGTAAAGATCTTAAAACCTATTGTCTGGGGAAACAGACAATTGTTAGGATTAAAAACTATTGATTCAGTTTGGCCATGGACAGAAAAAAGAAAAAAAAAACCTATTTTCTTGGGCACGTTGATGAATTACCAGATTTTAAACGTCTATTAGGATGAAGGCTTGCGGTCCGGAGGTATTGCGATAGCTGATTATACAAAAACACGGGTTAGAGATGAAAAGCTTCAAATAAGACCTATATATGTTGAATGTTGCAATGGTGAACCATAGAGTTGTAAAAATAAAAATGCCACAATTTTTTGTGAATATAAATGTAAAAATTTTGTATTTATAATATAGATTTAATTTTGATCTACTGTTAGTGTACAAAATTTTTACATTATCATTCAATCACATGTTATTTAGTGTTTGACTTTTTAGGTAGTTGTTATTTTTATCAATTTTTTTAATTATTTAATAACTCATGATTGAATAATGGTATAAAACTTTTTATATTGACAGTACATCAAAATTAAACTCCTTTTTAACATAAGTAACCAAAATGATGTATATATATTGAATAGCATTCATTTAATAAAGAAATTTTAAAGAATTTAATTTTGATTTATTATCAGTGTAAAATTTTTTTACACCATCATTTAATCACATGTTGTCATATATTTAATTTTTTAGGTAGTTGCTATTTTAATTAAACTGCTTTTAATAATTTGACAATATATGGATGAATGATAATTTAAAACTTTTTACACTGAGAATATATCAAAATTAAACTCAATTTTTAATTCTCTTAATGTATATATTTTTTGGATCCCCAAGATATTAATTAAATGCTTTTTTGTCGTTTTATTTTATATTTTTATTTCTTCAAGAAGATTTTAAGCCTTTTTTTTAGATTTAATTTTGATATATTATTACTATATAAGTTTTTTTTATATTATTATTTAATTATATGTTGACATACTATTAAAACCTTTTGACTTTTCAATTAATTATTATTATAATTAATTTTTTTTTGTTATATATTAATATATAATTAAATAATAATATTAAAAATATTCACATTGATAATAAATCAAAATTAAATATTTTCTTTTAACTATAAGTATCTTTATTAGCAAACTGAACTTCACGTGGATAGACTTTATCTGTAGTGATCGAAACTAACTAAAAATACTTTAGGTCAGATGTCAAGCCAAGGTCGAAATAAAATAAAATGAACAAATAATTAGATTAAGCACACTTTCTATTTATTCTACCATATTGAGTAGTAGTATCGTACTTCTTAATCTATTTTTTTATTTATATAATTATTTTATAAATCAATTAATTATAATTTTATTATATTTATAAATAAATTATTTAAATAAAAATAATTTTTTTAAAAATTAAAAAGATAAATCTCCATAATGATTTCTTGATAAATTAAAAATTTGAAAAAAGTAATTCTCTTTATAATAGTATAAATAATAGTGATAATAATTAAAAAATAAAATCATTAAGAATAAATTAATGGTGATGACAGTGACGAAGAGTAATTTATAAGGGATTATAAATTCAAAATTTTTGAATCAAAACAAAATTAAAAATTAAAATAATACGATTTCTGAGTTTGAAAATATCAAAATACTTAAAATTGAAAAGAAACAAATTAAATTATTCACAAGCGAAACGGCCACCAGCCACTGCCGTAGCTATCATCAAAACAAATGCTGCGGCTGTGAGTAGTTATCAATTAATTGAGGAAGCACCACATGTGGCGTAAGGCGCCTTGGATATATACTATCATTGAAAAGGAACATGAATGCAAATTCAGTAGTACCAAATTAATTCCATTTCTCTATTCACAGAAATTTTTTGAGTTTTCCCTGAGAAAATATTCAACAAATTTACCTGAAAGGAGCTGAGAAGATCGTGGACATGGTTCCTCACAACTTATCAGCCATAACTTTTTTTCTCTTTGGGATACACATATACAAGCCATCACTTCAAGGACAAGAAAAGGACTAGTAGGTTTACTGTCACCAAGGTATCCTTTGGATAATTGAGAATCTTCCATCAACAAATTAATGGTCGGACAATGGATTATCACACCGGGAACTAGATATCATTATGTGATAAAGACTTTATATTGAGGGAAAAACAAAGTATTATAGTTAGGTTGGGTCAATGAACCAGCATGGGTGGAGGGGTTGCAGAATTGGAATTGATGCCCTCTTCAGAAAATCCAATGAGACGTTTCTAATCTAATGTTTGGACCAGTGTTCAACTCAAATTATGCATTTGCTATGATTCTTTGTAGTCACAAATGGTGGTGGGTTATAGTTTAGCAATGCGACAACAAGCCAACTATAAGGGAACATAACTGTAGGCGTGACTTGTAAAGAAAGGCCTAAAATATAGTGGAGAAATTGAAGAAAGCAGAAAGGTGTTTTAAAGGGACAAAATATTAAGCATCTTTTTAAGCAGCAAACGGAACGGATCGAGGAGATATATGCAATAGGAAGACAGTATCGTAAGAGCCCCCATGTGAAGTAGTTGCACAAGTGCGAATTTCTTTCAATTTTTTAGTGACTTCCCTAGCTTATTGCAAATTAATGTTCTCTTTCTTAGATCCTGTTGCTTTTTTGGCGAACCCCCTTGATGCTATTCCATATATTATACCTGTGTATATATAAATTTGCTGTGCGAAA
Organism: Castanospermum australe; assembly: GCA_019955255.1. Classification (NCBI taxonomy): domain Eukaryota; kingdom Viridiplantae; phylum Streptophyta; class Magnoliopsida; order Fabales; family Fabaceae; genus Castanospermum; species Castanospermum australe. The sequence continues at coordinate 448,600 of NSJW01000209.1, forward strand.
TAGTAGTCATTATTGAATCAGATTATGATCGGCAGCTAATTCCTTTTCCTATAGCTCACTTCAGTCAGTTGGCAGAGTTTTAAATTATAATATTAAATGGTTATGATCTATCGAAGTAATAATTTACTTATATATAAAAAGGAAGAAGAAGCTAGAATAATCCCCATGGCGGATCGTATAAATTTAATTAAGTGTAGTTTCTTATATCCTCTATACTATATTTGTTTGTGGGATCAAAACTTTCACCTTTTCAATGATGCCCATTCAATAAAACTAAAATTTGCACCATACATACCCTTTTCAACTCACAGCTTAATCAATGCCTGAGAACAAATCCACATCTCAAATCCCGCCTGCCTTTTCTGTGACTATTTTATGGCAAGAATTGCATCGAACTAGACCCTTCATTTCTTACAATCTTTAGCTAGGGCTTGACTTCGTCCACCTTTGGTGGTCGGGCGGTAGCCATTTATTTTAAAAATAAGTTTTAATATATTTACATTCATAAATAATTTTTTTAAATATTAGATTTTATTAATTTAATTATTAAAATAAATTTTTTTATAAAATATATCAAGTTTATAAAATTTTAAAATAAGTTAATATTTTACTTAACTATTATATTTTAACATATAATATATTTTTTAAAATATAAATAAATATTAATTATTAGATTAAATACTTATAAAAATTTAATTTATTTTAAATTCGACATGTATAATTATTAATAGTATCACATAATTTGACTGTTAAATTGATAAAATTTAATATTTAAAAAAATTATTTACAAATATAAATATGTTAAGTCTTACTCTTAAAATAAGTGAATACCCACTTTATTAATAACTCCTTATGTGGGTCAGTCCTCAAAGTCCAAAGTCATAATTTTATCTCCAGAGGACATGGTTCAATGCTCTTCGAAGCTGAAAACAGCGAATATAGTGGTAAACCTTAACAACCTCTCGAGTCTTTTCACATTATCATCAACTAGGATCAATAATATACAACTAGATTGGTGACGCAAACAACAGTTTCTCCATATGAGAATTATTATAGTGGGGACCCTTATTGCTTCACACATGCGCTGCTATAACTCAATTATAGCATTTACTTCAGCCACAGTGCGGGTGTCCCCAACTGCAACAGACGTGGGAGCCATAATTCACCACACCTTTGTGTCTCATCATGCAGATATCGCAGGTCAATGCAGATGTACCATTCCAGAAGAGCCGCCCAAATTTATGTTCTTTGTGCTAGGTCTAAGTACTAGCTCTTTGAGAATATTGGAGATTGATCACTATTGATGCTGATTCCATGTACATTTGTTACACAAAAAGTCAACCAATAATGCAGATAAAAAGATTTTCAGATCGATATCGATGAAGTCAACTCAAACCCTGCTATTATTCTATACCTCCAATTTCGCACCTTTTTTCTGCACCTCATTAAATTTGTTTTCACTGACTTATTGCCATAAGCAAATAATTCAATAAAAATAGGAAATTTGGATGATAAAAATGTAGTGTAAGTGACGTATGAAACCGCTAACGAAGCACATAAGCAAATATTACGTTCAGAAACAATTTTTAACAGTGATGAAATTAGAGAGAAGTTAAATGAAGAGTTTGGAGCTGAGGTGGACCGGGAAGGACTAAAGCCTAATAAATGAACTGCGTAGAAAACACGATTATATTTCTTGCACCAAAAGAATATGCATCGTTAAGTTCAGTTTAAATAGTTGCTATATTTTCATGTTTAGGGGGTATTTGTGACTTGTGACTACTTGCTCATACTGATACGTGAGTGTCACCATGATATTTTAAATGTTAAAATTTAAAATTAAACTCAACATTTTTCATAAATTCGAATAGCAAAATTTGCTTGAACCAGTTATGGTAAGGTAATTTGGTAAAGGCAGAATAAAATAAAAATAATCAGGATGCTGTATATAATATATTCAATGTCAGAATGATGCCATATATTTAAAATGCACCACGTCAAATTTTCTGCCCAGCAGAATTAGTGTATGCCAAAATCATAAAGTAATCGAATCAATTGGTTTACAATAGGTGTTTTAGAGGTGGAGTGGTTGAGATTGAACATCTACATATCCAGGACTGACTTTAGAGGTTGATTCTCTGTGATTAACAGAAAAGAACCTGCGACCTTATCAATCATTTCCTCTCTGGGTGAAGGAAAGTTAGTAGAATCAAAATACTTCAATTAATTAAACGAATGGAAAGCTTATAGGTGATACTAAGCGCATGTTTGATTTGGTATGATGAAAATTATTATAATGGAATGAAATGAGAATGAGAATGATTCTCATATTTAATTGAAAAATAAGAAATGAAATATATTTTTTTTTTAGAATTCTTATTTTCTTCATTTAAAATAATGAACATTTTTTATATTCTATTCTCATTCTCATTCTCACTCCCACTTTTATTTTTATTTGATTTCCTTCCTTTTTTCATTATGTCAAACATACACTTAGGATATGTATATATGAATAGATGAGTTTGGAAAGAAAGAAAAAGGAGGATTGATTTTTTAATTATAAATTAATTGAATTATAAACTGTTTATGAAAATAAAAAAGAGAGAATGCAAAGGTTACATAATTATTTCTCATTATATTCTTTTATTTTAAAAAGTTTTTAAATAAAGAGAATTTTTAATAAAAATAAAAAATTTATTCTTCTTTTTTAAATTTTTTTTTTTAATCCAAACATACTCTAAAAAAAATAAAATAAAATAATTGCAGCAGCAGCTCGCAGAATAATGGACAGGAAGGGAAGAAAAGAAAGGAGATACAACATTTCAACAGCAAGAGGATCGTGACCCCTAGGCGAGACCATCTGCGAGAAGTTGCACCATAGAAAGTGGTGGACTGGTGGGGCTGAAACCCAGCTGAATCGGAATGGACTCATGGGCCATGCCCATATTCACATTGTGCTTGGCAAACAGAATCATTAGATACGGCTCAGTAGCACAGGATCTACTTTCGCCCAGCACCGTCTCACAAAAAAGAATTGCAGGAAAAAGAAAAACCATATATAGCTAGCAAAAAAATAAAAAAGGGTTGCTCCAGAACTTATTTAATTATGTAAACTCAAACTTTCTCTCTACGTAAATAATCAAAGTTACTGTAACATATTCGTTTGGCATTCATTTGCTATAAGTTACTCATTTTCTATCCTAAAAAACACTCTGTTTCAAAGTTATTTTGAGTACGTATGGAGTGACATTAATTGGCCTGTGAGTATCAGTAATGAAGAGCAGCTAGACTCTCACCACAATATAATCCAGCCCGGTTTGCAATAGATCTGTGTCAATTATATATATGCCACTATCTGACGTCTCATACGTTTTGAGACACGTCCGTCATACTCTTTTGAAAAAATAATAACTTCAAGTTTCAAATACTTTATATTATTTTTCTTTAATAATGATTAACTTTCAATTATTTTATTTTTTCGATAAGACATTGATTGGATTCAATTCGATCTCTAATATTATCTCTATCTTATATTTTTGTTTAAAAATAATATTCTTATATCTTAATACTTATCTTAAATGATAATAAAAAAATAAAAATTTAATTTATTTATTTATTATAAAAAGTAAATACATAAAAAGAAGTATAAGATTACAGTGTATAAATATAATAATTGTTTCGTTTTATATATGCTCGCCTTATCCATTTCAATTATTCAACCATATAATTATACCGTATGTATAGGCGTATTATTATATTATACCACTTTCTAGACTCTTAGTTAATGAGATTTTTATCAGTTAGACCAATCGATATGACCTCTTTATATTGTATCTTGATTTGAAGATGTCTCTCGAGAAGTAAAGTTGATCAGTGAATGCAAAAATCTATAATTAAATATCACCTACCTTCTATTATATATATAACTTACATATATATACCTTCTATTAAAAAGAAAGTATATATTGTCATCAATCACGCACAATAATTAACTTTTTTTTTTGATAAAATGAAAAGAAAGAGAAAAACAGAGACGCCAAGATCTAATAAACGACATTCCTAAAGAGTCAGCCAACAGCAGAGTAGACAACCAAGGTCCGGGAGTTCCAAATGGTGAGAGTAGCTCCATTCTTAGCTCCTAACTTGGCAAGGTCGTCAACACAGTGATTTTTTTTTCTCTCAGAACATGTGAGACAATAATTAACTTAAATAGCTTCTTTCTTATTTTTGGTGAATAACTAATTAACTAATCTAATACCCAGAGTTACGTGTTAACTCTTAAGGCTATGTAGCCAACTGTTTTAAATTTAAATAGAAAAATATCCGTTCACGTGACCACAAGACGAGGGAAAATTTATATTAGCTGTTCCCCTTTGTCCTATGGGAAAAGAGGCCCATGCCCGTGACATTGTCACAGTGCGACTCAAACAGAATTTTTGTTTCTTTAATTATATGTGCAATAAGGTCAAGGCAATGCCATGCTGATATATAATGCATTCACATTGCTCAAGTGTAATAATTAATCCTCATTTCATAAAATTTTTTATGCAATTATGCAAGCTTTCATTTTTCACGACTCTTCTCCGTTTCAGAAGATCACAAAACTCGAACAAGCAGGTATATCCAAATAATAACTTGTATATATATTCCGCAAGTTGTCACATTTTGGTCACGGGATGTTCTTGTATTAGTTTCCTTTCGGATAAACTTATATATAGAATTAATATTTAAGCGTAAGCTTCTCAACAATTAATGTCGTAGACACAACTACTGAATTAAATAAAAGGAAAACATATTTGTAATTAGCTAGCTGTTGAATCCATAGATAAAATATAATATATACACAACATATTCCGACCAAAAAATAAATAATTTGCATAGAAGTTTGATCTTTCTATGTAACACCATTTATTACAATGATAGGCACTTAGTTGTTACGTGTGCGTGAGTGCATGTTTGGCATATTATATAGTGGCAAATTGTTATCATCATATGCATTATCCACACAGCTTCTTTTAAATAACATTTAGTTCAATATTTTTAATTAAATAATTCAAATTGTGAATATTAATTACAACATATATATATATTAATTACACATTTTATTATTTATATGTATAAAGTCATAATATAAATAATTTCACAAATATATATGTAAATAACTGTCTCTATATTTTATGAAGTATACGTTTGTAATGAACAATTATCAATTTTTTCAAATTTTGACCCATTCATTTGTTTTTTTAATATAATAATCTTAGAAAAGTTTGAATATATAATATTTTGTAAATTATTCAAACTACTCACATTTAACTCACTTTTTATATTTTAAATTAGTTGATTTATTAATTAATTGGATCGAACAGTATTTGAGGTTAGAATACAATTATATATTACTACTGCTAACTTTAGAAAGAGAGTGATTTGAAATGATTTACTTAGTGCATGTTTAGAAGTGATTATTTTTCAAAAAGAAAATCATTTTTTAAAAGTTTTATCAATCAAATTTTGATTATAAATTATTTTAAATATAAAATAAATTAATATAAATACACACTTAGTTCGGTAACCACTAGAGCAAATACATACATAAAATTTTTCAAATTTAATCAATATGGAAATAACATTTTGTATTATTAATTATAACAATTTTCTTTTATCGTGCAATGAATCCATTTTTGTTCATTAAAATCTTTAACAAAATCAATTAATTAATATACATTTACGAAACGATAATTTTTGCTTATGGGATATAAAATCTTCTTTTTGAGTGATGTTACATCAACAAAAACTAAAAAATTGAACTCTTCAGGCTCTATAAACTCATATATCTTTAAATATTTCTTTTTCCTCTAAGATATGACTATAGATAATTGAGCATGCCTTTGTTAAAAAGAAAATTAAAATATAGAATGATCAACTAATGAGTCAATGGTGACATTTTAATTTCATGTGCTAATTTAATAAATTAACTTAGGAGTAGACTTAAATACATACTTAAAAAGTACAAAATATATATGAATAGCTAATTAATAATACATGAGTTATCTGTATATTAGATAAAATTAAAGACAGTTTTGTGCATTTTGTCCTAATCATTGAATTGTGAAAAGTGCATGTGATGAAAACCAAAAGCTCGTTAAATAAGATAAACCAAGTTAAAAAAAATATAAATTACATTTTCATTAGAATGGAAAAACAATTAAAAAATATTTTAGAAGTATAATAATACTTTTTATGTAGTTATATATATTTTCACAAATTCGGCACAGATTACAAACATAGATGTATTTAAATATGATTAACTTCAATTAAATATTATTATGTAAATCACATTGATAATCTATATTAGTTAACTAACATTTTTTTTTGGGTTTGGTATAGCGTTATTTTTACCAGCAAACGGCAAGGGGTGAGGCACAATATTTTGGACGGTTTGCCTCAGATAGCAATTACTTTAATTTATTTGTCTCCATTATTGGTAACCGATCACATAGTGATTTCCACTCTGACACTTACGCCTTGTCGATCGTGTAAAATATGCTAATTTGCTGTGATTGTGCTGTGGTCAAAACTGAAACTGTCTAACCGTGTAATGGCTTTCCCTGAATTATTTGTCAGCGGTCAAACCACAATGCCTTTTGACCTTGTCAAATAGATAGAGAAAGGGGATAATTAAACTTAAGAGCTATAAATTGAGTTTATTATGTTTAAGTATCTGTGGGATGTTGATTAGAAACATCTTCAAACATATTTCTCCTTAGAAAGAACATTTATAATTAGATACACAAGAAAAATACGCATTTCTTTTATAACCTGAAATTTATATTTACATCTATAAACATATAAACATTGAAAATTTGTGGGACACGCGATAAATGAAAAAATAGGATCATATCCCAAATATATCCGTTGTGTATTTTTCATGAAATTTCAATTTTTAATCTCTGCCAACAAAAATATTGAGGACGATTAGGTGGGATTGTTTAGGGATCTTTAATTAACTCTCACTTTTTAGATAAGGTAATTTTTTATATTTTATTAATTTATATCATATTAATTATGTGAGTTATTATTATTATTTATTATAAAAAAATAATAATTATATAATTAATGAGATACGTGATCAGTGGAGCAATGTAATAGCATATTTTTAACAATCTTTCCTAAAACATTTCATGTGCTGTAAGACGATCACACGAAAGATTCAATAATTGTAGAGAGAGAGAGTGAGAAGCCATGTAGTATACACTACATTTCCACACTTTAAGAAAAGATGCGTGAGCTTATTGGATTTTGCTTCCACTGTGTTGGGCACAAAAATTACAAGGAATAAGGCACGAGGTGGGCAGGTCCTTCGCAACAGTATAATTATTCAGCGAATAATATCTGCTGTTTGGTTAGGACGTCTCCCTCCCCCCACTAATGTTGTGCACAATTCAGGTCTTCAGATTTTGGTCCCTCCCACTGCACTCCATACTTGAAATTTGAAAAAAATCATCCCACACCATATCATCCCATCCATTCTCCGCCATACCAACCATTACCAATACCATTCACCCACTTTATATAAACCCATATCATTCCCAACGCCCTCCTCACTCCCCCACCTCAACCCTCTCTGACTCTCACTCACTCTCACCCTCCTCCCTCCGCTGCTTCCTTCGTCCTTATCCCCTTCGATCAATTCTCAAATCTCAGTCATCACCACCGCCTCTACCAATTTCCATTGCTAGTTTTTAACATTTTTCAGAAAAACAACCGCCATTTTTAGTCCTAGCCAGCTAGCTAGATACCAAAGCATTTCCATTCACTCACATAAACATACATATAACAGTATCCTAACGCATCATATGGTATCTATAGCATATAGCATATACCTTGTGTTGTGACCAAGTGCCCAAGCTAGGTAGCTGAGAGTAGAGTTGAAGACATGGATAACGCAGACTATGAGTACCCCCCGGCCATGAACGTGGAGTGCGCGCACCGCGTGGCCATCCCGCCCCCTCAGCCGTTCTTCAGGTCTCTCAAGTACTCTCTAAAAGAGACCTTCTTCCCAGATGACCCCTTGAGGCAATTCAAGAACCAGCCACCCTCCAAGAGGTTCGTGCTTGGCCTTCAGTACTTCTTCCCCATCTTCGAGTGGGCACCCCGCTACACCCTCCACTTCTTGAAATCAGACCTCATAGCTGGCATCACCATCGCTAGCTTGGCCATTCCTCAAGGTATCAGTTACGCCAAGCTGGCCAACCTTCCTCCAATTTATGGACTATGTGAGTACTTGCCACTGAATGCTGAATAATACTCATCGTAGTATATATTTTGGTCGCTTTAAGCAATCACTATTTTTAATGGGTTCCATCTTCATTTTTTATTCTGGATTTTGGTATTAAATGGAAAATGTGTGAATGAGTATGCAGATTCGAGCTTTATACCACCATTGATTTATGCCATGATGGGTAGCTCCAGGGATTTGGCAGTGGGAACTGTGGCGGTTGGATCGCTTCTCATGGCTTCCATGTTGGGTAATGAGGTTAATCCCAACGAGAACCCAAAGCTTTTTCTCCACCTTGCTTTCACTGCTACCTTCTTTGCTGGAGTTTTGCAGGCTTCGCTGGGTCTGTTTAGGTAAATTCGTTGTACTACTAGCACTATAGCACCAGCACGGAAATTTATTCATTAGAATCCCACGAATTGCCTCGTCGCAATAATTAATTTGTATAAGAAATTTATTCAAGTGAAAAAAAAAATAAAAGAATGGCATGTTGTCAGTATTTTGTTTCCTTAATTTCAAATGTAATTTCTACGTTGCCAAATTACATTAAATTATTTGAAAGGAAAAAGTAGGACGGTATTTTCTGCAGTTGGCTATATGCCTATATGGGCTGGCTGGAGATTTTCATCTTTCGCTAATTCGCCCGATTGAAACCATTTGTATTTTGCAATGAGATTCACCCCTTTTCGTAAAGCATATTGTTAGTATTATATATTTTGAATTAAATTCTGGAATCCACTTATGGAGTGTGGTTGGCCTATGGTTTCCAGTTTCACATATACTGTAAAGTAAATATATAATGTGTTTGGTTTCGTTGGTAAAAATTACAAGAGACAAGTTTTTTTCTTAAATCATAGTTTAGAGACTTTCAAAAATTACACCAAACACACTAATAGACAGTAAATATCAAAAAAATTTAATGTTGTCAATAATTGACCTTTACTATCTATCTTCACGTATATAATATAGTATTTATTTATCAATCTTTCTAATTATTATTATTGTGTTTTTTGTCTCAAATATTAATAATATTGAATCATGTGGAACCCTGTGAGGAGCGCAGGTTAGGGTTTATCGTGGATTTTCTGTCTGTCACATGCAACCATAGTAGGGTTCATGGGAGGGGCAGCCACGGTGGTTTGCCTGCAACAGCTAAAATCGATTCTTGGCCTTGAGCATTTCACCCATGGAGCCGATCTCGTGTCAGTAATGCGCTCTGTTTTTACCCAAACTCACGAGGTACAAACTGAAACACAACTCTAGCTACAGCTACCTACTTGTCCTCTTCCTCCTCTGTTATATCTATCTATTTTCATCCAATACAATACTACGCATTATTGCGCACACCTCACACCACCACCACCACCACCATATATAGCTCCAAAACTGTTTATACATTCTAAACAATTATCTTCTTCTCTCTCGAAACACTTAAACTGGTTGAATATTGTCATGTAAATTTATTAACTTTTTGACTCTAGCATATAAATATATATATATATATATATATATATATATATATATATATATATATATATATATAATTTTGTTTTCTTCTTCTTTATTGATTTATTGCAGTGGAGGTGGGAAAGCGCAGTGTTAGGATGTTGCTTTATCTTCTTCCTCCTCATCACAAGATACTTCGTAAGCGATACCTAACCCATATTCATTTGCACGACATCTAACTTAATTAATCTATCCTATGGTACATTCCACGTTTCATATGTTTTTGTTGCAATCCTCTCCTTTACTGTTAATTCTTTTCCAAGTAAACAAAGGTTGTAACGCTAACTAAACAAAGAAAAAGAAACATAGCCAAATGGTATATTCATACCTAGAGGCCATGACTCGTAACTGTGAACGGATTAGATCCCAATCCCATTACTTCTTTTCTTTTCTTTTCTTTTCTTTGCCTTTAATAATAATGCCCCATGTTTCTGGCAATGGGATATTAAAATCAGCTTATTCTCTTGATTGACTCTATTTTCAACCTAACCTAGCTACTTTAATTAAAGTCAGTAAATTTTCTCAGAGGCAATTGACCTTAAGATCCTTCCTTTGCGATGTTCTTAGCTGCAACTAGCCATGACAAAGTAGTAAACTATACTTTATTCTATTAGTTATATAATATTGTAGCCAAATTAATTAAACTTGTTTAGATTCGATTTCCACTTTAAACCAACTATTCTATGAACCTGATCAAAAAGGACGTTTAAATTGCCTTGAATTGAATGCTATTCTCATAATATACTATAATATAATATAATATAACTTTAATAATAATAACTGAAAAAAATGTGTATAAAAGTGATCTATTTCTTTTAATGTGGCAATTTCTAAGTTGAACTTGCTCTGGTCATGTTTGGAGTTAACCAAGTTAAAAGAACTGATTATAATTTGGGATTGAGATGTAGAGCAAACGGCAGCCGAAGTTCTTTTGGGTGTCAGCGATGGCGCCGTTGACGTCCGTTATCTTGGGAAGTCTGCTGGTTTATCTCACTCACGCCGAGAAGCACGGCGTTCAAGTGGTGAGCATTTTTAAGTTCCAAACACGCTTTTACGTTTCAAGAAGTAAATTATTCAGTAAAGTTTATATAAATTTTTTTAAAATTAATGATAAAAATATTTTGTAGATCATATATTTATTGTATACATATAAAAATATCTCTTCAATCACACACGGCCAAACACGGTACAAGTGCTGCTCGCCTGTCCTGTCCAGTCCAGATAAGAGTGAGACAGATGGCAGGGTGTTTCAGGGCCTTTTGGGTTCTTGTCATTGGGCCAACCTGACATTATTGTCCCACAACAACGGCAAACCACTCTCTGGGACCCATTGTCTTTATTCAGTGACACTTTGTTTTTTCTTTTTAATTTTCTTAAAAATCTTATCTTTAGGACAATTGAAGAAGGGCCTAAATTGAATACATGATTATGATTGTGTTCAGATAGGACAACTGAAGGAGGGGCTAAATCCACCTTCCCTCACAGATCTGGTATTTGTGTCGCCCTACATGACCACGGCCATCAAAACTGGCCTTGTCACTGGCATCATAGCACTTGCGGTAAGTACCTCTCACTCTCATGTCCTTTATTGGTTTGCATGCCTAATGCCTTTTGCCTGTGCTACACGGCAACGGTGTTACATTTCATTGCCCATCACTTGACATGTGTACAGACAAAATTCCAGTTCAAGACAATCAGATCCTTAGCCAAAGAAGGTTAGAAAAAAAAAAAAAGCAGAAGAAAAATGACAGGGTTAAGCAACAACATTGTTATTAATGGCATTTTAGCTTTGAGTCTAATCATATGTTCCTCCTTTCGAAAGGCGGAGATTTGGACAGTCTAATTTGGTGAAGTTGTGTTTGGCCCTGGAAAAAACAATGTTGAACAGGCGAAGTCTTAGCTTAGTAACATGACTACTAATTATAACTCTTAGGCTCTTAGCTTAGTAATAAGTGCTCGATTCAGGTTGTATCAGAGTGTCAAAGTTACTAGTTCGAATATCAAATTTGTTTGTGTTAATCATTTAATCAATTTCCACGTTACCGCTTTTCCCTTTCCAATCAAGAGCACACTTACTGATCTCACAAATGAATATCATAGTGCAATAGACAGAGTCTAGGTCTGCTAAACTTGCTAATGTAGATGTCAACGAGGTCTTGAGGACTGAATTGATGATCATGTGCAGGAAGGAATAGCAGTGGGAAGAAGCTTTGCAATGTTTAAGAATTACCATATTGACGGCAACAAAGAGATGATAGCTATTGGGACCATGAACATAGTTGGTTCGCTCACCTCTTGCTACCTCACAACGGGTAATTGTTTTATTAACTATTGGAAACAATTGCCTAGATAGTGTATACCATGTACCCTATTGAACATACGAGCTTGGTGCTTTAGTTCAACCAGATCGTCAAGTGTGAATTAAAATATACCCTTTTCTTGTTTTGCCCTGGTTCTTGAGCTCTTCAGACTAAATTTCACTCTTCACCCACAAGAAAAATCAATCAAGTAATCAATTTTCTGCATCAATTGCTAACAAATTTGGCATAAAAAATGAATATTGTTTCAGGGCCATTTTCGCGTTCGGCTGTGAACTACAATGCTGGATGCAAGACTGCAGCATCAAACATCGTAATGTCCATTGCAGTCATGTTGACATTGTTATTCCTGACACCCTTGTTCCATTACACTCCCCTGGTGGTGCTATCAGCCATAATTGTATCCGCAATGCTTGGGCTCATAGATTATCAAGCAGCCATCCATCTGTGGAAAATTGACAAATTTGATTTTGTAGTGTGCTTGAGTGCATATATTGGCGTTGTCTTTGGCAGTGTTGAAATTGGCTTAGTCATAGCAGTATGTATCACTGTGCTCCCAACGCTCCCACTCTGCAAACTTTTATCCTACTCACTTTCGGTTTTGATACGAAGGTTAATGACATTAATATGTGCTATTTATGTGAATGTGCAGGTTGCAATATCTGTACTTCGAGTACTTTTATTTGTTGCAAGGCCAAGGACCTTTGTTTTAGGCAACATTCCAAATTCTGTAGTATACAGAAATGTCGAACAATATCCAAGCGCAAACCTTGTTCCTGGAATCCTAATTCTTGAAATTGATGCACCAATTTACTTTGCCAATGCAAGCTATTTAAGAGAGAGGTAAGCTACCTGCAGATTTGCAGCTTTGCTCTTACATGCAAACAATACTGACCTCCAATAAAATTGGACACTTAATAGAAAACTTTGTTCGTAGGATCACAAGGTGGATCGATGAAGAGGAAGACAGAATTAAAGCGACAAGGAAGACCAGTTTGCAATATGTTATAATGGATATGACTGGTAAGTTACAAATCTGAGAAATGCAGTAGTAAACAATCTGGGTTAGTATAATTTCCAGTCTAACTTGCAGTGTAATTTATTGGCAGCTGTTGGGAATATTGATACTAGTGGAATAAGCATGCTTGAAGAGGTCAAGAAGATTGCAGACAGGAGAGGGCTACAAGTAATTCTTTATCTCTCGTGTTATCAGCTAATTATGCAGTAACATTTTCTCATAGCCGGTTTCACTCTTAGGACACTTAATTGATTTTTTGTAATCTTCCCTTCCTATGTGCTTAGCTCGTTTTGGTCAATCCTGGAAGCGAGGTGATGAAGAAACTGAACAAATCCAAGTTCCTTGAGGACATAGGGCAGAAATGGATCTATCTGACAGTTGAAGAGGCTGTTGGGGCATGCAACTTCATGCTTCATACATGCAAACCGAACCCCATGAAAGATGAATCAGAGGGTTGGAACAATGTCTGAGCCATATACCAAATCATTTTCAAGATCTCGTAAAGCATACACTTTTTCATCTCAGCTAAATTGCCATTACAGTCTGTGGCATGAGAGTTTGTGAATCATGCTGCAGATGATTTAGAGGCATAGGAAAGTTGAAGACGCATGGGTCTTTTTAGTTTCTCAAGTTTGCATCCTGAGTTGGAACAAAATTTTTACATTGGCTGTTGAATGTTCATGTATCATGCTTGCTAATCTTTTGAAAATGGAAAGTAGCTGCAATGAAAATTGAAAATTGCTCCATTGGAAATGTCCTAGAACAAATTAAAGTGGATTGCTGATCACAAGTTCTCAAGTTTATTAGTAACATGCGAATGTATCGCCATACTTTGGGATGTGATGGTTGCGTGCACTCTAGTCAGGAGGAATAGCAATAATAGTGGTTTTTACGTTTTGAAGAACTATTTATTTAAAAAATAAATAAAAAGAGAATAATAAAACTTATTTAAAAGAATTTTTTTCTTAATTTTTAGTAACAATAGAATAAGGTATATGTTTTAAAAATAAGAAAACAAAGAATTGTTTAAAGATGTCTTTATTTTCTACGAGACATGCATGAAGCGAAATCAAACGCGGCACATTATCTATTACCTGAATAGTTATTGCTGTTTCTCAATTTTATAGGATTGGTGCATTTAATTTCGTAGTGCTTTTCGTAACAATTCGTAGAAAATAGCATCACTCTAAAAACAAAATTGTAGCTGTGAGTTTAGACATGGGTTCAAAATAAAAACTTTAAACGAGGGAAGATATTTTATGAATTGAAATTAGGAGCTGGCAGATGTAACTAGAGGTATTCCCTTTAATTAAATTTAATATATTATTATTCTTAAGAATGAATGAATAAACTATTTTAGCCGAAGAGTTTGTTTCTTTAAATAAAAATGCTGAGTCTTGTTAATAGAAAGGATTTCTTAAATTTGTTATTTTTTATTAACATAATATATATTAAATTATTTTTTTATATAAGAAATCACCTACTCACCTTACTAATAATTAAAAAAAAAAAAGACCTACTCACCTTTTACCATCTACTCTGTTTTTGTTACCTTTTAAATATAAAAATTTTAGATTCGCTGTAATTCGGAGATAATTCTAGTACTCATCTTTTTTTCTTAAATACTATAATTCAAACTGATTTGACAAACGTTTATTAATAATTAGTTTTATTTTTTAAATTTCAAACATTTTTATCTTTCATTAAGACAACACGCATAGCAAAAAAAACAAAACAAAACAAAACAAAAGAAAGGCACCATGACCAATGCAACGGAAAAAGAAAATTGCAACTGTCAATTAGAACCCAGGTGCGAAATAAAAAATTTAAGTGGAAAATATTTTTTCTCCATTAAAATTGAGAATTGACACGTGATAAATAGAGACAAGTTTTTTTAGTTAAATATAATAGATTATTATTCTTGAAAATGAATTGAAAATCTATTTTAATTAGAAGATTTCATTTCTTTAAATAAAAGTATTGAGCCTCATTAATAGAAAATATTTATTAAGTTTATTATTTTTTTCATTAACAGAATATATGTTACATTTTTTTAATGATAAGCAATCACTTACTCACTTTTTTCTCACCACCTATTCAACTTTTATTACCTTTCAAATATACAATTTTCAGATCTACTGCAATTCTCATGTTATATCCTTTTTTTTTTTTTGATATATCCTCTATTTAAATTACACATTTTGCGAAAAACAAAAGAAAGGCAACATAACAAATACAATCGAAAAAAAAGCAAAAATTACAATTGCCCATGGGGGTAAAATCAGAAATTTGAGCGGCAAAGATTGTCTCACACATGACAATTGGGCTGAGTAGGCCGAAAATGCAAATTATGGGCTAGGCCCATACACAGAAGCAAACATTCTAAAATCCTCAAATTGGAAAACAAACGGCCAACACATTTGTGTTCCACTGTTCCTTCCTCGTTTTGTCGGCTCGCTCCCTTCACTCTACTCTTGGTCACACTCTGTTGACGGTGCCAGTGCTTGGTGGTTATCCTGGCACTGGGAACAGCAAATAGCTCCTCTTGTTATGCTCAATCTCAATGGCACCTCTCCAGAAATCAAAGAAGACCAAAAGGAGGACCAAGAAATTCAAGAAACGCAAACACGTGAGCCTCGTTCCCATTGAACCCAGAACCAGCGAGACCGATTGGTGGGACTCTTTCTGGCGGAAAAATTGTTCAGCCCCAGGTATCTTCTCCTTTCTCATCTTGCCCTTCGCCTTCAAATTTCAAATCTTTTATCCATTCTATTGATCTATCTTGCGGTTTCAACTTAACCCTTTCATGGAAGTGCTTCTACACTGTCACCACTTCGGCAATTGTCTGTCATCTGTTTTATTTCTTCGTGTTGGAAATCATATTTGGCGCGATCCTCCTGTTTCCTGTTTATGTCTAGTTGGTAAAGAAAATAAGGATTTTTCTTCCCACACCCCACCCATTCTTCAAGGGCAAATTATTTTTTTTTTATGGTGTATGATTTGATAATCTCATGGATATGATTGATACAAACCTGCAGGATACTCTGTACCTGGTGATGAGGCAGAAGGATTTAAGTATTTCTTTAGGGTGTCAAAGACAACTTTTGAATACATATGTTCCCTTGTAAGGGAGGACCTCATATCAAGGCCACCATCAGGGCTCATCAACATTGAGGGAAGGCTTCTTAGCGTTGAGAAGCAGGTTGCGATTGCCCTTAGGAGATTGGCATCCGGTGAATCTCAAGTTTCTGTTGGAGCTGCCTTTGGGGTTGGGCAGTCAACAGTTTCTCAGGTGACTTGGAGATTCATTGAAGCACTGGAAGAACGCGCAAAACATCATCTCAATTGGCCTGATTTCAGTAGAATGGAAGAAATCAAGTTCGGTTTTGAAGCATCTTATGGGTTGCCTAATTGCTGTGGAGCCATTGATGCAACACACATCATGATGACCCTTCCTGCTGTCCAAACCTCAGATGATTGGTGTGATCAAGAAAAAAATTACAGCATGTTGTTACAGGGAATTGTTGATCATGAAATGAGATTTATTGATATTATGACAGGTTTGCCCGGGGGCATGACACTTTCCAGATTGTTGAAGTGTTCAGCATTTTTCAGACTCTCCGAGAATGGGGGGCGTTTAAATGGACATGTAAGAACTTTAGGTGGAGGAGATGTGATCAGAGAATATGTAGTTGGTGGGTACAGTTACCCTCTTCTTCCATGGCTTATGACTCCTTATGAAACTAATGGCATATCAGATTCACAATCCACTTTTAATTATAAACATGGGGCTGCAAGGCTGCTTGCAGTGAGGGCATTCTCACAGTTAAAGGGAAGTTGGAGGATCCTCAGTAAGGTTATGTGGAGACCTGATAAGAGGAAACTGCCCAGCATTATATTGACATGTTGCTTGCTTCATAATATAATGATTGACTGCGGTGATACCTTAAATCCAGATGTTGCCTTGTCTGGTCATCATGATTCAGGATATCAAGAACAGTATTGCAAGCATGCTGATCCTTCAGGAAGGACCATGCGAGAAAATTTGACCAAGCATTTTCAACATGGAATGCATTGAGCTAGATGTTCATGGTACTTCCGATGTTAACTGTGCTCATCTGATCTAGAATTTTACTTTTGGTCTCGGCATTCTGGTGTTGAATTTAGAGCCTTTAGTATTTTTTTGTTACAATGGCAAAGTTTCTTTAATCCCCTTGTTTTTTTTTTGGGGGGGTTAATTTTGTCTTTCGTATTGGAAGAAATGTAGGAGTTGCTAGGATGTTGCCGAGCATTTGGCTTTCAGTCTTATAGGATCATTTCTTCACGAGCCTCAGCCTTATCATATCGCTGCAACATGAATCTTAATGCAAGACACGCTCTCTTCAGTCTTTTTGCATTTTATGCTGAAGAAAGGAGTCACAGACACAAGCACAACAAAGAAAAGGGGAAGATAAGTGCATGACACCACGATGGTAAAGAAAGTAATAACCTAAACATGAACCGCTCATCTAACAGAGAGAGAAAGAAATGGTGAAAATTCCCCCCTAACTTCTTCTTCTGTGTGAACGAGACACAACATGTACTGCAGGATCTCTAAGCCGCACGTATGCGAGATCCTCTCCAATACCAAAAAAAAAAAAAACATGTAGGGTTCTTAAACCATTTCTAGAAAGGAAAATTTACAAACAAGAAAGCTAATGTCTCAATTGTCTCATGTACTTTAAACTATGATAATAATCTTGCCAACTCAATCTCCCTTGGTGGGAGGTTGTACACATGCACAAAAGTGTGCTTTCTTCTTCTTCCTCTTCTGGTAGTTGGTTCTCGTCCCACCATAGAGATAATCTCGCAAAAGGACTCTTGGACTTCGATCAGCTATTCTTGTTTTTCCTTTGCCTTCTTTTTCATCGTCCAATTTCAGAAGCAGAAATTGCAGTCTCTGCACCTCCAACTGCAGCCGTCCTATTTTTTCTGACCCTCTCCGAGCCTGTTCCGAAACTCTCCTTCTGCTGACGCTTCCACTCTCATCTGACTCTGTTGCAGACTTCCCAGCAGAGGACAAGGCACCCTCTTCTACGTTCTTCATCAGCTTGCGGTTGGCATCAAACAACTTAGTGATGGCCTCCTGAGCAGCTTCAAGCTGCCCTTTCACGGTATCATACTCAATGCTTTTTCCCTCTGTGCTCTTCTCAGTAATTTCCACCTTCTTCATCAAATCTTGTACGGTAATTTGAAGGTTCGTCAACTTTTGAGCATCGGAATCAAGTCTTTCTAAAGTCTTCCTCTTGTTGCCTTCTTCATGTGGCTGTGTCAATCTTCTTGAGATCTCTAATTTGTCCACACTCAACTCCTTTTCAACCAAGGACTCTACTGAATGATGTTTATTTTTGGGTTCTTTGCTTGCTCTTCTTTTATGGTGGTCAGGTCCAGTGGCCATCTGTGCCTTGCCAACTGACAGGCCAATAATTCCATCCTTATTAGCAGTTTCCCACAACTCGAGCATCTGATCATCAGCCTCAAGAGTTCCTCTCCTACTTATCCCATATGATGAACATTCAGACATTTGATCAAGCATGATGTCTTTTGGCACAACTTCAATCTCTGCTACAGGGATATCTGAAATTGGTTTCCCTGTCTTTTGTTCATCAGCATGTCCACCTTGATGCTCCTTTGCTTCATCCATTTGACTAACATGTTTACTTGCTTGCATATTCTCGTGATGCCAGCTAATTCCAGATTTTAACACTTGAATCTCTCTCATTTCATCCATAGGTTTGAAACTTTCATTGATCTGTTTCACAGCCATTTCAATTGCATTGATCCTTTTCCGCATGTCTTGGAAGTCTGGAAGTGCATCTGGTACCATAGCAGTTTGATCTTCACCAGTTTGTGGACCACCTTCTGTGTATTGGTGATTCACCAAATTTTTAACCTGGGAACGATGATTATAAAAAAACTATTTAGAAGTTATCTATAAAAAATTGCAGTAGTTGCTGGTTCCCAGTTGAGGAAGAGGGAGTTAATTTCACTTTAAAGATGACCTGCCATTAACATACACGGAAGCAGCACCCTACATTTCTACAAAGTTCTCAAGCATTGAAATACGGTAAAGTAGTTTCTTGCATGACATCTAAGAATATAAGCTTAATGAATAACCAAATTATGGCAAAAAAAAAAAAAATCACAATTAGTTTATTTCAGTCAAAAAGATTTGGAACTCCATATATCCCAAAAATATTGGAGTCACTGATATAATGCACCATCTGTCAAAAACCCAAATGCTCAGAATTGATATAACTAACATAGCAAAATCACTACATCTTAACAATGTAAAACCATTCATCAGTTGAAAAATGCTAGTGACTTAGAAGGACAGAGTAAAACAAAAGAATTGCAAAACAAGACACCTCAACACAAGTGCAGGTTAGAATGAAGCCTTCAAAGCTATACTGATTGTTTTAAACATTGGATGGAGTGTGGCTGATGTTCCAAATTTGTCACCCCTTATTGAATGGAATAAAGGCTGTTACAAAGTCATATTATGTAACTACAGCATCAGAAAAAGGGATATTACAATAAGGGTTGACCATTGGCAGTTAGCTTAACAATCCAATACCGTGCTTCAAAGCACACAGGAGTGCAACAAGAATGGGGATGTAAACCCACCCCAAGCCTGTGAACAACCCCCCCACATACAGACAGAAATTCCAGTAGTGGTACAACCAAATATAGAGATATGTCATACCTTTGATTCTTCATAGTGATGAGGTTTTACATGCACAAGAGTCTGCATCTCCAGAGATGTTATACAATCATTCAAAGCACTGACAGCTGGAACATAAGCAGCCAACTGACCAAGTAGTCTTCCGTTTTCACCTTCCAACTCGCAAACTCTTTCTTTCAGCTTTTCATTTTCCATACCTTCAGAGTTGCTTCTGTGTTCAAGATTTTCACATGCATCAGCTAGCTCACGGACCTTCCCCTTCCAATAATGTTTCATTGACAGCAGAAATCTGCAGTCCAGCGTAGAGTGTGGCAGCTTGAGTTTCCCATTGTTCAATCTCATTTGCTCCCTTATGTAGTTCATAACTTAGCTTCTCTTCCCTCAGTTTAGTTTCTCCAAGTTCTTCATGCAGGTGCTTCATTTCAGACTCCAATTTTTGATTCACTTCGCATAGGCATCCAAGCTCTTCATTTTGACGATCTTTGTCTGAGGACAATTTTAAAATTTGACTAGCTTGGTCTTCAAGTATCACCCTGGCCTCATCATACTTACTGTTCAGACCTTCCACCAATCTTTGCAATTCTGTTTTCTCAGAACATAGAGCACCAAACATCTCTGCTGCTTCCAAAAGCTCATTTTCCTTTTGAGACAACAATTCATTTCCATTCCTAATCTGACAATTTAATTGATCATTGACAGATTCAACTAATTTTATTTCAATGTTTGATTTTACAAATGCCTCTTTAAGATGTGAATTTTCCAATTGTACATGTTCTAATTTGCCCACCATTACTTTTAATCTCTCCTCGAGGTCATTATTTACCAAACAGAGTTTATCAAGATCTTCACTGAGCTCTTTAAGTGCCAGGAGTTTTTCAAATACAATGTTCTGGTAGATCAGAGAAATATTAGATTGAGCTATTGTCTCGCGAATCATGACACATATTTCTTCTTCCAAGTTACTTTTCTCTTCACCCAGATCTAGAAATCTTCTCATCAAGGATTTTTTCTCTTCAAATGTTTTGCAACTTTCTTCCTGTAAGTTTTTGTGAGCCTCTTCCAAGTCTAACAGCTGTTTGCATAGATTCCCTATTTCAGTTGTCATTGCTTCCATTTTCTCTTCTCCCTTGCTTATTGTCAACTTCAATTCCTGATTCTTCTCCAATATCTTTTTGAACTCTGCTTGCAATCCCAAGAACTGCTTAGACTGGGTCCTCAAATCCTCCTCAAGGGCATCCCTTTCTGTAGCAACATTTTCTACCTTCAGTTTCAACTGCCCAAGGAATGTAACAAGAACAGAGTTCTCAATGGCCACTTGCTGGCTTTCATTGAAATTTGTGACAAAAGAATTCTGGGTCTCCTGAAGTTTGCCACGTATATGGTTCAGAAGCACCTGGTCTTCAATCATATCTTCATACCAATGCTCGCTGTTAATGTCAAGAGTCTTTAACACCTGAAGAAGCCCAATTCTTAGTATTCCAATTTGCTCAGACAATGAATTCACATCAACCTGCTTTTGAACATTTTCACTCTCCAATTTAGATACCAATCTCTCAGACATTTTGGATGCCTCCAAGAGTCTCTGACACTCAACTAGAAGGGAGAAATTCTTTTTCTCCAAATCCTGGATAAATTTCTGCAAGATGAAAATTTCAATTTGAGCATTTACAGCTCTGTCCAGTTCCTCCTCGTATTCCTTTTTCTGGCAATTTGCATCTTTTTGTAGAATATGAATTTGTAATTCCTTCTCAGCCAAGTGACCTTCATTCAATTGTACAACTCTGGAATGCTCTTCCCTCTCAGCATATAAGGAAACCAGTAGCTCTTCCACCTTCTGAAGTGCAGACTCCCTTTCTGCTTTTAGTTCCATATGCTTTAGTTCCAATTCACTGCGTTGTTTCTCAAGATCTTTCAGTGTTTGATGAGTGGTGTTCAATTGTGAAACTAAGGTTTCTTTCTCTGAGATGAGATTGGACTTCTCATGGTCAAGTGACTGGCACAAGTCTTCTAAGATCTTTGACTTTACCCTTATTCCTTCAAGTTCAGCATTCACATCGAACAGTGAATTTTCCAAAAGGATGTTCTTTTCCGAGAGCTTCTCCAGCTTTTCAGTTGTAGCTTGTAACTGAGAAAACAAGGTGGCCTTCTCAGCAGCAAGAGTGAATTTCTCCCCAAGCAGAGATTGGCATGTTTCTTCCAACACCTTTACCTTTCCTCTGACACTATCCAGCTCAGCATTCAAGTCTGAAAGGGAATTCTCCAAAACAGCATTTTTCTCCAAAAGCTTCTCCATGATCGCCAGTTTTTCCAGAAGAGCTGCTTTCTCACCTTTGTCAGCCTCACATGTCTCCTTCAGCTTTGAGTTCTCATCTTGTAATTTCTTCACAGATGAGCCAAAGCACTGTAGGTCTAAGCCAGTAGACCCCACCTCCTCCATCATAGCTTCATGTCTTTTACTCACATCATTAAGCTCCTCTTTAAGACAGTAAATTTCTTGCTGAAGAGCATTTCTTTCATGTACTCGCAGTTCAACCTCCTGTTCAAGTTTCTCTATTGTCTCCCTCAGATTTAATATCTCATCCTGCAATTTTTTTATAGACAAAGATGAAGACAGTTTGAGCTCATTTAGAATTTTGTTTTCCTCCTTGACCCTCTGTGCTTCATCCTCTAAAGCCTGCTTATGGGATTCCACATTTTCCAGAATTTCAGCCTTATTATGAAGCTCAGCAGCAAGGGTTCGAAGCTCTTCCTGAGACTGGGAATGCAAATGCTGAAGAGTTTGGAAAGCAGTTTCAGCCTCAATGAATCGCAACCGTTCCTCTTGTATGCAAGTCCAAAGTCTACCCAATTCCTTTTGCTTCTCGCTAAGTTCTTCACTTTGAGAACCCATCTTCTGCACCAAAGACTGCAATTCGGACTGCAGAGTGTGATTTGATGTTTCCAAGAGAAGGCACTTTTGTTCAGAACTATGCAACTTTTCAATCCCATCGTCTATCTTCCAATTTAGCTTATGCACCTCCTCTTCGGCACAAGATAGTTTATGCTCCAAGCTGGAAATTATCTCCAAGCACCGCTGATAACAGAGAGCTGCATCTTCCTTCTCTTTAGTTAGTTTAGCAATTTCTAACTTCATTGCCTCAATTTTATTTTCGGCTATATTAGCTTGCTCATTAATCCTCCTTGCATTCTCCTCAGCTTGTGCTAAGTTCTCCTCCAGTTTGGATAACGTCTCCAAGCACTGATTATACTGAACAAGGGCAGCTTCCTTTTGAGCTTCTACTCTAGCAAGCTCCTGCTTTAGGGAATCAGCGTCAGTTTCAGCTCTAGTAGCTCGTTCATTAAGTTCTCCTACATCCTTTTGAACTAAAGAAATATTTTTCTGCAGATTAGATGTTTCCTCCAAGCACTGCTGGTACCGAAGAAGACTAGCTTCCCTTTCAGCCCTTAATTCGGTAAGGGCTTCCTTCAAGGTTTGAACTTCAGCTTCAGCTTTGCTGGCTCGTTCATCAAGTCCCCGAGAAGTCTCTTGTGCACGAGACACTTCTGACTCCAGATTAGACAATCTCTCCAAACTCAGATGATATTGAAGCAAGTCAGCTTCCTTTTCACCTTCTAATTTAGCAAGGGCTTTCTTTAAGGCCAAAATTTCTGTCTCGGCTTTAGTCATCCGTTTAGACTCAGACAAGATTTGAGCCCTAATATCATGGCTTCCATTGTTTGGCCCGCTATTCTCCTCCTCTGCGTCAAGAAAATTGATCCCCCTTCTAGCGCTCCCTTCTGCAAAGTTCACATGATTTACAGGTTCTCCAGACATGAAAAGATCATTGAGCTGTTTTAAACCCCTTCTGCTTCTAGCAGAATCAGGTTCATCGGTATAAGCTCCATTTCTTTTGATAGCATGGAAATGAGCAGAAGCATCCTTTTGCGATTCAATCTGGGTCAAAAAATGCACGTGAATGGGTGGCGCATCTCTGGAGTACGTGGCTCAGTCTCTGGTGGAAGAGAAACTACAGGTAAATCATCTGCCAGTACCAGAGGGACTTGATTAGGAAATGCTTCAGCCATGGTCCGATGCGGCCTGGCGGATCACTCCAGTTGCATGATCATATCTCTCAGCCAATGCCCGGTATGCCCGGTAAAACTCTTCAACCAATTTCATAAGCTCTGGGCGTTTTTTATAATACATTTCTGCCCTCCTGGCAAAGGAATCTGCATCTTCTTCAATAAGCTTAATCATTTGCTTCACCTTGGCATCCATATCTGTTCAATAGGAGATATCATTGTCATAAATTCGAATGTATTTAAAACCAGCGAGCACCAAATGGACGTTAACAGCAAAATTTCAAAAAGAAATATTGTCACATCTCTTCTGAGCGATAAAGGAAATAGTTGCTATAAATGAAAAGAAAGATGTAATACAGGAAGTAGATATGGTTTAACATTATATACAGACTACCATACAAAGTGCATGTAACGTCCATACAGAACAGAACTGATATTTAATAGTTATAGAAAGAAAAGAATTTTTTAAGAAGATATACACAAATGAATAAGATTCAAAAAGATATAAACAAATACACACTTGTAGTTTTGGTAAGATGCTTCCTCAAAATTCCATATATCCACTTTATAAAGTTTTCAACTTTGATTGTCAGTAAATTTGGAAGGGAAACTGGAAACTGGTTTAAAACAGAATAAAACATTGTGTATTGACATTCACAAAGTACTTCCAGTGACCAGTCCAATATTCTAAAGGTTTTAGTGACAAATATTTTTTAAACTATAATTTATTAGGCCTATCAGTAATTATGATTGAGAGTGAAGAAATTAAAAAGAAATTAAAAAAAAGGGAAAAAACTCAAGTAGATTTTGTTTCCAGTTTAACAGAAGTACTTCTTTCCCCTATACATAAGAAAACAACAAATGGTGCAATTTAATATCCAATTATTAAAGTGTCAAGTGATGAATAATAACAACTATGTTAACATCTTAAACAGACTTGCTACCAAAGCCAGAAAGACAGAAGGCATTACCTGTCAGATTTTCTTGGAGCCATTTTGAATTCTTCGGGCTTATGTGGCTATCCCACCACCATGAATACTTTCCTTTTAGAATCAGCATGGGACAGAGCCGCCATCACTCCAGCCAAGAACACCGGCACTGTCTTCAGATGTTGTGGGAACTCAATCCGTGAAGAATTCAATGAAGT
The DNA here is from genome assembly GCA_019955255.1 of Castanospermum australe. Taxonomy (NCBI): domain Eukaryota; kingdom Viridiplantae; phylum Streptophyta; class Magnoliopsida; order Fabales; family Fabaceae; genus Castanospermum; species Castanospermum australe. The sequence continues at coordinate 473,650 of NSJW01000209.1, forward strand.
AAGACCAGAACCCCGCAAATGTGCATTTGACCACCAAAGTCAATACAATTACATACACGATGGGAAGCTAAGTCTCTCTCGCTGCTTGCATATAGTAATAGGAATAAACAGAAAGAAAGGAATGCAAACGGTTCAGTTTCAGATAAATCAAATTCACGCCCTTTTTTTTCTTATCAAGGAAAAGTAAATAATCAGAAACAGCACCAAAATAATTACCTGATCAGTTGAAACCAACAAGTTCCAAGAGTGAAGGAATAAAAATCTGTTATGCAGGAATTAGTACAAACAACCTGATCAAATACCAAATTCCAATCAGAAAAACAGAAGTATCAGAATTTGGCCAGTAAACAATAACATAAAATTTTTATGCTTCAGAAAGTGACAAATAGCAATTTGTTCTCAAATTTTAACAAGAATTGTTTTGATCAGGTATGAGCATGAGACGGGCAACCATATAATCCGAACTACCTGATCAATCAAACCCCATTGAAATATTTCCCCAAAAAAAAAAAAAAAAACTAAGATCAGTACAAAAGGAGAATTGTATTCCAAAACCCAGTGACCAGAGGCCAGAATAAGATAAACAAGGAGGTTACAGTCATGGGCAAGAGATCGATCCTTCAAGAACTGCAACATAAACCTGTCATAATTCAGATATCAAATTACTCACCAAAAAATAAATAGAAAAATTCTATCTCGAACCACTCGGTTCCGATAACCACCGGCGGCGACAAACAGGTTCAGCTGCTTTTCTTCTTTATTTATTTATTTATTTATTTTTCTTTTCTTCTCTCCCCTTTTCCATTTCCCGTCTCACCCCATGTTGGCTAGATCTCTCTATTTGTGCTCAATGCTGCCACTGTTCGCGTTTCTCTCTCCTGCTCTGCTTTCGCTTTTATGCAGTACGGGTTAGTGGTACAGTCCTGAGCATCTGAAAACTGTCTATTAGGAAAGAAAAAAAAAAGTGGGTGGAAAGAAAACCGTCAAAAAACAAAAACTTGGTAAGTAAAATCAAATTAAATTAGTAAATAATTTTGAATGTGATACACAAATTTACTACCTTAATCTGATTCCGGTGACAATGAGAGTTTTGGATGGAATGAAACGAGAGTGGGATAGACAGGGATGGCATTTGGGTTTTCAACGATGTGGTTTTTCCTTGGGTTTCAGCAATCCAAGTACCAAACGTTGTTGCGTGTATTTTACGAGGGAGGGTTTCGGTTTTGCTTTTGGTTACCAAAATAATCAAATACGTCGCCGACTTTTCGGTCCAAAGACAAAGAATAAGAATAATTCTGGTTGCCGCAACGGCTCTGAATTGGGTAAAAACTGAAAGCTGAAAAAGCAAAACTATTACTGTGTTAAGGTAATGGTAAAAGTAAAACTAGTCCAAGGCTACTACCTACTATTATGATATTTAGCATCATCTTTACTTCCTTTTTTTTTAATTTTCTGTAACTCTATTTTTTTTTTTATTGAAGTGCATCATTTACTTCTTGTCACAACTCACAAGTCAAAATCAACATGTAATTTGGATTATTTGTGTAAAATAATAAATTATTATTATGATACTCTTGAAAAGAGGATTTGTACTCAGGATTTTTATGTACTTAAAAGTTAAAACTCAAAAGGGTTTTCTTATTTTTTTTTTATTCAGCTCCCCCTTTGTGAAATCCAACCTAAATTATATATTTATCGATTACCATTTTTATGGTCAACAGAAATAAAAAAGTATTTCCGATTTTCGGTATAAAATCCTGGACTGTTATCTACTTTTTCTTTTTTTACATAGAATTGCTATTTAGTTGCATTCGCTTCAACGTATGATTTGGTTGGTGTTAAGTTTTTTACTGAAGGAATGAATTTGGATTTTTGGATTTTAATGTGAGAAAAAGGGAGTTCTGTGATTCAGCTCCCCATTTATGAAACCCATCATACAGTATCCATTTATAAGTTATTATCTTTTGTGGTTAAATAAAAAAAATGTGTATTCTAGTTAATTATATAATACCCGAATTTTTTTTAATAAACATATCCAAATTAGTTTATATAATATCCGAATTAGTTTTTTTTATAAACATATCCGAATTAGTTTATATGCATCTTACCCTTTTTTTAAACGAAAGGTAAGTCATTTATATTGAGATTAATTAGAGCATTCCCGATAAAACTCTTCAAGGTATGACCTCAAGAAATTAACAAAATTAAAACTTTAATATATATTGTGTGTGTGTAACTTATTTAACTTATTTGGAAGGAAAAATTTTCACTAAACATTTAATAATTCACTTATTTATGTTCATTTATTCTTATACTTTAAAATTATTTTGTATTTCTTAATTGGATCTTTTTGTTTTTTTTATATAAAAGTTTATGTACACTGTGTGACTAATGTTGGCAATTTGCAGAGTGTTTAGGTTGGGTTATGTATAGGCATATGTTACGCTGGATACAAGTATTAACGAGGTGGGGAGGGAATGACGTGACACGGTGTCGTTGTAGATGAACAACGAAGGACGGTGCATCAGTCATGACTCACCCCTCACCCTCTCGCCGCCCAAACAAAATCTTTTGTCCCATTACAATATGCACTCGTGTTTTTCGTGGAAAAAATTATAGTGGGGACACTTTTTTTTTTTTTAAATGTGGCGGTGATACTCTTATTTTTTCTGTTATATACTCTGAATTTTTATTTACATCCTCCGCAATAAAATGTTTTTTGTAATGCTTCACTTGTGTCGCTTATTGAGTTATATAACTTATTATTATTTTTTACTTTAATTATAATAATTTTAAATGCTAATTATTATTAATATATATAATAAAACAATAATAATTAACAAATTTAAAGTGACACACGTTTAGAAGTACGACTTTGCTATTGTTTTACGTTTAGTTAACTAAAACAAATCTTTCACACAGGACTTATAACATGTTTAGTAATAATTTTTTAAAGGAATTTTTTTAAAAGTATTTTAAAATAATTTTAATTATAAACTATTTTGATTATAAAATAAGTTAATTCAAGTATATACTTATACTTTGATCAAATAATAAAGATGAAGATATAAAATTTCAATAAAAATTATAAAAAATGATATGTCTATGGACATAATATGAAATAAGCTTGTGTAATATTTAAAAATGATAATTAATTTAACATTTTTACATTTAAATATTATTAAATAATTTTTTAAACCAGTTACACATTTTTATTACTTCAATAAATAAATTTATTATACATCATATTTTTTTAAAAATGGTTCTCTTAGTTTAACACTTTCAATTTTTTTTAGAAAACGGATTTTTATTTTTGGTTACCACAGAAGTTCCCATACATTAAATCAATTTTTTTAAAAAAATATAATGGGAAGTTATTTTATTTGGGAACAGTGATAGAAAATACTTTCTCATGCTTAGGATATATTTATTTTTCTATTAAAATGAAACAGTTATAACTTAATAATTATTAAATTTCAAATTCTAATATTATATTTGAATATTTCAAACAATATTTACTCACATAAAAAGCTAACATCACATATCACAATCACAAAATAAAAATTATTAAATTTTGCAGAAATTTTTAAATTACCGATGTCCATTTAACCTAAAGATTGAGTACATATTTGTTAAGTTACAAACCTTGTACAGATGAGGCAATTATTATTATAATATAATAATAATTTACTTCCTTAAGTTATTTGAGATGATTTTTTTTATTGGTCATAAGATTAAGGTAATAATTTCCCAAGTCAATGACAATTATGATAATATAATAATGAATGTTGGCTTATTGATTAATTTTTTACTCATGATAATTATATAATTTAGATTTGAATTTTAAAATTTTTTTAGTAAGTGATATATCTTTAAAACTATGATTATATTTTTGAATCTTTATAAAGTGTAATTTCGACTGAAATATTGAAATTATTTCTTTTTATAGAATATTTTTTTGACAAAATTTAAATTCATAATAACATAAGTAAATTAAATTCATTCTATTAAAATTTTTATTTATTTACTATTAAATTACGTAAAGTAAGTTACTTCCCTTTAACGTTTGTACTTGGTAGGCTTGCAGCAACTGTTCTAATTTGAGAAATATGGCGTTAAAATAAGGTTTTGATTACAGGTGGTTCCAATTAAATGCATCATTCATCACAATAATAAATGGTCACAACAAAAACAAGTACAGTTCTCATTATTATATTAATTATTAGGTCCACTCTTAGTACTCAGTGAGAATCTACAGGTAAGCTTGCTGCAATAGAGAGGGGATGAGGCTACACAAACTGGTCACTGGTTAGCGTAGGGTCTGATCCAAGATCGAAGGATCGGAATACGTAACGTATGGCAAGTATATGCCCCATATATAATATACACACAGAATTAGCAACTTATACAATAGTATATTTCGGTGACAATATATATATATATATATACATATTATATTGTATATATTATAAAAAATACAATAAGAATATAAAGTGTTATACAATAAGTACTAGATATGCCCCTATATATGGGTATAATTATTATCTATATTTGTATATAACGTAAACGAAGCTCCATTGAATCTAAGACAAGGACAATTTTCTATCGGCTCTCTAAATATATGCAAGAAATAACAATGTCAATACATGCTATTGATTTATTCTTTGATTTACATGAAGGATTGAAGGGACTTGTAATTCGGTTATGTGGGGAAGCATTATATCTTAGACTTTTCTTTTGGAAAGGACACCAAATTGAATTATTGGAACAAAAAGATAGAAAGTATTGGAATATGGTGATGTACATTCGATTTATTTATTATTTTGATGCAGGGGATTCATATTTGTAATATAATATATGTGAAAAAGGTTCGTGTGCAATGAATCAAGCCTAAATAATGAGATCATAATAATTGAGGGTCTCCTTTCTCACCTTCCAACTTTCAAAGTGCTTATATTTAGTATAGGATAAAAATAAAAATGAAGAATTTATGAATAAATTTTATGTAAAATTTATATAAAAAATTCATTTATAAAATTTTTATTCTATATTAAACTGACGCTAAAGAATAAAAAATTACTGTCTTGATTATACCCAAAAAAAAATCACTCTTTTGGTCGGTATTAAATTTATTAAGTGATTATGTATTTTTTTTCTAAGTGAATGCTTGAAAATTATTTTTTAAAAATTATTTTAATAAAATTTTTATTATAAATCATTTTAATCAGAAAATAAACTAACCTAATTACACACTAAATAAACAATGACACAAAATAGTCGACCCATATATTATATCAAATCTCTTCCTTTTCCTAAATTTAAACTTAAAAGCGTACCAAACTGAAAAAGACATTTCACAGCTAGTTCAAATACGTTCTCTCTTTTAAATCATTCCGATAGAGATGTTCCAAGCCTATCAATTATAATCAATTATCTATAATGATAAAATATAATTTATATTTTTAAAATTTATCTTAATATTAAATTATTTTTTAATTTTTTTTTAATTTTATTAAATTCTTTTAAACTTTAATTTGATTTAAAAATATTAATTTTTTTTGTTAAATAAAATAAATTAATATTCAATTTCAAGTTACACTAAACTTTATAAAATTTAGTGAGACAAAAAAAAATTTAAAGAGTAATTTGATATTGAAATAAACTTTAGAGATATAAATTTTATTTTATTCCATAAACTTTTTTAACTAAAAAGTCACAAAATATCCGTGAGTCACATTATGAACACGTATGAATGACCTCCGTTCCATATAATAACAAGTTCATGAAAGTTTATTGAAATAAAAAAAACTTTAAAAGTAATTTGATATTGGAGTAAACTTTAAAGATATACATTATATTTTACTTTATCTATAATTTACAATATAATTGAACCAAAGTCAAGATAAAAAATTGCATTTCCAACGTCAAAATAATTGAAAGAACTCAAATAATTAAGCATTGGATATTTAGATCTCAGAAACAATTTTTTTTTTATCTTAAATGAAAGATTTATTGCAACCATGGACCATAAAATTCTTACGAAACTCATAAAATTTTATAAGATTTAAAAATTAATGATATTTCATGTAACTACTTTATATTAACATATAATATATTTTTAAAATATAAGTAAATGTCAATTAAATTAGATATATATAAATTTTTTTATTTTTTTAAAATTTAATATACATGATTTGTCATGATAAAATTATATTATTCAACAATTGAATCAATAAGACACACATTTCATATAAAGTTATTCAACATTCTAAATATACAAAATTTACTCGTGAAGTAATTAGAAGCCTGTCCTATGTCAAAATTATAATTTGCAAAAGTGTATAAACATAATTTATAAATTAAAGGACCTATTCTAAAGTGATTGACAGAGTAAAAGCATAACACACAAGGGAACCATTTCGCGAGGAAGGATCTACAGTAACAAATTCTGTGATACTCAGTGGCGTGGCGAAAGAGGAAAAGCGATTCTTGACTTTATAAAAGTAGAGATCCAACAACTGGAATTCCTTTTATAAATTAGAGGCTAACAAACAATAACTAAACGCGCCAAACACCGTGACTCTCACTCCCATTTTGATGGAAGTGGAAGTATTGAAACTTGGAAGCGAAGTGTGTTCATGTTTGCACCAAAAGTTAACTATACTAACACCAATAATAGACAAATTCTTATTTTACGTTAAAAGATAATATTATATAGATAACATTTTCTATATGAAAATTTTTAATTGGTTTAACATTATTATATTTACTTTTTTTTATCCGTGCATGTCATGTTAAAATATTTTCTCCGTAAATTCACATGTAAAAGAAGTCTATAACCTTATGTGTAAAGAGGAAGATAAACTGAAGTAATGGTCAAGCAATCTTAAAATTTTTTTATGTTATTTGGGTTAAGACTCTTAAATAATAAGATTATTGTTATATATTTTTAATTAATAAAAGGAACAACTATGTGCAAACAATATACTAAAAAATAAAGATATACTAAAAGAAAAGTTATAAGGAATCAGTTGGAGTAGTGGAGAGAGTTGATGAAGCCTTAGTTACCGTTGAGTCTTGAGTACTAATTTTCATGTGGACAATTCCGCGCCTCATTAGGTCATCATAAAGCTTTTACGTCAAATGGCTGCTATCCATATTCTAAAAGTCCGTTGTAAATGTGAGCACCAAGAAAAGAAGCAATGAAGCATCATTGATTTTGACAAACTATGTGGCTCTTAAATAGTGTTAAAACTAATCTCGACTTGGTCCACATATCATAGACACGCTACTAGTAATAATTCTAAATAGTTTTTTAAAAAAAGAAATATTTGATTTTAATTAAGTCAATTTAATTCTTAAAAATTAATTCTCATATTTTGAATTTATTATAAAATTAAATCATTAATTTATATTTTATAAATTTTCAAACAAAATTTTTATATATGAATCAAATCAATTCTTGAAATTTATAGTTTTAAATATACTTTTTTTTTAATTTTTCAAACAATATTTGTACATATGTATATTATACATAAGCATGGATAAAAAGTGAATAGTTAATATTAAATTTTGCTTTGTTGTTGACTTAAATAATCGTTCAATAAATTTAAACTCGTGTCAAATTAATTTTTTTCAAAATTACCGATACGTTTAACATCAATCAACGAAATGAAAAAAGAAAGCCACGAGAATTGCATGGAAAAGTGAATATCTTGATATCTTTTTCCATGTTAAAGTCAAAGAGGCAAAGCTTAATTAATAATGTGTAATTATGTGAGCCAGTTAAATAAATTGAAAACAAGGATACCGTCTCCATATATGTGAATCAGAGTGATGATCCATGGGTCTTTCGATCCTAGCAAGTCCAGTGAACCAACGAAGACAAATATAAACTTAGATTGTGTCATTGTTACTTAGGGATGAGTTGCCAACACAGTGCACACAATATGTGACTTGCCCCGGAATCCTGATCCCACCTCCCTCCCCAGTCAAGTTCAAACGAAGATAATTTAGATAAATACAATCATAATATTTTGTAATTATTAATAAAAATATATCCATTAAAAACAAAAATAGAAAACAAAAAACACCTTCTTAAAAAGCTAATATTGTTGGCTCTATGTCTATGAGAGTGGGCTGTGGAATAGGCGAGTAGGCATGCCAGCGCGCAGTGCACAGTGTGTTGTACTTGGGTTGGCATTGGGATGTCGCGTCCGTGTCCCCAGCCCAACATCGAAAATGCCAAAAGTCGAAAGCTCCTCAAATCCTTATAATTGTGACCATGTTGTTCGGTTAAAGAAGGAACATATGCTAATCTGTCGTCTCAACTGCGAAGGAGAACCCATTCCCTTTGTCGCATGTCCGTGTCCATGCCTCCTATAGAATCAAGCGCTCCCTCGGTTTATTTAGTTACACGCTGCTTTTCTTGTGGCGACAGCTCTCACTTCTTATATGCCATTATTTTCTTTTTATCTTTTCTCAAAAATTGAATCAAACATGGCCTTGCTCTTGGTTTCGCTGTCTTCTCAACTGCTTTCCCGATGGCAAACCTTAATAAATTGATATTAGTATAAAGAATAAATTTGAAGATAAAATTAATGAATTAAAATTTTTATTAAAAATAATGAAGATAAAATTCCTTTACGACATTTTGTTGTTGAAATATGAATTTTCTTCCGTGTCTTTTTCTTGTATACGTTGATAGAGTAATCATCGATTTTCTCGTTGTTCTCTTGGTCATGATGATATTAAGCCTTCGCTTGAGGATCCACCATCTCTTTTCTTATCTATGATGTTCTGCAATCAGACTTTTTCTTCTCATAATGAAAGTTTCTCTTTTCGAAACAAATTTGTATTGTACAAGATAAATGGACCTAGTCACTCAGTCAAACGAAGCCCACAAACTTGAGGCCCATGTCAAGAGGATAGCGTAACAGTAATATCACATCTCATTATTTACTGACTAGTAGTGGTGGTAAGCATACAAAAATCAACGCTCATATGATTTGCTCTGATAGCTACATTTGCTCTGCGACGAGATGTCGTCGTTGATAACTGATTTCCTTCTTCAGGCTGGCGGCACCGCCGTGATCGACGGTGGTCTCGCGACGGAGCTTGAACGCCGTGGCGCCGACCTCAACGATCCCCTTTGGAGCGCCAAATGCCTCCTTAACCTACCTCACCTCATTCGCGAGGTACTCTCGTCGTTTCCCAGAAAGCTAGACTTCTATAGCTTTTCATTGCTCGCGATTGAAAAAATGCTCCCCAATTTTTAATCAAACTTAGGCCTTCAATGAACCTCAATTTTATTTTTATATTACTATGGCAATCTTTAATCTTTTAACTGAATGAATGATGGGCTCCTTTTTTTCTTTTTCCCCTTTCCTATGACGAATTACAATCATCATTGACTAACACGATGGAGCAGGTACAGCTTGATTACCTGGAAAATGGTGCAGATATTATAATCACAGCATCTTATCAGGTGAATGCGCTTTGCTAAGGGATGAGCATGAGATGTCTTTTGTGTGTGTGTGTTCCTAAAGCTAAATTTTAGGTATTTGTTTGTGCATAGGCCACCATTCAAGGTTTTAAAGAGAAAGGCTATTCTAATGAAGAAAGTGAAGCTTTACTCAGAAAAAGTGTTGAGATTGCTCGTGAGGCCCGAGATGTCTATTATGAAAGATGTGCTACATGCTCTTCAGGAGATTGGGCTGATGGTAGAATCCTCAAACAACGCCCAATCCTGATTGCAGCATCAGTGGGGAGCTATGGAGCTTATTTGGCTGATGGATCAGAGTACAGGTGAAATGACTACTATCTGGTATTTAAAGCATCAGCTGGGATTTTTTGTTTACATGTGGCATCATGTTATTTCTTATATATTATGTAGCCGCCTCTTAGTGTTTAACAATCAAAATGATCTTCAAGATCCCTTGTTAAGTTTGGCATATGTTATTTTGGCACAAATCTTTTTGGTTTCTTAAAAGGAAACAATTTGAGAAGGTTTAATTGTCCAAAATGAATTTCTTGTTCCATCTTTCATGCGTGTACAGTTTTGAGCTTTTCTGCGTAGAATCATTAACAGTTTAGAACTTTAGAAAGTTTGAAGTTTGGTAGACTTTTGGTGCTAGTCTCAGCAGTCAGCACTATTGTAACATATATATTTTTTATAGTCATGTTTCTTGATACTTTGTTCCTAACAGTGGGGATTATGGTGATGCTATCATGCTGCAAACTCTTAAAGATTTTCATAGGAGAAGAGTTCAAATTTTAGCAGATTCAGGTGCTGACCTACTGGCATTTGAAACAGTGCCAAATAAGCTAGAAGCTCAGGTATCCTAAAATCGTTGGACATTCAAATGCTAAATCTGATAATATTCTTGATAATTGAGGAAATTCTCTGTTTGGTTAGTTTCATTCATTTTCATTGACGTGCTTTTATACCACTCACCATGAATTACTCAATTACCTAAACTTTTGATGTATGTTTTCATTGAGTAAAGAGTTTTTCAACAAAAGTAGTCAGAACAAGAAGCAATCCTACAAAGAGGAAAAATCCTTAAATTAAACATATAAAGATGTCCACCAGTGCTCTCACATGTTTACATTAGCATTACATGTCCTAGACAGGCATATTACTATCCGAGTTTTACTTCCTCTATTTTAAGAAATAAAGACTCATTGTCAATTTTTGTTTTTTTTTTTTTTTTAAATCACTCATATTCTATGTATATTTTTGCTCTTCATGAACCTTGCCTAAGTATGTAGTTTGAACTGTAAGCAGAAGACTTGACAACTTATCATACAATATGCCTGGATAGAGAAAATGGAAAATAATTGCTCTTGATATTCACACTAGCCTTTATCCTCGTTATCAAGGCTTGATTTTTGCCTTTCCAATCTTTCTCAATCCATACAGTCTTCTGTTCCTAAAATAGTCTACCCGACTGAATTTGGCCTAAAATCTGCCGTTTGTTTCACTAGACCACAAGAAACTGAGAAATCATTAAAGTTATATTCTGGAGTTTCTATTGCCTTTCCTGAAAGGGTAAAATTGCTAATCAAGCAACTTCATATAATGAATAAGACACTAAGACCTATAATTAATTGAACTTCCAGAACAAGTCCCTGTATTCTGGAACAACACAACAATAATGTATCTAATGGGAAATAATAAGCTTGGACATTTAAAATTTGTAAGTCCCCACTTCCAATATTCATTTTGATCTTGACTCTCCCTAACTATACTGATTGACTAAGCAGGCTTATGCAGAGCTTCTAGAAGAAGAGGACATAAAGATTCCGGCATGGTTTTCTTTTAACTCTAAGGATGGAGTTAATGTTGCCAGCGGTGATTCTTTAGTGGAATGTGGCTCCATTGCTGAAGCATGCAAAAAAGTTGTTGCTGTTGGAATCAACTGTACCCCACCTAGATTTATACACGGTCTTATAGTATCACTTAAGAAGGTAGAACCTTGAGTTCTCTCTTTTCCAATTGAATCCTTTACTTAGGCGTCTCTGTATATGTTATGTGCAGGTTAATTGATGGACTTCATTTTTCTTCATTTATCATTATATTTTGTTTCAATCAACCTCTCCTATTTTCTTGGGTCTCTATTAATTAAGGCAATTTCACATCTAAAAGTGTCAGTATCTACCTAGCCAAGCCGTTTTCCTTTTCATAAATCACATACTATTTGGGTGGAAAAAAATAGAAATGGATGTTAATTGATCGATATAGATTCAAGAGTTGCAAAATATGGTAAGTACTAGTCTCTAACGGTTTTTTTTTTCCCTTTATGAAGATGGCTTATATGAATGGAGACTTCTTTGACTATAGCATTTAACAATACCCTGATACAGTTTTCACATTCATGTGCAAATATTTGTTGTCTTTTGAAATGTAGAAAACTACCCTGTTTCTTTTTCCTTGTTTTAATGTGTTACTTTCATATAAGGAAATATGTCACATGACTTGTTAGACTATAGTATTTATCTTTGTGAAACACTGATCCTTGATTCACATATAATTTCTTCAGGTGACTACAAAACCAATTGTTATATATCCAAACAGTGGGGAAAGGTACGATGCTGACCAAAAGGAGTGGGTGGTAAGTTCCTTTTATCTGGTTGTACCGTTACATTTGTTTTATTTTTTTAATGATATACAGGTCAACTTTGTCTTAAAAATTGAATTTAGATCAATTATAGAAGATAAAGCTGTGGCATTCTAGATTGTCATGTAAAAAAAGAGATATAAACATTGGAAAATTGGATTTTGGAAATTATTCTTCTTGAAATAAAGCAATTCATCATACTTCTAAAGTCAATATAAATAAGGATTAAGCAGTATAATACAGATCTTTTTTATTAGTACTAGCCACTAGGGTCTTGACACATAGTTCATCTCGCTCTTCTCTTTCTTCCTTTTTGTTGAAATCATTTTATTCATTTTTATTTAAACTGTAAAACTGGTTGAGAAACTGTTGTAAGTAACTTCTATCATTTAAAATAGAAAGTTACTTAGAAGTATGAGACTAAATGTAAGTGGTAGGTGTTGGAGTGACATATTTCTCCTCCTTTTATTAATAATTGCAAATAAGTAATTATTGAGGTTTTAGGAAAAGAAAAATTGGATGCCAAGAGGAGGATTCTCCTTTCTTTTATTACTTTGTGGATTTTATTCTATATTTTGGGCTGATTCCTCATTTTACCTCACATCATTACATGGGCTGTCGATAGTTTTTGTGGAGAGCTTGAATTTAATGTGTGGGTTCATGTTTGGCAGGTTTATGTATTGATCTTAGAATAAAAATTTAACTCAACCATGTTCTTGCACTAGTGATGAGTGATTTCAAACCATGTAGTTTATAGAGATTGGCTATTATTTAATCATGTTTAACAAGTGCAATTTTCTGTATTTCCTGGAAGACAATGGAAAAGAGTGCTGTGACTGAGATAAGATCAGAAATCAATGGAACCTAGATGGACATGAATGTAGAAAAGTGAGAGAATTCTATGCCCAACCTAACCTTTAGTTGTTTAAATGATGTTTATCGAGTTTATTGTATTTTATGAGTTTATTGACATGATGTTTATCAGCTTTAGATCAGTCAACAAGGTCCCCTGGTTTGGGAAAGTTGATAAGTACTGCATATCATATGTCCTTATATTTGTGAGAGACCAAATATAGGTGACGAATGGCGATCATTCATTAGTGATTTAATCATTTTAAAGAAAATATTTTGGGATATTTCTTGAATTATCTAATACTAATGTTAGGTTGGTATTGTGACAGCAAAATACAGGTGTTTCAGATGAAGATTTTGTCTCGTACGTAAACAAATGGTGTGAGTTAGGGGCTTCCTTTGTAGGTGGCTGTTGCAGAACAACCCCAGCTACTATTAGAGGCATATACAGGACTCTCCAGCAGTCAATCTGCAATTCTGGCCACACGGTGACTGCCCTGAGATCAGAAAAGGAGGCCAACGCGTAAGTCAATCTAATTTACTTGTCAAGAAGGCTGGCAGCAGGCACTGGGTCATGTTGCTTCTTTGGGCTGAGATGGGAAGACGAGACCCTGGTTCTGATTCGGCTAACCCGTGAGATGAGATGTATCCTTTGTGCATTATTATTGGTCTTGCAACTTCAAACATACTTTGCCCTTGGAGCTAGCAACCTTCAACCCGAGGATCGCAGTTTGTCAAGATTAAATTAAAGATCAAGGAAAAGATTTTTGTGTTTTGCCTTTTCTTTTCGATTTTGAAAGCAGAAATGGCCAATATAATTGACATGTGAAGATTGCGGATATTGGTTCTGAATTGGCCATGGTATTCACTTGTTTAGCAAGATGTTTACTGATTGAAATAAGAGAATTCTGTGGTATCTTTGGTTATGGTATCTGCCTAGTTACCAGTACTAGTAACGTAGCTATTTGATAGTTGTTGAAAGAATCTTATGTAAAATCTAATCTAATGATGAAAGCAGGCAGAATAGAAACCCTGCCCCCTGCAGTTATTTTATATTTTGTTTCTGCGAATGAAAAGAACATTGATGCATAAAATTAGTTAATCGCTTAAAAGGTGAAATACCTCAGCAAAGAAGTTAATAGTTTAAAATAAAAATTATAGTACGTGATAGGTTTGTGGGTTGGCCAAATATAAGGTGGATAGCCAATGATATAATTTGGGAGCAAGCTCCTATGGCCTATACTATGTTGCACGTATATAGTATTTTTTTTATTATTACTATTATTATTATTATGAAAAATGTAATGAAAATTTGTAAACCTTATCCCATTTTAAAGTAAATTGGATGGGATGTTCGTGGGTACAGGCTACAATGTGCACTACATTAATGAATACAAACTGTTATTCCTTATAATCTGTCCCTTCTCTTTGTGATGGACAGAAGTGGCCTGCTGCATCTATGCATTGATGCTCTTAAAATATTGTTTAGTTGGTCTTTCCTGTACTCTTGGGTGTTGTATTTCATTATTGGGATTGTTCACAATATTTGTGGGAATTTCTTGCCGTAGTTGAGTTGTGCCCGGTCCACGAAAGATATATCTAGTTCCAAATAATATGACGTTTTGTAATGCTTTTTAATGACCAATCTGCCTCCTTACCTAGAGTAAGAGTGTAAGACAACTACAAGCACTATGTTGAGTTGTAGAAAAACTCGTGTGTATATGATGTAAAATATAGTTTATTAGAATTGACAATTGATTTCATATTTTTAATTTAGGGTCTCCCCTTTAGTATTCCTCCAGAGTAACTATTTTTTTTTATTGGTTCAATGTACAAATTGAATGTGTATACCCAGGAGTCTCTCTATAAATCGTATGGGTAGGGTAGGAGACCAAAGACTGCTGTTGGGTCCAAAAAACAGTGACAGCTGAGGATGGAAAGAAGGTGGGCATCGTAAAGCTGATTTTGTTTTTTTAATCAACTGAAGCCTTGTAAGGAATGAAAAGACTAATAAATAACTCAGATCTAATTGAGCATGGTATGTTTGCGACTGAAATTATGAGCCTTCTATAGATGGCAGTGGATGGGTTTTTGCATAATTCGATATTGCTTAGTATCTTTTAAAATGCATCACAATTATATTTATAAATATTTTAAATAAATTTATATAATTATTAATCATAATCTTAAAAATCAACAATCATTTCATATAAATTGAAAAACATATTTAAAAAACATACTTTCACTTCTTTTATTTATAATTTAAACAAATAAATTAATAAAATAATATCTAAATTATAATATATTTTAAATATAATTTTAATATATTAAGGGATGCGGGACAAGACTTATTGATCTCAACCTACTCCCATCCCTAGATTTTGTGGGATGTGCCTATATTGACATCCCTTACTTTCTATTGGGATGTTCTGTAAATTTGTGCTTATGACCAGAGAATATTACCAAATTTTTATATGCTGTATGAACAATTGCAGTGGCTAAGGCAAATATTGAAAGCATGTAACAAACTGAAATGGAACTGACTAAAAGATCGAAATATGTTGAACAACATATTTGTGAAAAGACTCAGCACATTTGTGAAAGTTTCTGACGGGAGAAAAGTACCATGTGGTCTACACAATTGCGAAATGTTACATTTAACTAGCATAAACTAGCAGTAATCATCCAAAATGCCAGAAAGGGTTGCTTGCGTGGGTTTGCACTGGCAGGAAGGTACACAAATGAAAGTGTCACAGGCCTCCTGATTAAATGGAAATAAAGACACCGATGAAAGCTCGGAAAATGATAAAGCGTGAAAAACAGTGACAAGATCTTTTGCCTAGTTCAATGAAAATGAGGAAAGGGACTCGACTATTCCACAAAGGGACAAACCAAAGCTCTTATTGCAAGTGGTTGGCTACAAATGGTTAAAGACTCTGATTCAATGGTTAACATACGTGATTTCATGAGTACAAATTTTAAAGTCGTCATTTGAAAGAAGTTTTAATTTTTGCGGTCCGAACGAGTGGTAATTTTTTTAGGCTCTTGTTTGAAAAAAAAAATCAAAAAAAACAAAGTACTGTTTGGGTGAAAACCTTCTCATTTTCTACCCCACAGTGAAAAGCTTCACATCAATATCAGCCCTCAGTTTTAGTTCTACCAACAATAAGTTACAGAGTCAACTGAGTTATTTTTCCATCTTGGGCATTCTTTTCACAGAAACTGCAAGTCATTTCTGAAACTTAAATTGGCAACAGCTGCAATGCTTCATTTGTCGTTTAACGTGAGTTTGGCAAAGCAAATGATCTTCTACAGGCTCCAACTCTCCAACTGGCCCCATGCCGAGGTTTTCTTCGCCAACGCTCTGACCTCAAGTTGAGAACAGAACAGTCCAAAGACTAACCATCTCCTGCCTGGGCTGGCTCGCTTCTCTTCGCTGCTATTCTTTGCCACTTGAACATCGTTGGGCCCATTCTTTTATTTCATTTTTTGTGCTAAATTAGATCGCGATTGATTTGACTGTTTTTTTTGTTTTCATATTCACTAAAAATAAAAAATAGATTTGAAAATATGCTTGATTCTTTTGCTGAAAATGTTTTATAGGAAATATTTTTTAAAATGGAATCAAATCAGAAAATCACAAAAAATCATTTTTGAAAAAAATTAAAAATATTTTAATAGTTTTATAATTATAATAAAAATTATATTGACCAAACATATTTTTTAAAACTTAAAAATATAAAAATAATTTTTAAAAAAAAGTAGAAAATAGGAGCAGAAAATATTCTTCAAACCAAACAAACCCTTATTATATGTCTGCCATCAATCATGAATCATCCTCCTTTTCTTTTTCTCTTAAGATTATAATAAAATAATAACTTAAAAAGAGGATTGGTCGATCAAAATTCTCAATTTAAAAATAATAGTAATAATCTATTAATAACAGTTACAAATAAAAAAGAAAAAAAGGAAAAAAAGAGGCCCACGTAAGATCTGTATCAAGAGTGGACCACTAGGTTTGCTCCTAGTCATGTATGTATTAAATAGTATTTTATTTACACAAAACGTTATGCTTGTTTATGTTTTATTAAATTCATGTAATGCCACATTAAAATTCGCACACTTTTACATTCAATCTAGTGATTATATACAATTATTATTATTATTATTATTTATCTCTATAAATATTATTCATGTTACATTATTCTCTGAATTATATTCCTAAATTGACAAATGATGAGTTCCATCTTTCTTACGTTTGCTTAAATAGTGTCATAACTGAACAGATGTTGTCTGCTTTCCATTGAAACACAAAAGAATTGCATGTGGTCGTTCAAGGGATGTCCTCCATGATTGAGCAACATGTCCAAGTTTTGTTTCTAAAATAAATAAATGAATATACGTTTAATTATCCAGGTCATATGTGTTGGTCCGTACTCCATACCATCATTAGTGTTTTGTAGTGTAGAGAGATACGTATATCTATAAATGTAGTTGAGAAATTAAAAAGACATGACGTTTACATCAGTATCTATCACCAAGTACAAGTGTACAACAGGGCCAGAGGTGTACCTCTATCTTTTGCCAGATTGTGATGAAAATGACATTAAAAAAAATCATTCCAAAAGATTTCGACTAAAATAGAAAAAAATAAATAAAAAATAAAAGCCCCCAATTTTAGATCCTCAAATCAAACGGTTATGAATTTGTGGGAGAAAAAGGAATGATGGGTTAATAAGGGATTGTTTCAAAGTTGAAAAAGCAAAAGAAACAGAAAGAAACCCATATTCCATCCAACAGAAGAGAAGAAGATACTTTAGCCAAAGTACAATTAAAGATGCATACTTTGACTGCCTCGTTAATCCCTCTACCATTTTTGCTACCAAATTCGAAATAAGCCTGTAAGAAAACTTACATCCATTCAACATGAAATTTTGGTCATGGAGTCTCTGACTAGTGATTGCCCGTGTAGTTTTTATTCTGAATTCTTACATGTATATTAAAAAGGATGAGAATAATTATTGTTTCACACTAACAACTTATTAAAAAAATGTGAAAAAATATCATTCTTAAAAAAACAAAGAAATATCTAGAAATTTTTTTAGTATATTGTGACCATAAATGATTGACAGCTAATTCATTATAAATAATTTAAAGTCTGCAGTATGAGAAAACCACGTACAGATAATGAGATATAGTTGGAGGATACCCGACTCCAAGCCTTGTTAATTTTTTTTTTAAAAAAAAAAGGGGAGAAGGAAAAACCCTGATCAAGAATCACACAGATTTCATTATTGAATCCAATTATTGGGTGCCCCCCGTGGATGATAGATCCTAATTTTCTTGACAACGAAGTATCAAGGCAGCAACCTTTCAGTGGCAATTTAGAAGATTCAAATTGTACGGTAAAACTCTACCCCTTTAGATAGGCACTCTAGGAATCAGACCCATTCATCTTTAATTTTCATACTGCTCTTTCTTGTTAGCATCATTGGCACTATAATAAGGGAAAGAAGAGTAAATTTTAAAAAAAGGACAACACAATGGAGACCTTGCACCTGTCAGATTCAGATTTATGGTTCTCATCTCAGTCAACTAGTGTGCGTTATCAAGAGCTTAAAAGAGACCCAAATGAATTGTTTTCCCAGTGTTGGAACTTGTTGCCTGGCGACTGATTCTAAGACAGCTTCAACGAAGAAAAAAACAAGGACAATCTTGTGTTCAACATTAGAACATGGGAACCACTTAATTAAGCTAGCTCCTATATATTAGATGAATCGTTATGCTTGATTAGATAGCTACGAGTGCACTAACCCACAAGCTATTAAGTGGGCAACCACCTAATTAAGCACCCATAAAATGAAATCCCTGATTGACACGTGGTTAGCAAAAGGGAGGGAGGGGGGGGGGTCTTTTTTTTGGGACAGCCACATGCACAAGCCTTGACAACCTATGACTTATTGGGGCTGATGCTTATATGGTAGCGGAAGCTTCATTGTGGGTCACTAGGTTATGGTTTCGTTTGAATTCCATTTAGGAGACTGAGCTAGGGTTCCTTGGAGCTTTCTGCTGTCAAATCTTTTAGTTTCAAGAGTAATTTAATAGCCACCCTTTATGATTTGAACATCCAAATTTTCAAGCTAATTGTTTACAAAATACAAAGGTGATTGAAAAATGAGAATATTAATCAATGAGGGATCGTAGACAGAGTCTCCCATATGTGCCATTAAGATAACAAAACGGGAGAGACATGAGGCCAAGATGTAACTTGTAATTAAATGATACTCTCATTAAACTTGGATTTCATATATAGTTTTGCAAAACCCAAGGAGATGGCGTGGGCTAAGTAGGGAGATGAACTAGGGTTAGGAACCCTCAATGGCCAATCAAGATCCTACATTTATGAGAAAATGTAAACAAGTAGTTTATTGAACGACGCGTCACCCAAAGCAAAGCATAAAAATTCATCAATCCATGTGCAAATGCGAGCTTGCAGGCTGCAAACAAATTAAAAAATACTCAATACGAGGTCCATTCTTTGGTAGAATTGCATTTTGTCTTCTTGGACATGAGTCTAAGATTGACTCAAAAACAAAACTCAAAATTCATTGACAGACTAAAATATTGTTCTGCTCAAAAGCCACAAAATGAAGTTTTTGAGGGGAGATAATGTCCGGTAGCTTGCAGAACCAATGAATTCTTCAAATCTACCAAACCTAAGATGTGTATATATAATAGAGAAAGCAGAAACATCTCATTTATATATATACAAAAAATAATTAACCCATGGCAAATTTATTATACTCTTTGATGTGTACATTGTACAATAACAAAGTCCAAATTACAAATAGTGGCCTTGAAATCAGAAGTTCTCCACTTTTCCTCCAAACACGAAACATTCTCTTCAACTATGCAAACATACCCGAAGTTTATAAGATATTTTACCAAATCAGGTAGACTCAAACACACCCATGATAGGCTTTTAGACACCAAAAAAAATGGATAGATAAAGGGAAAAATAAGAAATATTTTTGTCGTGTGTATCAAAGACAACGTTAAAATAAGGAGTTAAAGAAGAAGCAGGAGGGAAAGGGAAACGACCCTCTACACATGCTCTTTATCTTTTTTTTTCTTCTCTTCTTTAACTGCTTTTCTCTCCTAGAAGACCAAATGTAAATGGGTTACTAGTTACTACTGCTAGGGTATTAGATCAAACCAAACTTTGCTGACCGAGGAGGTACAACTACAACTACAAGTTTGAAGAGAGAAAGAGCAAGTTTGGATAGTGTGGGAGTGTGTCCAGAGACAGTGTTGGATGCGAGTGGGTTACCAATATAACCATTGTCCCACTCTCTCTCTCTCTCTCTCCAAGTGCCTAAGCCTGGGTGAGGTTGGCCTTGGATTTGCGGTAAAAGGCCTCGAGAGGGAGCGAAGCTTGCCTGCACTTTATTCCCTTCAAATTCGTTACTTTGCTCTGTACCCAGACGAGGTTTTGCAAGAGAGAAACTCTCTCTCTCTCTCTCTCTCTCTCTCTCTCTCTCTCTCTCTCTCTCTCTCTCTTCATGTCTTCTACATTTTCTTCTTCTACCCCAAGGATCTCATAGTCTTAAACTCTAAGTTCTACTCCACGTATTAGGCTGCAGCTCTGTGCTCGTTCCCTTCGATTTTTTTTTTTTCCTCATTACTCCATCCTCTCTAGACTGAGTCTGAATCACGCAAGTGGAAGTGAAAGGGGGAAAAACAACCAAGTGGGTTGTTTCGATTTGTACCCTTTTGGTAGCACATTGACTAAAATGCCGAGAAACTCTGTTCCCTAAATTGTTTTCTCTACCTTACTTAAGAAACAGAGGATCCCCCCCCCCCCCCCCCCCCTTTTGTGTTCTTCTGCGTGGCCAGTTACCGAGCTTTCAACCCATTGTTTTGATCATCAAAGCCGTTATGGTTTTTTCTTTTTCCTCTGTATCTGTTTGAATAGACAGACAAACAGAGGCAGAAATTGAACAGAAATCCATATTCTTGGGGTCCGGGGATTTAATATTGTCTTATACTCCCTAACTTCAGTTTCCTCCGTTGAACCCCTCTTCAAGCAAAACCCAATGAAGTAAGGTGCAGTCTTTGAAGAAGGAACATATCATCTCCTTTGTTTCTTTAAATACAGAAAGCTATATGAAGTTGTCCCAACAATGAGAGATGAGAACTCGAAGAAAAGCAAGGTTTGAGAAATGCCAGCTCTCCTTTAAATTCCTTTGCATTTGTATTCTACCATTGCTTATCCTTTTGTTCTTGGTGAAAGCTTTCACGGACCAAAACATGGGTCAAGAAGTGGTTCAATATCAAGAGCAAAGCCGAGGACTTTCAGGCAGACGATGTCCTTTGCGGAGGTGATTGATCAATTTTTGCATGATTTGAATTTAATCTAGGGCAATGGAATTGGGAATCTTAACTTTCATGTGAAAAACAAAAATGAGATTTCTCTTGCTTTTAGTTAACTAAATTTTCTATATATTCTTCTTCTTCTTCTCCTGCAACTCCGTTTTTCTTCGTGTAACAATTTTTTTTCCAATGGATGTGCAACTTGCAGCCCAAGATCTACCCTTTGTTGTTTTCATGCTTCCATGGTCTCTACCCTTTTGCTACCAAAAATAAATCTTTTTTTGTGTTTGATTGAGTGAGTTGATACATTAACAGTGAAAGGAGCACAGCTTTATTAACTTTATGGTTTTCCTTTTTCAGGTGTTGATGAAGAGTGGAGGAACAACTATTCAGAGAGAGAGGCATGCACTGTCAAGAAAAGCAAAACAGGTTCAGTATCAGACACCTTGATAGTTCTTAGGACCACACCGTTCCTAAATCCCAACTAGATAAAGATAAAAAGAAATTTAGAAGACAGTTGTGCTGCTGCCCTTCTTTTTTTTCCCTATTCTTTTGTTTCCTACTAATCTATAATTTAATCTCCATTTTAATGCACAGAGAGATCAAACAGAAGGCGAGATAGAATTCGACGAGGTAAGAATGACCTTGATGCAGCTCAGGTTACAGATGTGTGTAATTATAGGTATGCTTCATGTAGCTGTGTGTTGTACCCAATTATTCTTGTCGTTATTAATAAAATTTAAAAGAATTATTATTCTATTGAGTTCTTCCTTCCTTCTGGATACAGAATCTTCGTTGCTACTTGGAATGTAGCTGGGAAGTCGCCCCCAAGTTATTTGAGTCTTGAAGATTGGCTTCACACCTCTCCTCCTGCTGATATCTATGTTCTTGGGTAAATTAAAGATTATGTAGTGTGTCATCTCCTTTAGTTATGCAGAAGTTCACGCTGAGAAATATTTTGCCTTTTCTTGGACTCAGGTTTCAAGAAATTGTACCTCTTAATGCTGGTAACGTTTTGGGAACAGAAGACAATGGCCCTGCTAGAAAGTGGCTAGCTCTTATTAGGAAGACCCTAAACAGTCTTCCTGGAACAAGCGGTGGATGCCACACTCCTTCACCGCTCCCTGATCCTATTGTAGAGTTAGATGCTGATTTCGAGGGATCAATGAGGCAGAAGGCAACCTCTTTCTTCCATCGCAGATCCTTCCAATCCTTGAGTCGTAGTATGAGAATGGACAATGACATGTCACTGCCCCAATCATGCCTTGATCGCCGTCTCAGTGTCTGTGATAGAATGATCTTTGGTCACAGGACAAGTGACTATGACCCCAATTATCGATGGGGTTCCTCAGATGATGAAAACGGACCTAGTGACTCCCCAGTTACAACTCAATATTCACCAATGTCATATAACGGATGTTTCTCTATGGAGGACAGTGATAGACAGACAGGGCACTCGAGATACTGTTTGGTTGCTAGTAAGCAAATGGTTGGCATATTTCTAACAGTTTGGGTGAAAAGTGATATCAGAGATGATGTTCACAACATGAAAGTCTCTTGTGTTGGCAGAGGTTTGATGGGATATCTTGGAAACAAGGTACATTTGGTAATTTTCTTTTATTAGCAGATTTTATAATGAACCAGGGAAGGAGGCAATCTCATTCTCTTGTGTTTTCCAGGGTTCAATATCAATTAGTATGTCTTTGCATCAAACAAGCTTTTGCTTCATCTGTAGTCATTTGACTTCTGGACAAAAGGAGGGTGATGAGCTAAGGAGAAATTTAGATGTAATGGAGATTATCAGAAAGACAAGGTTTCCCCATGTCCATGGCATGGGTGATGAGAATTTCTCCTCAGACAATTCTGGAACATGAGTAAGCCCTTGATCTCTACTCCTAATCTTTACCATACATCTGATTCTTGGAGATTGTAAAGTGTACAACTAAGTCCTAACTTATACCCTAGTCAAGACCTAAATTTTTTATTTGATTGGTGTAGTCGAATAATTTGGCTGGGGGATTTAAATTATCGGATAGCCCTTTCTTACCGTGCAGCAAAAGCTCTTGTTGAGATGCATAATTGGAAGGCTTTGTTAGAGAATGACCAGGCATGTTACTTTGTCCCCTTAGAAAGTAATTATGATGTCAGAGCTTTGCTCCTTTTTCTCAAATTATTTAAAAGATCAACCTGACTATTTGATAACTTTTTCTTTCAGCTGCGTTTCGAGCAGAGGCAAGGTCGTGTCTTTGAAGGATGGAGTGAAGGGAAAATATATTTCCCTCCCACATACAAGTATTCAAACAATTCAGACCGATATGCAGGTGATGACAGACACTCAAAACAAAAGAGAAGGACTCCAGCATGGTAGTCTTCTTTCTTGGAAATAACCACCTGTATGAATAAATGAAGTGGCAATTGTAAATGGAAAAGGGGGAAACAAATAAACGATACTTTTACCAAAAGAAATACCCTTCATCATTATTTATATTAATCTAATCAAAATATTTATTTATGAAGGTGTGATCGTATCTTGTGGTATGGAAGAGGCCTCCGCCAACAATCTTATGTTCGTGGGGAGTCAAGATTCTCTGATCATAGACCAGTTTATAGCATATTCTTGGCAGAAGTTGAGTCTGTTGGCCGTAACAGAATAAAAAAATGCTCCAGTTGCTCCAGTTCCAGGATTGAAGTAGAAGAGTTGTTGCCACATTCACATAGTTACAGTTATACTGATTTGAATTTTATTTGATGAATGCCTATCATTCTTATTCATGTGATCAACTTGATGTATTGTGGCAACTGTAGCAGCAAAGTGTACCATACAAGGTAATTCACCTCAAACAACGAAATTTTGTCAATTTTTTCTATCTTGCATAGATGTCCTTTAGATTTTGGCTTATGAAAGAATCAAACTCTGCCTTGCTATTAATTGTATTTCCTACAGTTTCAAAATTCAGTGAAGACAAGATACAATTTGCTCAGGACTTCTAACTGGCCTTTGTCTTCTAAGTTAGCCAGGTAATTACTTTCCTCATTTACAAATCACAAAAAATTTTCCCAAAAGCAATTTTTAGCTAATTGATAATAAGCATTGGGTACTTTGTGGTCTAGCTATACTTATTTTCAACAGATGAAATAGACCTTGCTGACCATAAGATCCATTTCATGGAAAGATGGTTAGTTCTTGGCTATTCATTTCGGAATTTTAGGCTAGTTGACTTGGTCTGCAAAATCTCATGGAATATGCATTTCATAGATTTCTTGACGGTAATGCAATTGACCATGTTGGCCTTCCTAATAAAGTTTTTAGTTGAGATCTCATGCAATTCTTATCCTTATCCCTGGCTTGGTCCCCCTCCTCTTGTAGGTGGTCACTGCTGTGAACCTATGAGGAATGCAAAGCCCCAGTGGTGATCGAGACATTCTGTTACCCTTGCAGTCCCAAAGGAGGTAATCCTTTGCCCTCTTTCCATTTCTCAGCTTCTCTATAATTCTTATTTCTAGATCTTTTACACCTTCTCCGTACCTCTTTGTTGCAGGCAGCAGTAAAGTTTATGGTTTTGCCAACAACTACTTACTCTGGAAGCTGACAATCTTTTTGGCAGACCATTGGCTATCTGGCTTCAATTCTCATGAATGAGATAATGTAATTGGAATATAGTCGTGCTATAACTTGGTGAAGAATAACAAGAAGTACTTTTACTGCATCTCTATGAGAGAATTAACTTTCTTGCCATTGTGATTTTTGCAGGATTTATCGAGTGTGAGACTCTGAGGTGTTTGACTTATTCTTTAACACAAAATTGAATAAACCAAGAAAATTTTTGCACTCCAGGGAGGGATGAGGAAACAAGACCCACTTAATTATCCTATTCATTTATCTTCTTTGGTCTGTTGCAGAAACATAAAATAATTGCAGATGCGACGGGTGCTCTGTGCTTGTGTTGGAAAATAAAAGCATATGAAGCTTCTTATCTTGTAGCAGCAATTGATTTCACTGAGAAGCATCTAATGAGTAAAAATTATGATGTCGTTTTAAACATATTGTGTTTTCATTTTCTGAATGATGTGAAAGTTGTAACGAAAAGGAAAAAGGAAATGCACCCGACGTGCACCGCTTTATTGGCTTTTACCGGTAAGTCATTATTTGTACCTAACTCCAGATTTTGACCTTTCATTCTGATTGGGGCATGATTCTTTGGGCAACACCATTTCCTTTTCAGTCAATGACTTAACAACTGAAACAAAAATAGAGCATCTGCACTTAGTCAAAGAAATGAATTCGAATGGCTTACCGAAACTTCAGGTGACTCATATCAATTATTAGAAAACAGATTAATTTGTCAAGATTTTCTTTTTCCGAGAAAAGTCATGGAGAAATTGAAGAGTATCCAAAGAATTTGTTGGGAATTAACAAAAATGATTAGCATAGTTAATTATTGACGACTGTAATAACATCACATATACAAATTCATAATTAAAATAGAACACAACTAATGTTTTTAAATTTTATGGCCAAAGACTTCAGATCTGAGAAGGACCTCCATAAAATATTAAAAAATATTCTTTTTTTTTTTTAACTTTTAGCTGATATAGTTGTAAAATATGTTTTCACATGTTAGATCTTTTCCTTTCTACTTTATTTTTTACTAAAAAATTGTGTTTATAGCTCATTAAAACTACAATAATATATAATTAACACTACTCTATTGATAATAAAGCCATATGGTTTGAGAGGTCAGTTAATTATGTTAGCATTAGTTTAGGAAGAAAATAAGGTACAGTTAAAAGCTAGCTTTATCATATAAGTTTCCTCACTTGATTTAATTCAGCTAAAGAAAAAAAAATACTTATGTTCGCGATTTTTCATAATGGAGCAGTGATTTTACTTTTTAGTAGCTAATCTTGAAGAAATTAAGAGGTGTTTACGTCAGTGTCAAATCTTAATTCGTTAGTTTGTCTTTGTCAAATCAGCAGATCAAATGGACCGGTATCGCTATAGGGCCAACACCTTAAAAGAATAATTAATTTAAAAAAAAAAGAAAAAGTGTATTATTTCGGAGCTTGACTTTTATTAATTTTGAAATAATCTGAAAGTGCAATTATTGCTTAAAATAATTTCACTGTATTTAAAGTGGAGTAATACCGTTTATCATCAAACATTTTATACATTAAGAATGGATAATCAATTTTTTAATAAATTGTAAAATTGAAATAAATGAGTTATAAAAATAAAATTTTAATTTAATTTAATTTAGAAGGTGATATATCATAATAAATTTATTTAGCCGATACATTAATAAAATTTAATTCGTAATTTTTACCTCATTTCAATTATTGTAAGTTTGAGTGCAACTTTAAAAGAGGATACCGGGAGACAAAAAAATTCCGAGTGGGGGATAGGGGGATGGCACATTGGTTTATGTTTGGTGAAGCAAAGAGTGTGCTTTTGAAGGACTCAAAAACATTATGCAGAGATACCCAACAAAGAGGCCGAAAAGGGAAAGAGAAAGCAGCGTTGGGCTCTCGTTCCTAGAGATTTCAACAGCTAAACACTATTTGACCCTTCTAATAATTCGTGGCTTCATATTTTATAATAATTCGTGGCTTCATATTGTGCACACAGCACACACATGGACACCGTCAGTGCCTGTTTGTACATGTACAGTAATTGGGATGAAGATTCACAGCTTCAGAGAGTACTGTGATGAAACACAGCCTCAGACAAGAACAAGTTAAATTGGTTTGTTATTCAACTTTTTCCTTTATAATTCACTATTCACAATAGGGGGCTGGAACTGCAAGGTTGGTGTTTAGTCAGCATTTCTTTCTTTATACAACTTTTATGAAACCTTTAAATTTTCATTGAGGTGAGGGGAATATTGAATTTTATGTGAATTTATAAAAAAAATTATTGATATGATATTATATAAATTAATATAATTAATGAAAAGGATAATTTTTATATTCAATGCGTGTTTAAATATAAATGCAACATTAATCAATTTTTGAGAATTGTATCTCATAAAAAGAGTTATATTATTATCACTTCTGATTTAAAAAAATTAAGTATATAAGTAATTTAAATGGATCATACTCAATAAGAACACTCCAATTCATATAAAAAAAATATATTTTCATAAATAATAGCTTAATGTTAGAATCCGAATAATCATTGTAAGAATCGTAAATACAAGTAGAGTAGTAAATATATATTTTTGTGAGGGCAAAGAAGCTAAGCCATATATATATCTTTAGTATAATAAGAACAATTCATTTTATTTCAAACTATAAATTTACTTAAAAAATTAAATTTTTTTCTTTACTTTCCACTAAGAGAGAATAATAACTATTATTCTATTTTGGTAAACTTAAATGTGACCACCTATGGATGAGCAATTTGTGAGACAACCACATACATAAATATATGAGTTGGAAAGCGACAAGTGCTGCCACAGAGAGTGTCATCTCTCCATTATGCCATGCCGGGTTGCTTACGCTGTGTCCTCTGTGTGTGATTGTTAGTGCCGTCTCCCGCCTGATACTGAATACTGATACACATTCGTCTTTAGCATGTGACCGCACGTGACGTCATGGGAGAAGGGGAACCAGCGAAAGGGAATGGAAAGATTGTATATTATTCAGACAGTATTACTAACTATTGAATGGAAATTTTTGATAATAAACATGTAAGAATAAGATACCAAAAAATTGGAACACCCAAAAACCCTCCTCATCCATTTATTTTACTAACAGTTATCCTCGGTTCTCTCTAACTCCACTATGGCCGTTGGGGGAATAATCTGATAAGTTGAGCATTGATTCATGCCCATTTTCGATCTTTTTCAATTTTCAACGGCTATTTATAAATAAATACTCTTATAGTCCTATGGTAAAGCCGTTGGGTATCAGATATATGAAAACAGTATTACACAGTTAAAATAAAGTTAAGAAAATTAGAACTGACATGTAATATTTGACGTGAAAAATCTTTTAATGGTGAGAAAAAATCACGGGTAAAACTAGAAAATTTTTACTAAATAGAAAAAATTATAATTTTTTTCTAAATATAAAAAGAAAATAATAACTCTATCTTGTGATAAAAGAATACACTTCGTAAAAAATACTCGTAAAAGACATTGTATATTGTTTTTCTCTCGAAAATAAAACAGTAAAACTAATGAAAGAGGCTTGAGAACCTCCTCCTCTGTGCTGCTCAACTGAAAGGAGAGGGAGAATTTTTCTCCTCTCTTTATTGCACCGAATCCATCTGCCTTCTTCTTACCACCCATCCGTCTGTCTTCATTTAATTTCGTTGACATTCCTTTTTTTTTTAACTTTTCAATAAAAGTGACTCTACCACTTTTACGTCCATAAAAGCATTGTTATCTCCCACTTTAATTGGTTACGTAACGTAATGCTTGCGATGCGAGGGTACGTAGGGTTGTCAGTTGTGTGCACTTCAACCAACATGTATTGGCTGGAGTAGAAGTTTGGACTTTGGAGTGGCTTAATCATAACCAAATTGACAAGTGTTACCACAGAGAAACGCTCAGCTTGTGAGTTGCATTATTTGCATTGGGGTATATACTTGATACTTGATGATACCCATAGGATAGTGGGGCACTTAAGTGGACCTTGAGGATTGTGATTATGTGGCAAACGTCGACTTGTAGGATGAAGATTATGATAATTATCATAATTCCGACCATTATATTGATATCATTAGACATTAGTAAAAGCCCAATATAGAATTTTTGTCTTTGTAGTGTGTTTTTATTACTTTGCGTTATCCATTCTCTAAACATATTTGGTGTAATTAATGCAATGTACATAATATCTATCACAATTTTTCCAAGTTATCAATTATTCATTTCAAGTTTGTTACAAAGAAAGTACTCATGAGTGAGGCGTCCTTTCTAATCGATCGAATTGAGGAAGAAGACTTTTCCTTTCTTCTTTCTCATCCTTTTGAAGTTGTTTCTTTTTCAAAAAACGACGATGGATGTTCTGGAATTCTAGCTCTTCAATGGGAAGAACATCGCGCGCAGAGGCTGCAAGGATGCCAAACTAGCTTCCTGGGAAGATCTGGTCCCTTTCAATGCCTCCTAGCTAGAGGCTTTTCTTGGCTTTCCATCAAAGAAGCGGCATGCCTTACTGCTTATAAATCTCCGCTTAGATCATGAATTCATGATCTCATATTGAGAGACCAATAGATGGAGAAGTTATGGCTGCCATGAAAGGTAACTTTTCAAATTTGAATTCATCACTACAATTAAATTCCAGCAATTACTCCTTTGCTCCTCTCAAGCTGTGATTAATGAGATGATCCTTTGCTCAATCAAAGGGAATTGAGAGCAGAGATCTTTCAGTAGTCCATCAAATGCCTACTGAGTACTTATGGACTCAAATTTCAACCAGACAATCCTCTGGCATTAGACCCCAAGATGAGGCATAGAAGAAACAAAGATGACGTGGCTTTAGTCCTAAAAAGGACTGGACTATTGTTGATTCTTGAAGGGTTTTATTTATATTGTCTCTAGTCTTTTCTTTTTCTTCTGTACTTGATAAACGCATGTGTTGATCATGTATCTTGAAACTGAGTTTCCTTGGTTGGTGTGAATAAAAAAAAAATTTTTAAGAAGAAAAACTACATATATATATGACCAAAAATAATAATAATATATAATAATTAAATTTGATGATTTATTTGAGCGTTGAAAGCGGGTAGAGACTGGTCCAGTCACATCTCTACGTTGGCTGGGCTGGCAAGTGGTAAATGGCGATGATGTTATAAATTCTCATATAATAATAACGTAGCTTCAAAGTTTCACACGGAGAGACACTGACAGACACATTTTTGCAGAGAGAATTCTGACAATATTGACGCACGCTTGAAAGTGGCACCAACGGCTATGATCAAAGTTCATTGGCTTTGGAAGGCGTACTCGCCAATGCCATCATCCTTCCTCGAACAACAAAAGCCACATTAGTGCATTACATTACATATTACATACATAAGAAAGAAAACTTCCCATCCCTTCTTGCTTTCTCAATCCCCTATTGCAGATTCTTACTCGAAATTTCAGTACGTAACATACAATATTAACTTGAACATGGACAACCCTTATAAGGCAACCTGGCAAGTAAACTTTGTTGTCGATCTGTGGCAGCCTGGCAGTTTAATTTCTGAGATTGTGCATATTGTTCACTGGAGCTTTATAAAAATGTCTGTCCTGTACAAGTAGCATTAAAAAAAAAAAGAAAAAGCAATGCCTAAAACAGAGAACGGGTATGCATGTGTATCATCAGCAGTAATGCAGTATGAGAATCTCAAAGTAGCTAGGCATTGGCCAGAATGTGATAATCTTGTGAACTGATGGAATAAAATATTATGGTCTAAATTGTGCGTGTGTGCGTATACATATAATGTAAGAGGTGATGTCACAATTAGGCCAGTACTCAAACATATCTGAAATCTCTGCTTGTTTTTTTGCTTGTTAAACAAGGTGTCGGTGGCCAGAATGAGAACTTTTAATGACTTCGAATCACAACAGAAGAGGCCACACGAACGTTGGGTCAATTTGGACTACGTAGCCTTTGGCTTCTGGGGTTTAATTATGACTCGTTGGTTTAGTCAACAATTAAACCCCACTTCACTACCCCACTTTTTCGACTCACTGTTGCATTGCTGTGCAGTCTGACTCTGTTGAATTGGGTACATGTACAGTGGGTGATATCATGGTTGGCGTACGATTACTGCTCATCACTTTACCTCTTCTATGGCCCAGTGTTCGCTGCATCCTCGTGCATGCAGAACCTCCTGTTTTTTTCTCCCTGCCCTGGTCCTTCTCTCTATGCCGAATTGCTGAGCCCTGTACTACGCATACCGCTATTACGCAAATCATTTAGTTCGTTTGCTTCTGAGAATTCAGAAATCCCAGTGTTCTGCGGAGAGTGTTCCTCCCGATGACAAAGTGCGTCACCGATTATTTCATCAACGAATGTTGTGGAAGTGAGTTTGGGTGCGTAGGATTGAGATTGAGATATTCTCTTTTGTATTTGTCGGATATCGATCGGCTCCTATGGATCAACAGCCAAGCATCCATATCTTTCGTTTACATAACTTCTACACCCCTCACGTGGACGTGGTGGGTCACAGCCACAGACTCGTATATTTGTTGCCTATAAATAATAGTCCTGAAGATTTAGGGCTTAATAAAAAATTTTATATGAATTTTTTTGTTTGTTATAAAGGAGTTTTATGATGTTGTGAAGAGAAGAAAAATAAGTTAAACTATAAACAAAACGATTTCGATTTCAGATCAATCAATAGATCGAAAAACAAATTAGTGCGACTTGAATTATTAAAATAATTTTAAAAAAAACATGTTACTTGTTCACGTTGGTATTATCTTTTTTCAATGCATACAAAAACTTAAAAATATAAATAGAAAAGAGAGAAAGAAAATAGAGTCCAACTCATTTTATTCCCTTAAATTTGGTTGAGTGCATTTGCATGATAATATGTAACATCATTCAAGATAGAATTAGAAAAATATTATATAGTTATAATTTTTGTTATTAGAATTTTTTATAGAATAATTTGATATACTTATTGACTATTGGACTGGATATATGAGAATCACTATTTCATTCTATTAAAAAATTACTTAATTATGTTAAAAATTCTAGCTTTATTTTTTTTACTGTGTAGCATTAGTCATAAAATTATGTATAGGTTAGTTAAACTTAAAACAGTCCAAAAGATGTAACTCAAATAGCACAAATCTATCTTTTAAGATTATTTGATTCCAAGATTAAATTAATTTTACATAGGTCATTTTTCTTGAATTTTAGTTCACACTTAGCCTCCCCAAGCCACGTCTTAGACATCCTTTATAATTAAAAAAAAAATAAATTAAAGCAAATAAAAAAGGTAAAAGAAAAAAAAATCTCAATTAATAAAGAATAAAATGAAGGAGATAATTGCAAATCATAGTTAAACTTACATAATGTGTCATATTTAATAAAAAATTAATATATATTTAATATAGATAAAATTTCTATTTTAAAGTGATTTTTTTTCTTTATGTATTAGCTCGTTCAATTAACAATTTCTTGTAGTGAACTCAAGAGTCCGTTCATTTTTTTTTTTTTAATCCTGGGAGTGGAAGGTGTTGAGGGGGTGGGATCTCTCTCATCTGGAATTGATGTCATGGTAGAAAACATTAAGGCATCAAGCCTTAGCTTTTAAACCAAAGCCTAAACTCTAAGAGCTTGTTCATTTAAAATTATAAAATCTATAAAAAAAAATTAAAGTCTCGTTGTATTTAGGGGTGAAGATATTTGACTGCTAAATGTTTCGTTGCTAAAATATTTAATAACAAAAATTGAGAACTACTAAGCTCTGTCGCAAAAAGGAGCATTGCTAGATGTTTAGCGACAATAATTTATACCCGTCTCTATTTATCAACCGGTATTTCAATAACAAAGAAAAAAAGAAAAAAAAAATCTGTTACAGTAAGACAAAAACAAAGTGTCTAAACAAGATGGCGAGGCCAATAGCAAAGGCGAAGTAGAGGAACCACAAGCACTAGGGACACGGACACGTCTTATAGTCATTGAGTTTTTAAAATTTTTGTTCTTACGTTAATTTTAGTATTACCAAACGTAGGGATGAAGGAATATTCATTTAATTATTGATCATACCAAACATAATTACATGAATGATAATTCCTTTTCATTCTCCTCCTTAAGCCTTCAAAAACCATCCCAGTGAACCAACCTCATCTTTTGACTGTGTGTTTAGTTTAAATTTTATAAATTAGATTTTAAATAAACTTAATTTATAAACTTTATTTTAACCAGAATTGAACTTCCAATGAAATAATTCATGTTTGAAAGCCTCTGCTTGAAGTAATTTTGACAAAACAAAATGCTGTGCAAATAATATTTACCAAAATAATTTTTGAATATATAATTATCAAAAAAGATTCCATATGTCGATATGTATATTGTTTTGTCTTTTTATTTCATTTCTTTGTTGTTGTGGTATGCCTTAACAAATGGCATGAACGTTAGAATAGTCTCTTCTTTTTTTTAACTTTTGATAATATTATTAAACATTCATAATTGACTGGTTAGGAATTTTAGACTCATTGACATACAGGATAGAAAGATTCAGGTCCTCACAAATTGGCTCCATCAAGAATATCTCAAGTGTTATCTCAACAACAGAAAGATGCAGGCCCTCAAACTGGGAAGGAGATTGATTCATTGATATACAGGACTATTTTCTATGCATTCTGCAAAATGCACTGCAGAGTGCACTTTCATTTCTTAAGTGTGGGATGCACTACAGGAGGTGCATCTTTGCACTACAGGATGCACTGCTGAAGAAACAAAACTGTAAAGAGCACAAAATCAGAAGTGCAGAAACAAATTGAAAACCCAAACTCCTAAGACCAGAAAACAAATTAATCTGACAGTTGTTAGACTGAATCAGACGGTACTATTAATCTCATTTCAAAATTCAGATTTCTAAATCATCAGCATTTTGTCTCATTGAACACTTGGTAGGAGTTTAGTAGCCTTTGCGGCTGGGCCAGCCTCCTCTGTCTTTTTCCTTCCCATTGCAGAAAACTGACAAGCAGCAGAAACCATATAAATTTACATCAACTAAGCCCACGCCACTATTCTGAAAATTTCACGAATACCACTATTGTAACTGAACCGGTCAATCAACAGCAAATGAACATGCTCATGAATACAAGACATGTAACTGAACCAAGTCAAAACTAAATGTGAACATAAAAGTTGAAACGATATCTAATTGATAGCATACATGCAAGGGTGGCTTCACATGTGATGACATAAATTGATATAGGAATACATCCTGTTGTATAGAGATTATCATGATATTCACTGCATAGTTTTTCAATCAATTTCCCTAATCGAGAACATGATCCAACTCTTACATATTAAAATGATTTCATTTCATATAATAAATATATTTATTTAATTTGAAGTAATCAGTACATATTATCAATATTTACTCCATTTTTCAGAACCAGAATGTGACATTCAAAGAACCAAGTAGTCATAAAATCATTCTATCACACCATGAGAAAATCAATAAGTTAGTGATAATTAATTAGCAGCTAATCCCAGTTTAAAGAATCCCAGTGTGAGGGCCGTACTGAAAGACATGAGTATGTGTGAACATGCGGTGAGACAAGTGCAATCTAACGTTCCGGTCAGATTGGTGAATTTAACTTAATCGGTTAACCAAGGATGTGAAATTGAAGTTTTCAATTGGTTTAGAAAAGTTTCATAAATAAACTGGGAAATGCTATGATATAGATAAGCTAAAAAAAGTTCATAATGGAGTCAATCCCAAAAGATAAAGCAACTAGGAAAAAAGGTCAAACAAATTATAATTGGGTTTCTGTTTTGATTCCACAGAAGTACGGAGGCTGACATAATTGAGAGCTGAAGCTCACAGAAGAAGTAAAAGAAACAGAGACATGAACAGCGATTACCAACCTGATTTGGCAGAAACTATAGAGAGCGATGGAAACCAAAGAAACCAAAGTTGCCGGAGTGGGAAGAAGAACTTGCCACTGTTGATGCTTGATTTAGACTCATTTACATACAGGTCAGCTGGCAATTTTAGCACAGATAGATCAACACGCACTAAAGAGATTATAGCTGCAGAGCCAAAATATTAGAAAATAAAATAAATCAAAGGAGAAGGGATGTACCTGTGCTGCGAATCTGACAAATCAGAGTGAAGAATGTGAGTTAGAAGCTTTGAGCTAAGAGTAGACTAAGGAGAAGCTTTGAGTGGAGAGGAAATTTTGAATCATGCAAGTTGCTGGAAGGTGAGTGGAGTAAAGGTGCAGAAGGGTAAACTGGGATGATGGCCATTGGAGGAGAATTTGCTTCACCAAAAATTGCCAGTGGTTGAACACAGAAGCAGGTTACACTCACTTCAGACCAGACGGCTGTTTAGGGATGCAATCAAGTTTGATGGATGGTTTCAAAGTGGAACCAAAAAAGCATGTCGCATGCACCAAGAACTTGTACTTTATATTTTTATTATCTCTGGCTTCAAGTGATTGTGATAAATAATTATTAAAGATTTAAACACCATTCTGAACAAAATTTCAACGGGGTAAAGTCATAAAGATAATGGCTTCAAAAAGCTAATACTTGGCTGCCACTTTCTCAACTCAAGCCTACCCACCTTTTAAAAGCCAGGGCTGCTTCCCTTTTGTTTAATTGGGCTTCTGTCTGAAATTTTGGAGCCTTGCCTTTATAAAGTGTTTTATGATATTTCAAGAATAGCATTCGGTACTTGTACTTGTCAATAAACATGTTTCCTTTTTCCATCATCGCCACAACTTCATTGGCTCGAATGAAGAATCCACCCCTCACAAATGTATACAGCACAGAATCAAGAAGTTCCTGATCAAACTTCATCGAGATTGAAGAAGCAAGAGCTTTCATCTCACCCCACAGCCCTGTTACCTCCAGATACTTCCCTCCAACTGCAGCATACCCAGTGACCATAGAATGAAAAGTTTGTGCATTTGGTCTGTGGCCTAAGCTTCTCATCTTCTTCAGAGCCTTTTCAGCATCTGGCATCAATCTCTTCTTACAAAAGAAGTGGATTACGTTATTCCAATCATGAACTCCATAATCCACTCTCTGTCCTTCCTTGATTTCCTGCAACAGCTTTGCCACTAGCCCAGCTTCTTCAGTCTCTGCACCACTTTTAGCCAACATTCCAGAGTCTTGTTGACCGACTTTTGGAATCCTAGCCTCTTTCATCTCTTTAAATAGTTGGAGTGCTCCCTGTGTATCTTGCTGGAGCACCCTGGATTCAATCATTGCTTGATAAGAGCTTGAGCCAAGCTGGATGCCAGCCTTCCTAGCATCTCTCCAAAGTGATGTGACATCCGCAGCCCTATTTGCTTGACAATATGCTTTCAACAGAGAGGCATATACAGATGAACCAGTTCTAACTCCAGCTAGATGCATCTCATCAAGGAGGTCATGTGCTTGATCCAACCATCCAAGTAAAATGCATGAATTAATGACATGAACCAAGGCTGAATTGTCATTGGAAAATGGGGAATCATCTCTTTCTGCCTTGAGAAGAAACACTGCCAAATCCTTGGTCTTGCCAGCCTCTAGAAAAGCTTTAACTAGTTTCACATAAATTGTTTCAGTTGGTTGCAGTATACCATGCTCAGTTGTAATCAAGTCAACCTGCATCTGCAACTTAGCTAACAAAGAACCAAGAAGAGCCTTTGACTCTGCTTCAAGTTTTAAGAAATCTCGATCTTTAGAGAACTCCCCATAAGATAGGACAGTGTTTCTTATTGGCTTGTTATTTCCTAAACTATCTAAATCTTTTTGGCTGCTCAAACTTTGCACAGAAACCAGTACTGGAGAATATGTATGATCAATTTCAGCTGCATTTATTATAAATTTGGCAGCTGCAAGAGAATTTTTTGCCTCCTTTGCTTTCCTAAGCATTTCCAAAACCATATTTGATGCAGAATCTAGATCCCCAAATTTCAAATGGCATGTGAGCAAACAGTTATAGAATTGTCGGAATTGAATATCAGTAAGATTTGGAGCCTCCTCTAAGTGCCTTTGCAGCTTCTTAAGCTCTTCCCTTCGTCCATTTCTCTCATATACACGTGCCATTATTATCAGTAAGTTTGCTTCAACTTTGACACCAATTCGAGGCATCATATCAAGAAGCTGCTCTGCTTTCCTAGTTGTCTCAAACAAAAGACACCCCGCCAAAGCAATGTTAAAAGAAGTGGTGTTAGGCTTCATGGCAATCAAATGTGCATTGCTCTTTTTACGTGGATCCACTCTATTGTTTTGGAACAAATAACCTATTTCAAGAATCAACTCAGCAGCAAGATAACTTCCATTTGCTGTCTGTGACATGTAGGCCAAAACTGCAGACCAAGCAGTGACTGGGGGAAATTGCTCCATATCTATCATCTTTCTTAAAATAGTAGATGCAGGAACTGGTAGCCCAGCTTTCGCAAGGCCAAAGCTAAGATAGATAAGCACCTCTTTTTCTAACAAGTTTTCTTTACCTTCCTCAATAACCTTTTCTACCAATTCATAAGCTTTTTCTAGCCATTGCATGTCAAGGCTTTCCACATAACTTGTTAGAAGCTTGTTGAAAACAGATTTTCTAGGAAATCCCTCCATGTGCATATGCTGCCCAAATAACTTCCATGTATAATCTAATTGATTTCCATCGATAGCATTTTGTATTTCCATACTAACCTTGGCTGGGTCTTGAGCATGGACCAGGATTCTTTCGGCCATACTTGAGAAATATAGTTTTTGAAGGGTGAATTTATTCTCTAATCCCAGGAGAAATGCTTGTGAACTTGAGTTGGTTAAATAAGGGCTAACATACTTAACAATAAACTGGTGACTTCTGTGACCGGAACCCCGGGCTATGCTGTAATTGCAATTAGCAATCACGAAACTTAAAACAAAAGGGAGACCTGGCCCTGTTTTGAGCTTTCTTATTGCAAGCATTTTGAACTGTCAGTTATTAGTGAAGGTGAGTTCAGAACGAAGTCGATCAAAATCTGTAGAAAGACAGTGTTCATTGGTAAACAACGTACATAACAAATTCTATGCCATAACAGTACAAATAAGTCGGTTATTAAGCACACCAAGTGGAATGAGCATTAATATGCAAAGCAAAAGGTTCAACAAGCGCTATCTAGTAAATACAAGCATAGAAGGAAGTTTTGTATCCAAACTAAAAACAAAGCATGTATCATGAGACAACCATCAATAAACTTAAATTTAAAATTGAAAGTTTCTGAATATTCCATTTCTAAGTTGATTAAACATTTCCAGAAAATGAAACTAGTCATATTGGCCAAAGTGAACCTTTCCATATTATAGTTAGAAGTTTGGAACTGACTTGAGACACAGAAACACAAAAACCATACTCTGGCATCGTTCTTGCAGTACCCTTCTCAAACAATAAACAACGCTTAAAATGAAGAATATCCCTCCACCTTTTTCTTTCTCAGGCATTTTATCAAGCAATATACAGTCACTAGCCCGTGAGCCTAAAGTGAAGAACTTCGCACCCATTCAATTCATAAACAGAAAAACAAAAACTAGTGATACACAAAGGCTAAGCAATATTCTAGAATAGCAGGAATAACAACAAATCCAGCATGCAACATAATCAAAGTGGACAAAAGCAAACCAAAAAAAAAAAGAAAAGAAATACAATTACCTTGATATCCGCAATAAGCGTTAAATGGGTTTGGATGTTGGTCGTCGGTGATGATGTTAACAGCGGTGCTTGGATGTCGTCGGTGAGTGAAGGTGGACGATTACGAAAGTGAACAATCCCAGAAGGACACAACAGCCGCGAGGCGACGGCCAAGACGACGCCGTCTCGCTGAAGCAGTCCTACAGTCCCTTTTTTGTACAATCAGTCTGTGTCTAAGATTTGGTTAAGACTTCAGAGTTAAAAGAGCTAAAGAGTAAAAATAAAAAACTTGATTTTAATTTTTAAATAAATGCTGTTAAATTATAAAATCTAATATACGACTTGATAATTGGTTGCTTTTTTTTTTGCTAACTGATAATTGTGCAATTTAAAAAATAAAGTCAAGTAAATAATTATTTATGAAAAAATAAAAAAATAAAAAATATATAATTCATTATTCATATATTTAAATTTTATTAAATCTTAAATGGTCAATTCTTATGCTTATATTGTATTTTATTTATTTAATATTAAACTCAATATTGAATTGTACTAATTAATTTGTCAGTATTTTTTTTCTCATTTCTTATTTTATTTACTGATTCATTCAAAGATAAATTTATTTTCAAGATAAGAAATATACTTATTTGATTAATTCTTTTAATGATTTGTAACAGTAAACAAATATTACATTTTTGCCTTCTTAACCACTGAACTGCATCAATACTTGTTTAAACAGCAACGAACACTCTTATTCAATTTTTAAAAATCACATTTTAAAGAAATAATTATACCATTATTATTTTCATAAAAGATAACTCAAATATTTTAAATCTTACCTTACGAAAATACTTCTAATCCACATAAATAAAAAATAATTAAACAGCAATACTATTCCTTACTAATAGCATCTAGAAGTTTAGGCCTAAAATGCAGGCTGTTTTATTTTTTACTTCGTTTTCTTCGTTCTAATGCTTTGTTACGACGCACGTGTCCATTTCAATCTCATGTATTCTATTACTCATCTTGAAAGAAAAGAACCGATGATAGACAACAAATAAAGCTATCAGGAAGAAAATTAACATAATATTTAGCATCTTATTAGCTTTGCTATCATTACGGACAGCAACCAGTGACCTTTTTATTTCATTCACATCTCTGCAATTGCATCCTCCACATGACTTGCATCACCGCTGACATAAAACAAAAGAACCAAAATAACTCAGAATCTAAAGCCTCGAGCTTAACCTACAACAACTCCTCATCTTCAACCGCAACCAGCTCCATCATCTATCTGCTCCTTCTTCTTGTTCTTCTGAGCCTCTCACGCATAAGCACGACCACGCTCCTCCCTCTCCTCGAGATTGCCAGGCCCAGGTAAAAAGAAATGCTCTTCTCTGTAGAAGATCTCGTCCACCTTCTCCGCTGGGCAGTTAAAGGCTAGCTCCTTCGCTTCTTTGTCCAGTGCATTCACAATGTTGTTCTTCCCTGTTACATAATTAAGTTGCATTCTCTCATTAGATGACTGGTACAAACTTAGGAACAAAACAAGAGCAAAGCAATTAGGTAATGGTGATTAAGATATATACATATATGTGCATACCTGCAAAAGTAAGCATCTTGTTGCCTCGTGCATTAACCTCAAAGCAAACAATCTGCAGGTTCTTTTTCTTGGAAGCCCCGACCCAGAAGGGATGACCGGAAGGAACAACAAACACCCATCCGGGCCTCAAGGGGGAACTGAACCTGTGGTAGGAGGGGCTACTCTTTTGTCCTCGTGAGTACGACCTTCCTCTTCTCGACTTAGAGGAGGATGAGACGTGTGGGCATGCCATCTCAAAATGCCCTTCGCCATCAATCACCAGTCCTATCTTGGTCGCCTTTGTGACGTACAGAGGAGCAGTCATAGACCCCTATGTGAAATTGGTGCCAAAGCAGAGCAGCAAAGAGTATTAGTCACATAACTAAGGAGCTACGTGAAGTGCCAGAGTAAATAATAGTTTTACCTTGGAGATGTTAGCGTAGCTGAGCATGAGATTGAGGTCTCCAAGCGCGCTCTTTTCATCCTCAGGATCAACTTGAGAGAGACGACCATATTGGTTGGAGATAAAGGGTTGCTTGTTGAAAAGATTGAATGGACCCCCCGATCGGCCACCGAATGGCCAAATGCCACCCTTGACCTTGCTCAGAGCCTTCACGTCGTCTTTGGATATTTTGAAAATACTTCCCTTCTCCTGTTGCTCGAAAAGCCTCTCTAACTTTTGTCTTGGAGTCTGATTATTTGGATTCAGGTAGGCGTAGAAAAGAAATCAAATTAATTAAATAGGCAAGGAAAAATAAACACATGTAACTACATAATTTTGATAACGAATTAAAGAGCCTACCTTGAGTGCAGCTTCGAGTATATCCCAGCTGAATGCTGTGAGAACTGATTCTGGGTCTCTGCCTCCTGGCCCGTAAAACGCCTACATTGCCAGAATTGCTGTAGATTAGTATAATTAGATTGTTTTTTTTTTTTCACTGCATTAGGGAATATGTGATCTCAATTTCTCGTTTTTCTTGCTGCATTAGTGAACATGTGATCTGAATCATGAATGGTGATTTACTCGAAGTGGATTAAAAGAGAATGAGTGTAACCTCAAAATTTGCAGGTGTAGAGACAGGTATGTGGAACTTGGCAAGGAGGAGCTTCTCATTCTCATCTCTGTTAACAACATAAACAGGGGTGCCTGCCGGTACCCTAATGACGTCTCCAGGTTCAAGGTTGAATCTCTCTGTTTTGTCTTCCTTCACCAAGCCAATTGTGGCTCGCCCTATAAATCCAAGAAGAGCAGAAAAATCAGAAATTACATATATCATCGAGAGTAATTGTGAGTAACCTCCAAAAAAGAGACATGATAAATCTAAAGAAATGGATTTTACAACTTATTTATACCCTTCACCACCAAGAAAACAGCCTCGGAATCAAAGTGACATGGGGACACGAAAGTGTGTTCTTTAGCTTCTAAAATGGCCAAGCGATAATTCTCAATGCCTCGAAGAAGCTTGGAAGAAAACTTTGGGAGAACCCGAACCCTGCCATCCTCTGTTTCGAATCTGGTCTCAAAATCTTCGTCTTCAAAGACGTACGGATTTTCCTCTTCCTCCTCCTCCTCCTCCTCTTCTCCTTCACGGCTTTCTTCGTGTTCTTCTCTATGATGATGTTTACCTTTTTCCTCCATCTCTTGCCCTTTCCTCCTACGGGTTTCCTCCTCTATTTCTCTCTCTCGCTCTTGCTTCATCTGATGATATTCGTCACAGCTTTGCATGCATTTCTGCTTGTCACTCTTGCTATATTGCTGCTGCTGTCTGCACAGGTGTTTGCAAGTTTCTAGCTCTGGATCTACCTCTGGTTCTTCTGTGCCCAGAGCTAAATTGGCGCATAAGGCTAGTAGGAAGAAGAGGAAGACAGCTAAAGAAAGCTTGGTTTTGATGG
Source organism: Castanospermum australe (assembly GCA_019955255.1). Lineage (NCBI taxonomy): Eukaryota > Viridiplantae > Streptophyta > Magnoliopsida > Fabales > Fabaceae > Castanospermum > Castanospermum australe. Next base: position 515,759 of record NSJW01000209.1, read on the forward strand.
CCATCTTGGTCGAGAAACAAATAACAAACTTGACAGTATACTCTACTGATAACTCTTTGCATGATTTTGAAATGGTGCACTGTGTTGTTTATATGCAGAGAAATGGGATGAGATGGGATGGCATGCACGAGGACAAGTGTCAGCTTACGTGTCTCACAATTAAGAAGCAAAGGCAGCAACAGGTTGCCGCGTAGTACAAGGTAATCAGCGCAAAGGATTTTATTATTGAATTAACAAGTTTACACTTTAAAAATATCGAAGAACATGTGTCTTTAATTAAAATTATTAAATTATATTTAAAATTAATAAATTATATAAATATATAAATAATAAATAATATAAATATTATAATTTTTAAAATATATAAATATATATGTCAATTTATTATGTTAAATAAATATTTTTAATAATATAAAATTGACTTATTTAATTAAATAAATTTTTATAAAAATTTAAATTTAACTTATATAATAAATAATTCGAACTCAATAGGACCAAAAATAAACTAAATCATAAATTCATGATAGACTACTTATCTTATTTTCAGCTCTATACAACACTAATTTCGAAGTATTCATGGTCTCTCCCTCACATTTTTTACTTTTGAGAAAAAAGAGAAAAGATATTAAAAAATATTCATTATCTATATTTTTTCCAAAAAAAAAAATTATAAAAAAACTGTGTGAAAAAAACGGTATATATTACATTCCTCTCTTCCAACTAATGCCATAGAAACTGTTTTCATACGAGATGATTGATCTATGCTAAGAAAGGTCGAGCTTACATCAAACACGAATCATGTTTTGTTACCAGAACTATGGCTTGCGAAGTAAATTCTTTATTCACATATTTTGATGAATATTTAAAAGTTTTCAATTTCTTCTTTTCCCTTTAAGTGTAATTTTTAATTTCTTCTATTTCATAATTATTTTATCATTATTCTTACATTTCTATCAAATTCAATGAAAGGTTATTCTTCTTGAAAATTATACAGATTTTCTTACAAAATTATCCTTCACGTTAGTCAAACTCATTTTCAATACAAATATTATAACCTGCAAAAATTTATTTAGCTAGCAATCGTTCACATACTCCTTATTAAATAAAGACTTTTTAAAAAAAATTTTGCCAGAAAAATAATATATTCCATATCAATACAACTCAAAATAAGAAAATTATATATAATTATCGAAATAGAAATTTAAATTAAATCTAAGACAATATATTAAAGATATAAAATCATTATTAACTTTCTTTTAAGTCAGTCTTTATATAAAGACTCTGTAATTAGATAGTTATGAGTTTGAGAGAATTGGTCTTTAACACAATACACATCAGAAACATTGTCAACAGCTTGTTTTGCCATTTTCTATATCTTTTTTGTTTTCTTTGTCGTCTGTTTTTTAGCGTTGTTCAGTCATGGAAAGAGGATGGGTAAATATACAAGGACTTTAATATCGTCTCATTCAAGACTAATTTTATGAGAGTTAATTTCGTTAATTTTAAAAATTATGCTGTTTACACAAAAGAAAATATCATGTTAGTTTCTATACCACTTTCTTATAAAAAGAATTAATCTCTTGTGCAAAGCCTATAGACACTTGGGTTCACGGCAAGAAATGAACAAATTGTACGAAAATTGAAATGTATAAAAAAAAATCATTTTTCATATGCAAACAACATGTACATATTAACTTTGAAATTTATTTCTCTTATTTATTTCTCTCCCACTGAATTCCTTAGTAGTATAGAGCCCAAGACTTGAAAATTCTAGGCAAATTAAATCACCTTGTGGGCTTAACAGAGGAGCAGCAATAGGCGGAAGAGTTGGGCCATTTGATCCAAGTATAACTGGGCCTGCCATAAACTTGTTTGAATAAACAACTGCTCTCTTCCAAAAAAAAAAATAAATGAAAGCAATATTCCCCGAAAAAAAAAAGTGTTACGGGGTTTTGAGTTTACCATAAGCAAGAGTGTAAAAAATAAAATCCTGGTTTGAAAGCAACCATTGAAAACATAAAAGTAGTTAAATTAATCAATACCTGGCGCTGGTAAAGGAGAAGCAGAAGCTGCAATGTATTATATATTGCAATAGTTCAACGACAGTCAGGAGAATAGAACAGGTAGATTTGAATATGATAGATGAGTTCAACTAACTTAACTAACCTTTCCATTGGAAGAATCTTCCTGTCAATTACCCCAGTTACAATTTGGTATGGTTGGCTAGAATGGAGCATTTCTTATTTCAGAACCAAATTGGTGAATATTCAATTTAAATAGTCCATTATATTAAACATATTCTGTAAGATTACAACGCTTGTATTATATTAACTAGTCATTGGTAGGCACTCCCCAGTTCCCATTAGGTCAAGGTTAGCCTTTATATGCAAGAGTGGCGCCTTCAATTAGAAAAAGTAGGCAACCTGTATTTGCTTGTCCTTTCTTGGAGCTTTTCCTATATCACTCATTCTTCAATTTCTTTTGGTGCAGCACACAGCAAATCCACATCCAGACTCTCAAAGAAGCCCATCGCCATCTATAAATCCTTGAGAATTTTCATCCGCGAGAAGTTCCAAGATTAGAGCTAATGGCATTTAGAGGGATAGTCCTTGATCTCGTTGTGGTCCTGGTGGCCGTTCTTTGGACTCAAGCCGCAGCTCAATCAGGTTGCACTAGTGCACTCACAAGCATGAGCCCGTGCCTGAACTACATAACGGGAAATTCGTCAACCCCATCAGCTTCATGTTGCTTCCAGCTCTCAATTGTAGTCCAATCTGGGCCACAGTGCCTCTGCTCCGTGCTTAATGCTGGGGGCTCCTTACTACGTATCACCATAAATCAAACTCTTGCGCTGTCTCTCCCTGGTGCATGTAAAGTGCAAACTCCACCCGTTAGCCAGTGTAAAGGTAAGAACAAGCTTCTTTCTTAATTTTGTTTAACTTTAACCACGAGAAGAAAAGAAAGCAAATTATTATGAATTGTGTAAATTAATATTCAACTTCTGTTCTGATGGCATGGATTTAGCTGGCAATGGACCAATAACTCCATCAATCGCTCCAGCTGGTTCTCCAGCTGAATCACCTGAAGGCTCTATTACACCTTCAGCTGCAGTCATTCCCTCAGGTATACATCACTTTGAATTTGTTATAGCATAATAAACTCAGAAAAACAGTTAAAAGCCTCAAAGGAGTACCTATATTGCATTGAGACAGTTTGCATATGATTTACATGTATGAATTGAATACCGAGTACAAAATGTTTCTTATATAATAAAATTTTGGTGAAATGCAGGTGCAGGGTCTAAAACAGTCCCATCAATAGACGGTGGCTCATCTGATGGAAGCACTATTACAGTCCCATCCTACTAGGTGCTCTCCCTCCTTTTCGTTGTGTCCTGTGTCTCAGCCGTCACCAAGTTCTGATTTTGAGTCGACAGAGATTTGCGTGCTGAAATTTTACATCTAGCTTTCATTGCCGTAGAAGATTGATCTTTGGTCGTATGAATAAGTCCTGTGATTTGTTTGTAATATTCAATAGAAGAATTTGATATAAAGTGACTTATTCAGGCTGATGTCCTATTTGTTCATATAAATGAATTAGCTGACCTATTTAGTTATTTAACCGTCATTTAGAATGGCGGTTTAAAGTTTAAACAATAATTTGTTGTTGTCCTCAGAGACTCTAGTGCCATAACTTCTTGAAATGGGTCCAATTTTCTTTTACTTACGAGACCTGGACGATGAATGTATGTTAGTTTTTTTTTTTGTGTGGAAACCCCATTAAATATGGAAGGGAAGAAAATTATTAATAATTATAGTGTATTAAGTAAAATGAAGAAATTATTGTCTTTCCCATCACTTTCACCTATTTTAAGTAAAATCATTTTTTCACCCAAAATTTTTTCTGAAAATTACCTTTTCCAAACATATCATAAGGGCAGAGTACAAATGTATGTTCTAAACTAGAACACAATTCTATAACTTATGTATCCAACTGATCCAAAAACAAATTGCTGAGGAATGAGGCAAAAATGGAGTGTGAATAAAATTGAATGCTCCAGAGTTGGTAATGACTATGCGCTAGCTAACATTTACAAGATCAATTACTAGTTACTATTGCTCGAAATTTCATTTAAGGAGAATAGAGAATTATATGTGAAAATAGAGGAACACAAATATCGATAGTTTAAATAGAAAATGGGTATTAGGATTTTGACATTTGTATTAAAAAATCATGCATAAACTCGGTGCAGAACAGGATCAGATAGTAGCACATTGACAAATTTCACAATCACCATTCAATAGTTTGAGGATATATCTTTGTATTTTAAGGAGGGAAGCTAGGACAAATGATGCCTCTTTTGCTCAATGATTGAAGTTGTTGCCTTTCTCTGAAGCAAAGAAAGTGAAATAAAGGACAGAAAAGAAAAGGAATACATGCCAAAAAGTCCACTCTAGGAGAGTAGAACGTCATGTAGGTCTTACTGGACACAATTGGGACAAAACCCCTTATAATTTCTGTTGAAATTTGAGTGTTGGACACATCTAAATTTGACAACTGGAATTAACTGTAACTGCACTATAGCAGATTTAACCAATTTCCTAGAAAATTTGAAAGCATCAAAATGAAGAAAACACGAGAGCAGAAACCTCAATATTTAACTGACATAGATCTCATCATCTAAAGCTGAAAGAAAAATATACTAATCATCTCTTCAATTTTGTGTAATTTCATTTCTTAGAGAATGATGCATGTAAATGCTACAAACAGAGAGTGTAATGAGCCTATATTAGATCATAATGGGTGATAAGACCCTTCAAAAAAAAAAAAATGGTGGCGACTAAACAACAATTGGAGTAAACCGATCTACTAACTCTGGAATTGAGAGTCGCTAATATCAACTGGGCGTGAATCACACCCCATAGTCACAACTTCTCGTTGAATAACATGCACATTATTGCTACAATACCAGACGGTTTTCCTATATGAAATTTACGTCTGCTAAAATGACACAAGTAATTGAAGGTCCAAACTTAAATTTACCAAACAACTCTAAATCAGTAAAAATCTAGTGCAAGTAAGAATCAATATGTGTAAGAACCTATTGGAACCTATCTGTGTCTCTTTTAAGCAAGACTCTAGTGTAAGTTTCATCTCCTCTGATACTTGCTTATTTGATTCTGAACGCAAGCGACCTGCACATTTGCTTTTATCAATAGATTCCACAATGATCTGGAGATCTTAAAAAGTCTTGTTTGATTTAGGGGATTTTCCTAGCCTTAGAACAGAATGGAGCCAAAAGGGCTTAACTTGGGTCTAATTCTGGTCCTAGTGAGTATGTTTTGTCACGGGACTGCAGCTCAATCAAGTTGCACAGGGGCACTCTTTGGTTTATCTCCGTGTCTAGGCTATATATGTCACAGGAAGTTCCACAACCCCATCCTCTCCTTGCTGCTCGCAGCTGCTCGTTCAGTCACAGCAACAGTGTCTTTGTTCGGCACTTAAAGGTTGGTGGTATGGACATGTGCTATTGACGCTAGTGTGAATATCTTTCAGTAACGTACTTTGTTTTTGGCTAATAACAAATATTTGACATACAGTGAAATTGGTCAAATTGCTTCCTTAATTTTAATCATTTTTCTCCTTAAATCTTCTCCTTCTATTCTTTGGCCTGATCTATGCAAAATTTGGAAACAGAAAAATCAATAAGTGGTTGGAAAAAAAAAAATTCTTTGATTGGGCCTGCCAACACTTCTACAGGGATGAGAGGGTTCTTGCTTCTCTTAATCTAGAAATAACAATTAGATTTATTAATTTATTATTTATTCAATTCATTATTCATTCATATTTAAATTTAACTTAATTTATTTAATTATAATAATAGATATTGGATAAATTAGATTAGTTTTATTTAATGAATAGTTAATAGATCAACTAAAATATTTATTAAATATTCATATAATTTAGAGAATAGAATATATTTAGACATATAAGGAATCTAAATGTATTTAGTTGATAATGGATAGATTAAATATTCATCTATTAAAATAAGTTAATGATTAATTAGATGGTGTGAAAAAATTTTGAATGGATCCGAAATAAATCATTAATTTGTTTTTTATCAATCCATTAATAATTAAATCTAAAATCCATCCATTTGACATCCTACCTCAATCTCACCTCAACCTCTAAACTCGCACTCTTATCTTACTTTGCACTCTTTGCAAGGTCTTGACAATGAAACTTCAAATTCGTCACTATAAAAGCCCAGCTCAACATGCTTAAGAGTTAAGACATAAATATTTCAATAAAAAAATTCATAGTGATTGTATAAAAAAAAAAAAAGCCAATCTAGTGTAAAAAGAAATATTAGAGAAGAAAAATATAGATTCAATAATTAATGAGTCAAAATTTTAATTCTCCTTAGTTAGCCCACTCTACTAAGCAACATAATTGTAGCGCTAAAAGCATGAAACATTGCATATACACAACGAATTTGGTTACAAGTCATGCTCAAAAGTAAAGCCATCATGAAAAGATGATGCATTGAAAATCATTAAGGTGCTTTCAATTTCCGCAGTATTACTCATGCGTTGGGAAGACATAAAAGAGCAATGCATAAAAGATAAGGAACATATAAGGACACACAGGGCAACTTTATTAAATCAAATTTGTAAACTTCCAGTCAGATTCTTGCCAAAGATAAAGCAAAAAAAAGTGGGTCACCCGCAAAAGCTAGCCAGCTGCCACTCTTTAATCCGCGGTTCTTTTTTCTCGTCACAAACCATTCTTTTGTGACTCGTCCACCTCTAAACAATCCAAAGAAACCCATCAATTCAGCAGTTAAATATTGGCATTTGATGACCGACATTCTTGGCGGAAAATCTGATAGCATCCAATGGCGCCCAGAAGGATCGAGATGCTTCTGTGCATGTCCCTTGTGGTGGCTCTTTGGGGAGCCACGGTGGCTCAATCTCAACCAAGTTGCACCAACGTTCTCATAAGCCTTTCTCCCTGCCTTGACTACATAACGGGAACGGCCTCCACCCCATCCTCTGGGTGCTGCTCGCAGCTTGCCTCCGTGGTGAGGTCGCAGCCGCAGTGCCTGTGCGAGGTTGTCAACGGTGGTGCCTCATCTGTTGGTCTCGTTCTCAACATTAATCAGACTCAGGCTTTGGCACTTCCCAGTGCATGCAGAGTCCAGACACCTCCTATTAGCAGCTGCAGCGGTAAGAATAAAATCTGTAGCTGAAAATATTTCACGGTAAAATACGCAACTGAGAGATGTGAAAAACTTTAGTTCTTTATTTTGATTTCAGCTTATTCTCCAACGGGTGCTTCTGTTTCGAACATTCCAAATTCCCCTTCAGGTACCAAACTCACTTACCCTCCCCACTCAAACAATTTTTTTTTTTTAAAAAAAAAAGTCTGCCAGTTGGTCCGCGTTTCTTTCAATTTCAGTATTCTGACTAGCACCTGAACAAAAAACAAAAAAAAAAAACCAAAAACAAAGAAAAAGTTAAATTACTAGAATGTTAGTTAATTTGAGGTTTTTTTTTGGTATAGGGAGTGGATTTAGTTATATGGTTCCATCAACGACCGGAGGCAGCGGAAGTGGCGGTGGCTCATCTCATGGAAATTCAAGTTCCACCAAGTTACCGTCTTTCTTGCTTGTCTTCTTTCTCTTTGCAACGACTTTGACTTTCACCTTCGTGACCACCTCCTAGGCTATGTCGCTGCACATTTTTTTTTTTAAAACCTTATTATTGTCTGATTTCTACCGCTGGTTCTGTTTTCCTTTCTCTATGTATTCTTCGTCAATTTAGGATTTCCCTCGTGTACTTGATGCTGATTAATTTACTTTTACTTTCTTTTTTTTTTCTATCAGAATCTAAATTATTATTTCTTTTAATCTACGATCACTAGTTTTTATTTTATTCTCTAACGTGTATTATGCATTTACTTTGGAGGATCTTAATTCTGCGTTTAGCATACGCCAAAACTTGGAGCCAAGCTAATGAATATTAAACATAAATTATTTAAAAAAATATTTACTGAAAAAAGAGCAATAATAATCATATATTTATTTATCAAAATTAATAATTTTTTATTTTAATTAAATTTTTTAACGATCAAAATTTTAGCTATACACTTGCTTATATAGATAACTATTATTTTTTAAAAAAAAATTAATTTTGACTAATAATTCCTTATTTGACTCAACATTTGTTTAATTTTTTTTTAGATAAACATGTTAGTTATCTCTTTAATCAACAAGTATTGGGCATAATAATAAGTAAACTGTCTTCTTATAAAGAAGATCAAAAATCGAATTATGAATAAGATACTTGTTGGGAGTATTTTCTAATTACGACATTATTCAATAAATTAGTTTCATAGTAATACTTATAAAAAATACTTTTATAAAAAAACCAAAAAAAAAAGCTGCCTTATGAATTAACCTAAGATTTCTAAGTAAGCTCTATTGGTAATTAATGACAACAAGACTTGGATTTAAATCTCTTGCCTATAATCTTGTCTCTCAAATTAAATTTTGAAAACTCAGTCACAAAATATTTATATTTAAAAAAAATTAATTTTATTTAAAAAATAAATATATCTTTTTACTGAGTTATTGAGATTTAATTGAAGGAATGGGATTACAAAAAGGAACAAAAGATTTGAATCTCTTTAAACGCAATGAAAAAAAAAACACTGAATCATGCTGCAACAATGGGAAAGCGTGTTTGTTTCCGAAAACAAAAATTCAAGATCTAACCCTCTAGGACTAGAAACCAGATCTGAGTGGATCTCAAGAAAAACATTTAGGATTTATTTAACAGTGACAAATTGATGAATTTAATCATTAATAGATGGATAAAAAATAAAGTAATAATTTATTTAAAATTCATTAAAAAAATATTAAAATTATTCAAATTATTTGTAATTTATTTTAATAAATAAATATTCAATATATCTATTAATTTATTTTAATTAATAAATATTTAATGAATTTATAATCAACTAAATGCATATAAATTTTTTGTATGTCTAAATACATTTTATTATTTAAGTTATATATATATATATATATTAAATTTAATAAATATTTTAATTAATCCGTTAATTATTAATTAATTAGAATTAATATAATTTATTTAAATTTATTAAATTTATTATTATAATTAAATAAATTAAATTAAATTTAAATATAAATAAATTAAATACGTCGTAAACTCATAGACACAATTACCGCCCCTAGATATACCGCATGTACACAAAAACATCACGAAGGTTTCAAGAATTTATTTGAAAAAGCCACGAAAAGAATACGAAAAGGGGAAAAGGGGACGGTAGTGGCGGAGAGGTGGAAAGCGACAAAAACTGGGAATGAAAAAAGGGAAAGTAGACCGGGAGAGCTAAGTACGAGAGAGACAGACAAAAACAACAGTTGTATTACCGAAAAACAAAAAGCCTTATTCTGTAACACAAAAAATAAAAAAAAGAATCTTACAATTTTAGTTGTGTACAAATACAAATATTTAAAAGGTATAACACTACAACATAATACATGAAAATTTCACATTTCATCATTTTGTCACAATTTTTTTTAATTTTATTGTTTTAATGACCTAGCTAATTTAGATTTTACTCAATTTATCAAATTTTAATTGAATTTAAATAGCTTTAATTAGACTCAGTAGGAATATGAATCATTCATTTTCTTTCAAATGATGATTTTAAAGTTTAAATTTTATTTATATTTCTAATATCGTAATATTTAAACATGCGAGTTAATGAATGTTCGATTTATTCTAATAAGTCTATGATTTGATGAAACAAGCATTTTTATTTTTTTGTTACAACATGGTCTATATCCAAAACGAAACAAGCGCTGATGTTACCAAATGTTTTAGTTTTTTTTTGTTTGCTAGTATAATCTTGTGAAATCCCTTTGTCGGTTCAAATGAGTTTCATAACTTTAGGAAAACAGTATGATTGATAGATTCTTTTTTTTTTTCAAGATGAAATAAAATTTAAGAAATGGATAAGATGTTTCGCTTGAGGATGCACCGCAATTAGTGAGTATTTACTAATGAAAAGTCGAGTAAAAATTGAACTAAAAACTTTTGTGTGAAGAGTAATTTTATCTTGTCAATTAAACCTTGATTGATTGTATCGATCTGAGAAGAGAGAGAGAGAGTGACGAATCAGGTCATGGTTTCAAGTCTTGATAGGTTAAACAAAACATCACTTTCCAATTTCTTCATCAGTTCATTACCTGCGAGTTTGTGGCGAGTGCTACGTGACTCATCATTTTATCCAATACCACTCCTCCTCTAACAAATTTTAGATATCGTGATAGTCAAGTCACATTAGATAAAGGCCACTTAATTTGATAAAAAAGTTTGGTGTGCCTAGTTAATTTCGGCTGAATGAACCAAACTGGAATGAACTGATGGATTCACAATTCTACTTGCAGCATTAGTTCCATCAAAATTGGAATCAATTAAATGAAATTATTGAGAGTATCTTAATTTTTATAATAAATTCATTATGTTTATTCTTTTATTTAAAATTATGAATTTACTAACAAGCATCAAAATTTTCATTCTATTAAATAGAATATAAAATAGAATTACTATTTCATATATCAAATATGACGTAAAGACTTATGAAGAAAATTGGTATATAAAACCAGCATGCATTAAACATATAATAACAATTAAACAAAAAATCAATTCATTCTTACGTTTTATTCGTAATTTGTCAAAGCAAATTTTCATTATACAAGCAGAGTCCATAGAAATTTATTGATTCCTCACAACCATAAGTAGATTTAGTTTAATTGTTATATTTTAGTATACATCTAATAATATTATTAAAATCTATTTATTAATAAATGAAATTTACATTATATTAAAAATGTAATTATTTATGAACCAAATCTAAACTCATAGTTTCAACACAAAAATATAAATCGGTATATTGATTCCTTAGTTCGTACGAAAATCAAGAGTCAATATCTAACTCAACATAGCCAGCTAAGGTTGAATGAGGCAGGGTTATATCGTATACTTTTCATCAAGTTTTTCGTTGTTGAGTTTCTTTTTTCTTTTTTAATCTCCTTCTCCACGCGCAATTGGCAATTTCGCATGTCAACCTACCGTGAATTTGAATATACTTATAACCTCTTAGGCTCAGGCAACGAAAAAAAATAAAGAAAATAATATAACATAAAAAAAAAAGTGAAAGAAAAACGTTATGAAGAAAAAAGTACAGATAGCAGAACATGCCGAGAGAGTATTCTCTATTCCATTTTGTGTTGTGTAGTGAGTTACGGCAAGCAACGACTAAGCGCGAGGAAACGGAAAGAAATATAAATTGAACTAAACAATTAAATTAAAATAAGAATTTTGTTATTCCTATATTTCTTTTTTACAATAAATCTTTACACTTTTTTTTTATAAACAAACATATTTTTTAAAATGTAAACTTTTTTTAACGTTTATTCTCTTTTTTATTTTTTAAATAAAAAGTATATCAATTTAGTATAAAAAATAAATATAAGAATAACAAAATTTTTAAAACAAAGTGAAGGTCAAGGCATTGACCTTGAATCCTTTGAGTTGAGTTTAGCCTAAGTCTTATTCCCATTCTCTTTCACATTATCAACACCAAAAATCCTCAGAAAAAAAAAATTGTACAAATTGATAATGGTTTGCACTTTGCACAACACACACAAAACAAGGCATAACGGAACGGCGAAGGGGAAGTCACACACACAACATTCACATTCACATTCACATTGGCTTCTTCGTGAGTGGTAACTCTTGAACACAGCGTTTCCTTAGCCGTGCAACTCATCTTCGAACCGCAGGGCCGCACCCAAATCCTTCCCAACGTTACCCAATTCGTCTTCGTCTTCGTCTTCGTCTTCGTCTATCTCTGCCCTCTCTCTCTCCAGCAATCTCGCCAGTACATCCGATTCCCCTTCTTTTTCGCTGTCAGGTAAACGACCTTCCTCTATCCCTCTGCTAGGCATTCTTTTCTTTTCTTTTCTTTTTGTAATTCGAATCGTGACTGCAGGATGATACTTAATTTGCGTTGATTCTTGTTTTATTTGGACTTGATCGAATACCCATTGCTTTCTTTATGTTGAATTTCAACTGGGTTTTGCTTTACGGCTTATGAATTCTTGTTCTTGCCCTTCTTTTGTTGCACTGCTTTTTTCTTTTCTTTTTCTAGTGCTGAAATGTTAGGGTTGGAATCCCAATTTGAATTCAAGAGCTGTGTTCTATTGCTTGTGCATGAGGTAATTGATGAATTCGAGACGACGTCGTAGGTTGCGAGTCTGGTGTTTTCTATTTGACCCTGTTCATTTCCTAAATCCTTTGTGGAATGCGTGTGGCCCCTTTTTGTTGCTCTTAGTGAAGACATTTTCAGGAAATTTCGGTTCGTTAGTGTTGGATCATGCGTTAAACCTAGTAACTGTTGTTGTTCTTGGGTCAGTTTTCCTTTCTTGTCTTTGGCGGCGTCTTGCCCTTCAACTCTGTACTTGAACCCATGCCTAACCTACTATCAAAGCAAGACATTTTCTTCGACTTCTGTATCCAAATGATGATCTTATCTGCTTTTCTTTCTCTCTGTCTCTTATATTGGTGTGGCTCTGCGTTCTCCCAGCCGTGGGCGGTTCCAAAAAGCTAATAAAGCTTCTTTACATATGTTTGCTGTAGCATAAAATTTCCAGTGGAGTTCATTTGTCCTTTTGCAGATCAATATGCATTTTACCTTTGTTTCTGCTTTGGAGCATCACGTACATTATATCACGAGTTTTAATTCAAGTCATTAATGGTTTTCTAAGATGTCAAAGAAAAATCTTGCTTTAGTTTGTGCTTGATAAGAAAAGGCATGTCAGCATGACCCATTTCCAATTTCAGTGAGTTAGGTGTCTCTGGCATTGGAAGTTTAATACTAAACTAAAGTCACTGCTTAGAAAGGGACTATTTTGGAATCATGGACTTGAGCTGTGAAAGCTAAAGTCACTGCTCAGAGAGGGACTATGTAACTTTTACTAACAAGTTTGGGTATGGGAATGCAACTGGTCTGTGGTTCTAACCCATCCCAGGTCTCAGATATGGCAAGTGGCAAACCCCCAAAATAAAAAAAACATAGCGAGTACAAGGCTGTTTTTGGGCATGATTTGGGAATTAGGTCCAGCTGGCTAATTAACCACTATAGCATCTATCATTCCCCACAGTTCGCAAAATATGTTGAAAATTGGAGTTAAAACTTGAGCATGTGTTGAGTAGAGGGATAGGCATATTTATTTGTAGGTAATCTCTCCTTCTTGTGTCCTTTATATAGGGAATCAAGATAAGATGATGCTGGGTTGCATTCTTGTATCTTCTTTATTTTAAAAGGAGATCGACATGTTACAGTCTTGTGCTTGCAACAGAAAATTTTATCCATTGATTTTCTAGAATGAACCAAGGTACCAAATTTAGATATGTGAGCCTGCAAAACTTTGAGGGATGGGCTGATTGACGTGAGTAGTTATAGTTTTATGAAAGAACAATCAAGCGGCAAATTTAAGTTGTTTGTTTAATTTTCAATGGGAGTGAAATATAAAGAAACAGTATTTCTGTAAGTAATATGCAGTCTTAATTTTACGATTGGAGGGAGAAGATAGATAAATGCAAACTGATGAGCATATGAGACAGTTGCTGGGGCTAAGGAGATGAAAATGTTAGAGGTTTTAGAAGGCTTTTTTTGCTTTATTTTAAACAATTAGCTTGTCTTTGGGTGATTGTGATTCTGAGGGAAGAAATACTATGAGCAGGTGTCTACATTGTCACCCTGACTTCTACCATGAGGTGGAGGGAGGGACCACTGGTCTGAAATCATCTGGGTCTGTATGTGTCTCTTAGTGAGACTTACTATCTACCAATCATAATGAATAAAAAAATTGAATATATTTTTTACATCCAGTTTCAATATTTCCTTATACATTGTTGTTAGTTTGATGACCTGTATCTTTTGTCAAGTTCTGAAATATAGAAGTTCAATGACAAATCACTTATGAATTAAGCAAAGATTCTCATAAATTATATTGAATTGTGCTGTATTTGTTGTTATTCTTGCTAATGTTTAATCTATTAAATGGAAAATTTATTGTTTAATTTGTTTCTGATATCTAAATGAAGAAAATTTACCATGCTTTGTAGACAACAAATTTTCATTCAAATTATGTGTGTGGCATTCTAATGACCTTTCAAATTAGCAATGCTTCTAATATATTGGATTTGAGTTTCTCAAGTATCACAATATCAGTATAAATTACTGGATATATATTGTGATTGCAGGAGCACCTTCCATTATAGCAGGAAGTCAGTGGTGGACAATTGCCAGACACGGATGAAATAGTGATTATTATGTCTGGACTGATTGAAGGACTTCCTGACGCCGTTGCGATCAGGTGCCTTGCATGGGTTCCTTTCTACCTTCACCCAAAGTTAGAACTTGTCTCTCGTTCTTGGCAAGCAGCCATTCATAGCGCTGAACTATTTAAAGCTCGACAGGAGGTTGGTTCATCTGAGGATCTGTTATGTGTCTGTGCTTTTGACCCAGAGAATTTATGGCAGCTGTATGACCCTCTACGAGATCTCTGGATTACACTTCCTGTTCTTCCCTCAAAAATCAGGCACCTTTCCCACTTTGGTGCTGTCTCCACTGCTGGAAAGTTGTTTGTGATTGGTGGTGGAAGTGACGCTGTTGATCCTTTGACTGGTGACCAAGATGGTTGTTTTGCAACAGATGAAGTCTGGTCATATGACCCTGTAGTCCGGCAGTGGGCCCCTTGTGCATCAATGCTCGTTCCCCGTTCTATGTTTGCATGCTGTGTTTTGGATGGGAAAATTGTTGTGGCTGGGGGCTTCACTAGCTGCAGAAAATCAATATCTCAAGCAGAAATGTATGACCCTGAGAAGGATGTGTGGATTCCAATGCCTGATCTTCATCGCACCCATAACTCAGCCTGTTCAGGAGTAGTGATTGGAGGAAAGGTGCATGTACTGCACAAGGATATGTCAATGGTGCAATTTTTAGACAATGCCGGGCCTGGGTGGACCGTTGAGGAATGCGGGTGGCTCCACGGACCAATGGCCGTTGTCCAGGATGCCCTTTATGTGATGAGCCATGGATTTATCTTCAAGCAGGACAAAGAAGTGAGAAAGTTAGTAGGTTCAGCATCTGAGTTTCGAAGGAGAATTGGTTTTGCAATGATTGGGCTAGGTGAAGAGTTATACGTGATCGGAGGCTTGATTGGCCCTGACCGGTGGAATTGGGACATTAAGCCGTTGTCCGATGTTGATGTTCTCCCACTTGGAAGTGAGAGAGCAGCTTGGCGCCAGGCAGCTCCAATGACACGGTGTCGTGGTACTATTCGTGGTTGTACACTGCTGAGAATTTAGACCTTCAATTTCTAGCCTCTCGTGTAGTTTGTTCTTCTGGGGATTTGGATCCCCTTCAACTAGACAAAGAATCAGTTGTTCAATGGCTTCCTTGTTTTATATGTAAGCCATAATATTTGTCCTTGCTTTTGTGTTGATTACATGCGGTTATGAGGTGAGGTACTGTTCGAAGCAAAACAGTAAAGGTAACGCACCAGAAAACCGGCAACAAATCGGTGCTACTCCACCTTGCAATTTATGATTCATTTTACGGATGAAAGACTACTTCATGGTTGGGCAAAGCAATTAAGCAAAGTTCAACTTCATTTAGTAGAAAACTTTTCATTTAAATAAAGTTACGAACAGTATCATCCATTTCTTGAAGAAATTTTTCTGCACCATGATTTTCTTCATGTAGGTGTTTCTCTCGGCACCTGAATTAAGGTTTTTGAAACAGCTTTTCCACATTGAAATCAAAGATGCAGACTGGAGTTCAAGATAGATGGTGGGGTTTGTCACAAAAGATAGAAATCTTCTCAAATCCTACGATCGTTCATTTATAAGATTCTGATCCAAGTTTCACATTTTGTGCAGCATGGCCATGAATATTTGCCCAAATTGTACGGAAGCATTGCAGACTTTGTTAACATATTAAATTTATTCCATAAAACAAACAAATCTCAATTATGAAATATTTTGATTTTCTAATAAACATATAAACTTTTAATTATATTATTATTTCGGAATTATATTCTGTTTTTTTGTCATCATTATAGTTATTTTAGTTTTAAATGAAATTTGATGAAATCAATTTTCAGTTTTTTTTAATAATATGACTAAGTTAATGGCAGAATTTTTTTTATTAAAGCTATTTTATAAAGTATACAAAATTAAAAGACATCGTACGGATATATTAATTTAGCATTTTAATCAACTACAAACAAACAAGGCATTTTTGGATTGATGTCCATCTAAGCAATTTTTCATTTAATTAACAATTAATGTTTCCTGCCATATATGTCTACTGTTCGTTGGTTTACAAAAGCATTTAAGATTTAGTCATGAGTATATGAATAAGATATATTTTGAGAGTAATTGAGAAATGTATTTTGTTTTGTATTACATGGAAAACTAAAAATGCTAATGAAAATATTTATCATCAAATTCATCTAAAATTCAAAAAAAAACCAACAATTTAATTAAAAATTGAAATTTGAATTGAAATTTACAACAAAACTGCAAAGATTGAAATGGAACAAAAAAATGGTGCATTAAAGTTTTTTTTCCATGTTGATTTTTTTTTTCCTTCTCTTTTTGGTTTTTAAGTCAATTCGGCTCAAGTGGATTCAAAACAGCTCAAAAGCCCAAAATTTAGAGCGGTGAACCGCCAAACCCTAATACGGAGGAAGTAGCGGCAACTGGCATGGAAGAAGGTGAAGCCGAAACCAACAAAGAAGTTGAAGTGGCTCCGGCCCTCATTGCGGTTCACCCGGACCAAAACTCCGTTGCCGTCGCGGTTGGACCGGACCTGCGTGTCTTCGACCTTCTGTAAGCTTCCCATCTTTATGTTTGTATCTTTCGTCATTGATTCCATTCATTAATTGATGAATATGGATATGGAAGTTGAGCGTGCCACTGTAATCTACGACCAACTTCAAAGTTTTCATTTTTTAAGTTTACTGCTGTTCTCTAGTCAAACTTGGATTCTATCCTCATCGGCTGTGACTCGAAATTTTTGAATCCGAAAGTTTCTTAAAATTCAATTATGAGCTGAACTTTATACTAGGATTTAGGCTATACTTGTTTGGGTAGGTGGAAAAATTGGAATGAAAATCACTTTACACTTTTTTGGTACAATAAAAATGTGGTAAGGTTGACAGTGGAGTGCAACTCAGTTAACCTCAACTCCATAAACTTTGGCCACTCTTATAGCATCAAAGTGGGTTGAAAGCGATTTGTCACCCTATACCAAGCAACAATGGATAAAAATAAATAATCTTTCTATCCCATTCTATTTTCACTCACCTCCTTATTTTCCATTTACTCAAACAAGCATAGCCTTAAACTTTGAGTTGAAAGATGATAAAATGGGGGAAACTCAACCCCACCCCTATGCATGTTGGTATCTTCTTATCTTCTTTTTTTGTCTTTTTCTTTTTCTGGGTTAAGAATGTCAACTGTGGTGATAGTTTAAATTGGCCATACAGTGCTGGTTCTGCAGCCTCTTTAGTCGATGACTCTGGTGGGCCATTTCATAAGGATTCTATCAGAGCGATCCAGTTTGGTGCAAAAGGGAAGCTCTTTGTATCTGCTGGTGATGATAAAACTGTCAAGATATGGTCAGCAGAATTTTGGCGGTGCATCTGTACCGTGTAAGTTTTCTTGCTCACATGATTCCTCAATTCTCAGTATGCCACTTGACAGGGACACTCTTGAACATGGTTGTCATGGACTCTAATCTATATGACTTGGATGTCTGATGCAGAAAAATGTATTTATGCATTGTTTTGGCTGGATTATATAGCTTAATATTTTCACTGACTGGCTCATTTGTGGAATTAAATGTGTGACATACCTTTATGATTCCTTCCTTTTCTTCTAGTAAACATTTTGCTACCTATAAAATAGGTCCTCAGAAAAGAGAGTCAGTGCAGTTGCTATAAGCAATGATGGCTCTTATGTGTGTTTCGCTGACAAATTTGGGGTTGTCTGGCTTGTGGATCTCACTGGATTTGATGGAAATCAACCATTAGTTGATAAGAAGGCAACACCGCTTATTTCTCACTACTGCAGTATCATCACTAGCTTGGTGAGTTGCATTATTAGATATCATTATTCTAGTCCTATCTCTATGCTGAATCTATTTGGTGTCTTGTACATTATCGTTATAGTTAGATTCAAGAGCACTGTCATCTGAACTCTGAAGATATTATATTTCCATGGTACCATGATGGTAATTATTTTTCTTTGGCTCTAACTCGCTATGCAATTTAAGCTTGGGATCATACAGTGTGACTTTTCACTTCAAGTGAATCTTTCACTATATCTGTTGCATATTCATAATGCAGGAAGAAAACAAATATTGTTTTTGTTTATCTTGTTCAGTGTTCACCTCTGTTGTTAGAATCGCATGATTCGCGATTCGAATCGTGCGATTCGATTCGATTCGTGCTGCCCACGATTCGAATCGGAAGCTAAATCGTGTCCGGCTTTGAATCGTGTCGGAATCACCTGCATCGGTGCGATTCTGTATCACCGATTCGAATCGTGGCTTCTGCGATTCATTTCGTCTTTTTTTTTTTTTTTTGCAAAATCGGACGTTTCCCGTTCTCTCTCTGCTCCGTTCGTTTTTCTCTCAGACACACATAGTCTCTGCTACACGCAAACGCTCTGCTCCTGTCGTTTTTCTCTCAGACACGCAAACTCTCTGCAACTCTCTGCTCCTTTCGTAAACGTTCGCACTTCGCAGAGCTCGTTTTTCTACTCCGTTCGGTTCTCTCTCTGCTCCGCTCGGTTCTCTCAGAACGCACGCAGACTGCAGAACGCACAACGCTCCAATGTCCTTTCAAAAGTAAGGGAGATTGTTTTGGAAGATTCAAGATTTTGGAAATCTGTAACTTATTGCTGCACTTGTGTCTCACCAGTAGTGAAAGGACATTGGAGCATTGTGCGTTCTGCAGTCTGCGTGCGTTCTGAGAGAACCGAACGGAGCAAAGAGACGAGCTCTGCGAAGTGCGAACGTTTACGAAAGAAGCAGAGAGTTGCAGAGAGTTTGCGTGTCTGAGAGAAAAACGACAGGAGCAGAGTGTTTGCGTGTAGCAGAGACTATGCGTGTCTGAGAGAAAAACGAACGAAGCAGAGAGAGAACGGGAAACGTTTGATTTTGCAAAAGAAAAAAAGAGATGAAATGAATCGCAGAAGCCACGATTCGAATCGGTGATACAGAATCGCACCGATTCCGGCACGATTCAAAGCCGGACACGATTCAGCTTCCGATTCAAATCGTGGGCAGCACGAATCGAATCGCACGATTCGAATCACGAATCGTGCGATTCTAACAACAGAGATAATGATAACTTTGATGATATGCCTGAATTGGAGGATATTTGAAGAAGCGGATATTAGATTATTTAATAATTACTTATTAGAAATTTAGAACCTTTTTGGCATCAATATGAAATGGTTTATGTTTATTGAAGATTTGAAATTTATGGCTTATAAGCTTACTTATGAGTAATGACTTACAATTTAAGTATGTATTTGAGACTTTTGAGTATTATGTTCATGTTCTAGTATGGAATCATGTGTATTTTAGTAATGTGTTTCTGAATCGTACGATATGTTACGATTCACGATTCAAAAATTGAAAATACGATTCACGATTTGACAACTATGGTGTTCACTCATTTATTGCTTTTTTTGTTCTGTTTATTACTTTATTTTGTGTAAGTTATCTTTCTATTTCTTTCTATACATTATTAATTACATGCTTCCTTACTTTAATAATATGTCTGCAGGAATTTTCCCCAGATGGTCAGTTTATTGTTAGTGCTGATCGGGATTTTAAAATTCGTGTAAGCTAACATTTCTACCCACTGAATGAGCATTATGTTTTTTGGTTCATTATTTTTTATAACTATATCCATATCACAGGTCACTAATTTTCCCAACAAGCCCTTAAATGGAGCTCATGAGATACAAAGTTTCTGTCTTGGTCATACAGAGTGAGAGTAGCTTCTATTATTCGCAATTTCACATACTTACTACTCTAGTTGATGTCTTGATGATAACAATAGCAACTTTTCATGATTACAGAAACTAATTGTTTGAGTATGATCCGTTTCAAATGATTAAGATCATCTTAAAAAATTGCAGAATTCCTGATATTATCAGCAGAATTCTTTCACTATGCCTTTCCTCCTAACATATGAGTGATGCTGATGTGTTTCTAAGTAAAAGTTGTATTCCAGCTTCTAGATATTTAAATGTATCTATTTGCAGGTTTGTCTCTTGTCTTGCCTTCGTTCATGCTCAGGAATGCCCTCAAGGCCTTCTTATCTCTGGAAGTGGTGATTCAACAGTGAGTAATTAAAACAACCTTTCATGATTCAGGCATCCTGTTTATTTTCTGTATAATTCTCTTTTAAAGAAAAGTAACATGGATTGCTTTCTGCAGGTCCGATTGTGGAATATCTCCTCTGGAGCACTCCTGGATACTTGTGAGGTTGCAATTAAGGTATTTCTATATATCCCAGACTCCAGAGGCTCCAAGAATTATACAATTTGTTTTATTCACTTAAACATTAATGCATTTTTCCAAAGTATTACTGGACTAGTCAATACTTGTAGCTAGGGTAGAACCATTGTTCTCTTTCCCATGTGGCTACTTTTGTAGACGAGGGTGTTTGCTATTGTGGTAACATAATAAAAGAACGTGCTAGTGATTTCAATAAGGCACCAGTTCTATCACTTGTTGCTGTTAAACTTGATTTTTACTTTCTTAATCTTCTTCATCTTCTGCTTCCAAAGGCAGGACTTTTAGAGTCTAATGGCAAAGCAGAGGAGCATGGCCATGCTGTTACTCATTTATGCACCACCCTGGATGGTTTGCTTGTTGCAGTGGCCATTCAGAGGCAAGTCTCTTGCCCTCCTATTGCATTCTGTCATATTTTTCTTCAGGAGAATTTAGTGTTGCTTTACTGACATTTTATTTGATATGACTATAGCTTGCAAGGAGTAGTATTGTTGAGCTGCAATGTTTCTGCAAGAACACTTTCTTTTGCCAAGGTAAGGGCTGTGATCACACATGCTTGAAATGACCATTGACTTGCATCTTTGCCGTGATATTTAGTTTAGGGTCTCTTTCATCTCTTGATATCTATTTTTCATTGTCTGAAGTTAGATTTCTATTCATGTGTTAGCATTAAGAAAGCAAAGTTGACCGCAAATCTACAAGAAGCAAAATTGTTTTTAAAGGTAGCCGTTAAAACTGATGGGAATCCTGCAGGTGGTTTCTATTGGAGGAGAGGCCTTTATCCCTACCTTCTTGGGGAGCAGCCCCCCTACAGGGAAATTGTGGATTGTAACTGGTATCTCTAGTTTACCTGGTTGTAGCTACCCCTCTTTGGCTCGTGTCCGAGTAATTTCTGGTATTGATGTTGAGCATGAGCCGTCTGTTCTGGGAGATGATAACATACCTGGGGGAGAGAAGCTGCTAGAAGCATTGCAGGGAACTGCATCTGTTGATGAGAATGCTTTTCTGGCAGCAGCTGAGGCTGTCAAAACAGCAATGTGCAACCTATTAATAAAAAAGCAATACCCTGCAGAGAATAGAGAATTTAGGAAGAAAACCAGAAATGATAGAAAACTCAAGCAGTAACAATGCTTCCTTTTTTTTTAAAAAAAAATATATGGAGCAGCCAAGCTCGGTTTACTTGATCAGTAGTTGCCAAAGATTATATTCTTCACTTCTTGTGATTCATTTTATTTATTCTCTGATAAACTTGAGTATCTGAAAATATTAAAACCAGATCGCCATCAATATTGTGGCCGGCCTTTTCTATAATTGTCTGAAAATTGTTGTTAGTTGTAGCTATGATTCCTGGAGTGCAGAGTGGTAAAGTTACAAGCCATGACATGGAGAAATTCTTGTATTGTGTGGACTAGATCTCTCCATTGGTCCAGTAGTGTGCTCTCTAATACTTGCATCCATCTATGCTGCATGTTAACTTGGATCGTCTATGGACGTGTTAAGAGATTCAAGGGGGAGGGCCTGAATTTGGTGATTTTTACTGTGAATAAGAACGTAGTTGGTTAATCAGTTAAATTTCAGGGTTACTAGGATGAGTATGTCAATAATACTAGATAGTATTACTCAGTAAGATATGATTTTATGGCCCAAAAAAAAGAGTAAGGAATGATTTTCCCGTCGGTGACGCATTTGGCTTCTCGTCAAGAAAAAGAGGGACGGAGATTTGTGGATTTTTACTTGCGCATTAAATTAATCAATAATCAGAAATCAAAATGGTGTGGTTTGATTTGATGCCATCAATGACCACTGGCGCGACCCAAGCAATTCCAGTCATCCGATACTGGTACTGATAGAGATGGCAACGAAATTAATATCACACAAAGAAAATAATTTATAAATTAATATATGAATATAACAAATATAGGTAGAACTATGACGGCTACTTATTTTGTGTTGTGCTAGCATTTGGCCAATGGCAACAAGGAGATTTATTAATACGGCCCCAATCATCAACAACTTCGTAGGACGTACACCCTTCGGATATAATTGTCTTGTTCAGATACAATGGTTTTGTTGATCGAGAACGACTCCATTGAATGATTGTCTGGTAGATGTAGATGTGGCTCTGTAGTCTCTCTAGTCTTCTCTACTCCAAAAGAAACGTGAAAAACAATTGGAAGGAGAAAAATGGGTGAAATGACATCGGTGTATTGCCACAACTCTCAAGGATTTTCTTTTAAAATTTTTTTACAGTCTTAATAGAAGGATTTTGAAATTTGTATACTATATATGTATATATATATATATATATATATTACATTACTTCAATTTTTATAAACAAAAAAATCATCTAGAATCTTAGATGTACACAAGAATCAATATTTAAGTAAGATTTCAATGTAAAAAAAGTTGTGTACATATATAAAAATTACACACAACTTTAGTCGAGAAGATTATTGTCCGATTCCAATTGTGGCACCTTTTTCTGCAAGTGCCTGTGCGCTTCAACCTCTTGCGGCTCTTGCCTTTTGCCCCTCATTTTTCCTTTCTTTTTTTGCTAATTTTATTAAATAATGACTCTTAAAATAATTTGTTATTATAAAGTGTAATTATTTTATTACAAATTTGTGTGAAGTTAGCGAATATTCCCTAAGTGAATAAATTATTTTTTAAAAAGTTAAGCTCAATTAAAAAGTGTTTGCTTTGTTAAACAATTAATTTAGAAAAATGATTCTTCAAAGAATAAGATTGAGCGAAACAAAAGGTGAAAGTGGCTACAGCCTACAGGTATCAGAGGCATACCTTTTAAAAAAAAATAAAACTACCCTTTTAAATAGTTATTTTATACCAAGATAATCACATAAAATATAATCATCATATTATAACAAATAAATTCATTATAAAATTGCATTAACAGAGCTTGGGAGTCTCATGCCTTTTAACTAATCATAAATTTCTAACAAAACTATAATTTAAATAACTATTTTATTATAAATAGAATTATTCAAAAATAAATCAACAAAAAAAAAGTACAACAGTTGCTGTTGCCTCTGCTTGCAGGAATTAAGTCAACAACCAGCACCTGTAAATAATTTTCTTGTTTTATACTTCTAGATTATTATTAATCTCCCAAATTAACAAGTAACAACAGTCTATTAGAGACGGTCACATGGCTGAGTTGGCTCCTCATCAGCTCCAGCTGCTAGTTCCCCTAGCATAAAAAATGGTTTTTACTTTCTTTGTTTCCTTCAAGATGAAATTGAAAGTGGCCCACCCAATGTTTTCGTTTCGTACTTATCTCTTGTATAATTTTGGGATTGTGTGCAGTATTTGACCAAGCATCCCATGTTATCCAAGTTGTTGAAAAAATAGGCCAAGTTTTTCGATAATCGATTTCCACACTCAACATCTTCCTCCAAGTTGCGTTGCATGTTGTAATAACTTATAATGCACATTTCAACTTCAAACTTTCAAACTAACCTTATAAAAAGGACACACATCTTACACTACATCCCTGTAATGTTTATCCAAATTTACTCATCACTTTTAAGGTAAATTTAAGTAAAACACATTTATATTTTTATTACACTTTCTTTGGTTTTTTTTCTTTTTTTGCTCTAATTACTATGTTAGTCAGTATAATTTTTTTTTTAAATTTTGAACTCAAGTCCCAATGATTTAGAAGTTTTTAATTGGGCCCTTATTGTGATCGAAGCCAACTATCATACATGCATTAATTTCGTGCTTACGTGGTATGCAATGTGGTTAGCCCATCTTACATGAGTAGACTAGTAGCATATTTGGGGAGAGATTATTTTGAAGAAATAATCATTTTTTAAAAAATTTAATTATAAATTATTTTAATCATAAAATAAATTAATCTAAATACATATTAAAAAGTAATTAAATTAATTTAAATTTTTCTTGTAAAAACAAAATTATGTAACTTACATGTAATATATTTCACCCTAAAAATAGTTTGAAAGAAAAAATATATCGATTTGACTAAAATTTGATTGAGGAAAGTAAAATGTATGTCAACACATGCTAAATAAAGTGATTTTTTTTTTTGTTGTTGTCTTACTATTACAGTATACGGCCTAGGAAGGCAAGAAGTGGGCCCTACACTGATAAAGATGCGGGCCTTTCGGTAGGGCCCAGTTCGTTCCTAGGGATGATCGGAGCACATTACGTGAGACGGGTAGGTTACGCACGTGGGTCCCCCTCACGAGTACAAGCAAAATCTCGATTGAGGGAGGAATGGTAGTGTACGTCTCTGCCTCATCCAAGTTTCCTATTCCTTTTTCCTTCCCTTCATGTGGGCCCTACCTCCCTTCCTTCAAGTTCAAGATCAAGCCCTCGTTTTTTTTTTTTGTGTATTTTTAGTTATGTCCCCACATGTTTTGATTTGATTTAGCATCTGCATATGGGCCACCCACCAACAACATTTAACTCATTAGTTATATAATATGTGACACATTATTCATTTATTTCATGAATAAATTTTATAACTAAATTATTTTATATTGTTATAATAATTGATATTTAATTTTATAATTGATATTTATTTTTATTTTAAAAATATATTCAAATAAAATAAAATAATTAAATGAGTTATTGATTATTTTTAAAATTTTATAAATTTAATATATTTTACGAGACTTTTCTAGTCAACAACTATCAATAGTCTTATATATTATATATTAGAAAATACAACCAATATCTTGTTAATAATATCATGTGTCAAATTTATATGTGTTAATATTCTTCTAAGCATTTCATTCACTTCTTTATGAGAAGCTTGATCATATAAACACAGCCAATGTCATTCATACCATAAGCTTCTTATGCTGAATCAGTAACGTCTCGACAATATACTAGTTATGTTATGTTTTGTAGAAAACTACAAACTATGGATCGGAATTAAGATGGATGAGTTACTAACATAATATTACTATTTAGACATAATAATGTACTAGAAATAAAAGTGCTGCATCGTATCCAAATAACATTAATCTTATTTACATTTTTACACTAGTTTTGTGTATAGACTGTAGATGTTGATTTTTGTGTATAATTTATAAATATGTGGGTTGTTTGTATAAAAATTACAATTTTATTTTAGTCATACATAAAAAATTTAATGTGTTGGTAACATTATTATTTAATATTAACAAGCGCAAGCGACAACTGTTATGGCCAATTTCACGATACACATTGATGTATCAACATGCAGAAACATATGGCAATAGCTTGATTTTATGGAGTAATATAAACATTTTAGTTACATCAGTGCAATGTTTAGATGATAAATTATGCATTATATCAGAAAGTAATTGTAAGTTTAAGAGTTGCACTCAAATTTAATTTCGTGTTAATTTGACTCATATTTCATTAAATAATTTAGAAAAACACCTAAATTCATTTAGTTGCATTTAAAATTTGTATGTATCAAACTATAAACTAAAATTCTTATTCCATAACATGAGATGTTGCACTAATGCAATTTATTGTAAAACTAGCCTATGACAATAATTTACTAGACCAAGTCTACAATTTAATAATTGATAGTTTAGTTGAACTAAAATTGCAACTTTGAAGAAATGTATTTGCATATCAAGCTATGAGAAAATTAAAAAAAATTATTTAGTTTATACCTTGTATCCGAAGGTATAAAATTATATACAAACACGTATACATTACTTGTACAGGTATAAATAACTATAATTCTGACACGTGGCATCATTGATTGTTCTTGTCAGATTAATTATCTATCGGTGCATCTTGTGTATCATAGAAGGGGCCAGCAAAAGAAGTTCATCTTTTTGTTCCTTTTTTTATTTTGGCTTTCTAAGATCTAATTATACACTTTGCCGCAAACTCAGATTTACAAGTTCAGAGACAACACTGCAACATGATCGAATCATGATTCAAATACAAATTTTTAGTCTCAGTCACCAAGATTTATGAAAAGAAGGAGACAATAATTTATTTATTTTTACAGGTGTTCTTACAGCAAATTTTTTTCGATATTTAATAAATTATTAAATATTTACTTATTATTAATTTTTATAATAAATATTTAAAATTTTATAAATATATGGTTTTTTTAAGAGAGTTGTCATAATACTTATGATTTCTTTAATATTAATATTCTTGATGAATTATTAAATATTTATTATTATTATTTTTTTACTCTAAATACTTAAAATTTACAAATATGATAATCAATTAATACATTTAAATACTAAAAATATACTCTTAAAAAAAAACTTATGTAATGTATTGATATTGATCACCATTTTTTATTTATAGTTTCACTACCTTTTGTTTCCATTCCCTTGTTATAAGACACAGTACACGAGAGTCCGGACAAAATACCTTCGATCAACGAACAAAGGATTACAAAAGACAAAAATCAGTATGTTTATTAATCATAATCAACACAGTTACAATTTAGACAGAGAAAATTAGAATTAAAAATATTGAAAATGAAAGAAAACTTTTAAAGGATTAACGTTGATTGTCATGCACACGATTCCTTCGCTTCTCCTTCATTTAACAGGCACATCCAAACACGACTCTCTCTCTCTCTCTCTCTTCTAAGTTCTCAGCAGAAAGCTTCCCTCTTTCTCTTCTCTTCCTTTATGCTCTCCATAAGGTTGTAGAGTTTGCAGCATTATAACTGAAAAAAATAAGAAGTCGCTGTAGAAAATTGTAGTTGCACTAACAGAAAAACCAAGCTCAGAAAGAAGACAGTTCCAACTTTTCCCCCGTCTTGTGATGATGCGTTTTCTCAATGGATGATGGGGAGCATCAAAACGTATATGTGATTTCTTCCTGAACAGCATCAGATACAGTTCTACTGTAAATGGCAGAGCTGCGATCTTGATCACATGCGTTGCGCGGTGGTGATTATTAATTGATCTTATGGGAATGGATGCTTTTTCTTATTAAGAAAATTGACAAGGGAATAGGTGGGAAACTTAGCTTTTTTTTTTTTTTTAGTATGTTTACACAGGTATGGATGCTTCAGAGTTTGAGGCAATTCAGTTTGCCTGACAGTTTCAGAATTCAGATTGCCTATTGGCTATTCCTTATTTGGGTTTTTGTGCCACCAATACAGAAACATTCCCAGTACGCCAGGCATCTTTCTCTTGGAGCAGGAAAAGGACCTTGCTTTTGGACCCTTGAACGTGAAAGGTGCCTTTGGAAATTGCAACCTGCATCAATCAGAGTGGTTTCTTTGCTATATCACTTTGGCTATTTAGGGTCAGTTCTTAATCATGCATCATACATATTTTTGCATCATTCTAGTATTTACTCCGTTTCTAGTTTTGAATCTAATTCTTTCTTTCTTCATTCTGGTTATTTTCAGTTTAGCAGTGGAGGCATAGTTTTCCTTTTGGGATCGCAGAAGAGGGGACTGATGCTGCTGAGGAACAGATCAAGAGCAGTTACCAAGCCAGCTTTGATGGCTGATCACAGCTCCCAGCCATCTCCCAATCAGAATTACGCTAGGACTATCCCTTCTCTATTTGGCTCACCAAAGTTCAGAGATTTCACCATTAAGTGCCTCTCAGGAATTGAGGCTCTACGAAGCCCAACTTCAATTCTTGACACTAGAGCATTATCCCATTTTGGGAGTCCATACTCATATGAAAACAGGACTGAAACTATCTCCAAAAATGTCTCCTCAGAAAACAGAAGCTCGTGGGACAATACAGATTCAAAAAGCAGTGGCCTTGGTCTTGTGGGTGCACTTAAAGATGAGCCAATTGATGAGAATTCTGCTAAACCCAGCAAAGGAAATGTCCTGTTTGGAACTCGGCTTAGAGTAAAAATCCCTCCCCTTCCACCTTCCACATTTTCTCCTTTCGAGTCTCAGACAACATGTGCTGCTGACTTTGGAACTAAAACCAATGATTCGCAAAATTCAGGAATTCATACAAAGGATTCTCCCAGAGTGGTTGTTACAGGTGTTCTGTCACTGAGTGAGATGGAGCTTTCTGAGGAGTATACATGCGTGATATCCCATGGACCTAATCCAAGAACCACCCATATATTCGATAATTGCATTGTGGAGAGTTACTGTTCTCTGCCCGACAACCCTCATTCTGCTTCCGGTAATTTCCTCAGTTTCTGCTACACTTGCAAGAAGCATCTTGAGCAGACAAAGGACATCTTTATTTACAGGTAAGGCTCATTTCCTTCTATTCATTGCAAACCATTGCACTTTGATTCAAAGACACCAACTTGATCTGTGTTACTGTGAAAAAAGAAAATGAACAAAACGTAAACCGTTCCAATGCTCTGTCTCTGCACTCCATGTTCTTCTTATCACTATCCCATCATGAACGCAATTTTCTGATCCTTTTTTTTCTTGTCTTATTCAGTTTAATTCACTAGAGCAAACTTCAGGGTAATTAATTGGTTTGTGTTTTGCAGAGGAGAGAAAGCTTTCTGCAGTCACGAATGCCGCCACCGAGAGATGGTGTTAGATGGTGTAGAAAATTCAGAATTTGACCGTATTGGTCATTCTTGACTTCAACGTCCCTTCCCTTTCGTGCTTTACTTGCAGCGCAGTCGCAAAGTCCTGCATTTTGAGGAGGGTAACCAGCAAGACAGCTAGTCAAAATTTTCCGTTCTTCATTATGATTTCATGACTCATAGTGTTTCATTGGCCAGTATGGTCTTTTTACCCTTTTTGTAGTCTTTAGCTTTTTCTTCCCCTCTCCCCTGCAAATAAAGATAGAGAGGATAGAGTTCGTTCCAAGTGATGACTAAATTTGATTGCTTCTGGTTTTGCCCCCATTGTTTTCGGCTGAAGCAGATGATGATGTGTGATTGAAAACGGTGATTCCTTTTTCTTTCTTATCTGAGTTGTTGTTGATGATATGATGCCTATCGATTATTGTAGATGGGGACCGGTTAATAATTTCTCACAAAGATTTCCCCTCTACATGTATTCTATTATTATCCTTACTCTTATCACCCCTCGATTGAGAAAATAAATCCAGCAAATCATTATAATACTCTAAAAAACTGACACGGACAGAAAATATACATTTGTTAAGAGTCCTTTTCCTTACCCATTACTTCATTATCCAACTATTTGAATATTAAGTTTCAATTAGAAACTTTGATGCGTATGACAGAGAGAATCCCAAAATTTCAAACTTCGGGTTAGAAGACGTTTCTGATTAATTAAATAACCAAAATTCTTATCCCACATCCCAACACCTTGTCCTAATCCATTATAACAATGCCAACTACTATATGTGTTCTGATGAGGCACAGGCATAGGCAACAAAAAGGTATAAAATAACTGGGGTCATCATTAAAGGAACAAACATAACTTGAAAGAGCCAAAAGAGTCATGTACCAAAAAGAAAAAGGCCAAAAGAGTTGTGGTAAAGGTGTCTATACTCTATACTCTCACTATGATAAGCCTAAAGCACTCCTTTTCTGTCTTTGACATACTTGGTTACAATAACTGATTAAATGATTGGCTTTACACAATTCCAGACTCCAGTAACTACAGTTATGGGGCCATATGGGATAAGAAATCCCACATTACCCGTTTTGAAGTAAATGACTAACTGGTTTTTCGTTAAATCCTTATGCAATAGAAGTACTTTTGGAATTTGGATCGGTAGAGGCTCTTAGCCAACTTCTGCATATGATCAGTGGAATTCTACCCAACCATAATTACCACGTGTCCGAATATGAAAGCAAATGTTACTAGTTTTCTTCGAAAAACCGAGCAACAGCGCATGAGAACCACCGGCAACCTTTTAAATGAGCTAGTCTTGTGCCTGGTGAACCATAAACAAGAAGAAATCGACGTTTAGGAAGGCAGGGTGGTGGTGAACCATTAACAAGTGATATTTGACTTTTAGGAATGCAGGGTGCAAAGGACCAGAGGCTCGGGTTCAAACCCAAGAACACCAACGGAACTGGGACCCAAAGAACTAAAGAGTGCGCATGCTAAGATGCTCAATGAATGATAAAAAAGAAAGAACAAACAAAAGGAACCTTAAAGATGGCGACTACTTTGGCATCTGTCAGTGTAATGACGGATGAGAAAAATGTGCATCATTGTGACACCTTTCAGATATCTATGCAAAGAAGATAATCTCAAGCGCTAGCCATTTCACGAAATAGTAGGAGACGTTCTCTACGAAAATTTCTTTGTATTTTCTCGGAAGGACAATACAATTTCGGTTATTTTCCATCTGTTATAAGATGTTCTCGAGTTTTTGTCCTCCTAATGCAGAAGTAAATCTCATTCCTAGTTATGTTCTGCTGTACGCTGTTACAACTTACAAGATTGAACATATAGTGTGGAAATGGAAATTTGCTCCTATATGAATAGGTAGTCCAGGGGTAAATTTTTTTTACACAAATAATTATGTTTTTCATACTTGGTGTGAAAAATTGTGAATAATTTAAACTGTTCAAACAAATCAGTGCAATCAAATTAATGTCCAGTGACTTATAAACAATACGAGTGACTGCGTAAGAAGTGCATCATTACATTTATTTGCATATTCACTTGCAAAAAAAAAAAAACCTCAATTACGCGTGCTAAATGGAAAAACTATGATTTTCTAGTGTATGGCCAATTTCATACCCATGGGAATGAAAATCTGTATTCCCGCGAGAGTGACTTGTTTGACTAAAGAAAGGTGGGGAACCAGGACTATCATATAGCTTCTTTGGTTTGGTTTTTAAAATTATCCAAATCATGGTTGGATGAAAATATGTCACTTGTTACTTTTATCCAAATCATAATTTTAAAGTTTCAAAAACCAACCCAAACAGTTATTTTAAATATGCAAATGCAATCACCGGGTCATGAGATAGTTATTTTTATAGTAAATTTGGTCCGTCGGAGACTGAAGAGATATCAAGAGATGACCTAATGGAATCGCTGAAGGTAGTACCGTCTGTTGTACACTGCACTAGGCAGTGGCAGTACTCTCTCAAGGTCATTTAGAAAAAGATAACGATTGCCTCACTTTCTGAATATCTGAACTATAATGCTATTGTCTCCCAGGGGAGGAAGGACTGATACTTCAAAATGTCTGTCCTAGCCGATACTTTCTTGAGCACCATGGATCATTGCTAGCGTACATTTTATAATATTTTAATTTTTAATTTTTGAATTTTTGTATTAATATATGCAAGATATTACAAGAATTTAATAAACACTAGTCTTTTATTATATCTGCTATGATAAACGTTGAAAATTAAAACCTTTTCTCTACTTTTTTTTTCTCTAATGACTCAATTATATATATATATATATATATTATGAAATAATATATATAATTTTTTATATACAGTTTTTACTTTTTAAGAAATATCGTACCATATCAATATGGCATTCCATACCTGTATCCACGAATCATAGCTCACTGGATATGAGAAATGTGGCTAAATTTTGAATCTAAAAATCAATTACCAAAAGAGATTGAAAACACCATTACCCTTGAAAAAATGGCACCACGGTGATACACTGCCATGAGAAGAGTGGAGTGGACAACTTGAATCATTCGAAACTTAATTCAAATGGGTTCTAATCGGTACCCAGAACAGAAAGAGGGAAATAAGTGCATAAGAAATATCATCCTTCTTGGAAAAATGGCACCCCATCGTAATTGCCAGGTTACAAGTAGTAACTATATCCATTCAGAGTTGAAAGAATAGGTTGACCAAGAAAAAAAAAAAGAGCTGAAGGAATAGAGGCAGCAGACCCCATTAGCCAGGTAACCATAGGACTTTTAATTAGGTCAGGCAACAGACGAACATAAGCCAACCGAAAGAAAATTAAGAGAGGAGGAATCGTTGAGCTCACATGTACTAAACTTGATACAGGGGCCTAAAGTATTTGAGGTTATTTGTACACTGAAACTCGTGACAGCACTCCCCTGCATAAATATTGGGGCGTGTGGCAGACCAATGCCCGTGCAAGAACTGGAATTGATGTAAACATTACTCCATAATTAATAAAGCATCCAGTAATTGCAATTGCAGTGTGCCAGATTCCTAAACAACTTGTCTACCTCCAAAAAACTGAAAAAAAGAATTGAAATTGGTGTACATATTAACACAAAATTATGACGAGCAAGAATTATTACCTATAATATTTCATAGTCCAAGTTCCAATCAATATTGGGGCCATCAAAATTCAGTTTATTAAAAGATTAAATAGCGATTACATCCACTTTAGATACGAAAAATAAAGTTTCTTCATCAAAATGCAGATGGTGCCATAGCTTTCAAGGAAATGCTATGTAAGTTAGTGGAGAGAATCAAGTATTTAATTCAGATATAAAATGGTAAATAGATAATAATCACTAGAATTTTATTTCAGCAGACCATACAATTTCCACTAGTTACAAAAGCACAAAGAAAGAAACAGAGACAAATTCACGAAACAAAGGGACTTCATGATGATAAACGGACTTGCAATCTAACTGACCATATAGAAGACCATGACCACATCTTTTGAACAAAACAGCCTCCATAAAGTTTCAACTCCCTGATTCACACATTGAACAATTATCAGTAACTGCAGCAAATTGCATGAAAAGAATACATCATATGGATTTAAAGAACCATAATGCAATATCTTACCTTCATTTTAGCATAGCATTGCCAACTATCTCCATGGAAGAGAAGCCAGGTGAAGAATAAGGAAAGAAGCATTACCCAGCGGCAAAAACTGGAAAATATCAGGAGCTTAAAAATTGGAAAATATCAGGAGCTTACTAACAGGTAGTGTGACGCGGATTAACCCTAAAAATCTGAAGCAGTCACTGCAAAAGATTTTAACTTAGACCCTTCCAACTTTTCTTTGTAAAAAACAGAAAAGATAGTGAAGGGATAAACTACACCCTCGCACAGGGCAGCTAGGAAATGAGAAATTAACAGAGAGAAAGAAAGTTAACTAGGAGAGAAGATAGATCGGTAGGGAAAGTAGTAACTAACAAATTACACCCTCGCAGAGGGGAGCTAGGAAATGAGAAACTAAAGAGAAAAAGAAAGCTAACTAGGAGAGAAGATAGATAGGTAGGCAAGGTAGTAGCTAATAAACAGTAGATCATTTAGCAGATTGAATAAACAGTGATGCATTCTGTTAAATGTCAGATAATTAGAAAGAAAGGGAAACAGATTAGGATAGAAAAATAAAAGATGATGTTAAGAAACGATTGATAGAAAAGGACCAAAGGGTTGAGCTCTAAAGGGTTTTGTAAGCGCAAGATTCTACAGTATGTACTAAAGCAAGAGACCTAAATCCTATGTCGGATAAAAGAAGTTAACCATTCTATGAGGAGACGATGCTGAGAACTACATATGATAAATTCAGGATTCAACTTCAATGTAACTTTCTTCAAGCCCAGAGGATTAAAAGGCAGTCAACCAAGTCTATTCCAAGCCACTCCTACCCATTACCATCATTATGCTTCCCAACCAATTTCATGTCAGCTCCCATGTCGAATGAGTCATAGCAAACCCTGCTCCCAAGAGATGCCTTAAGTATACACCCATTCACCCTCTCCACGTCTAAGCTTGATCCAATTTCCAAAATCTGGAGTTTGTTGGCCCACTACAGCCATGATTGTAAGGGCACCACCGCTACTGAAAGCTGCACAAACCCAAACCGACTCAGACTACAAATTTTATTTGGTCTCTATATACATCTAACACTAACCTAATTCCACAAAAGGATACAAAAAAGGGGCTTATTTACAGGAGCCCGGCGCTCCTTGTGTTTCAGTCATCATTGATGTTAAGATTGAGAATGCGACGTAGAGTCTTAGTCGCAGAATCAGCATTAACAAAAAGGTCACTCGTAGAAGGGGAATGCTCCCTGCGCGGGGACGATGGCGCAGACTTAGCAACTGGGTGCATTTCAATCTCAGGGGAGGAACCAGGCAGATCAAGAGACACAGTCCTCTTTGGTCGGACAGAAAATTTTGGGATTGGCAAGGAACTCGGTGGTGGTGAATTTGAGTAAGTAGGTCCAGCCCATAGCTCTGGGAGTAACAAGCTTCCATCAGGGACATCTTCACTGAAAGTTCTCTCTTTTTTGCAAGCTTTGTCATTGATAGGAATTGGGGCGCTCCTTGGAGTAGTTTTTGCAGGAGGTGATGGTCTCTTAGAGGAAGATGAAAATGGCCGTTTAGACACAGGAGAACTGTAAGATTTCAAAGGAGTTGGCAGTATACCTGTCCCCGACTCGAAAGTCCTGCAATTGATGCCCCTAAAGTCTCTGGAAGGGGGTGACCCAAATTGAGCAGGGCCGTGTGGCTTAGACCTGCTGGAGTATTGGTTCCTATGCTGCGCCACAACAACTAGCGTCTCCATGGCAACAGAAACCGAATCAATGAGTACCCCAGTAGAGCGAGCTAGTCCGATTCAAGGAATGCTAGATCCACTTCTAAAACTCAGTACAAGGTGTCAGAAACGTGCCAGAAAACCAAAACTTCGTCGACACGATTACCAGTCCAAATCTCCTTCCAAGTGGATCCAAACTGAACATCTAACCGAAAAGTTCCTCCAGAACTCGTTAATTGAACCACCCAGATAACAATCTCACTGATTCGGATCAACCAGATCTCCCCAGAAATGAATTAAAACCAACGACAAAAACTTTCTCAGGCACTGGAAAAAGGAAAAAGGCAGAAATTAATAAAGCACGACCACGAAATAGGGCTTCAAAATAAGAACTTGCACTACTGGGCATCAACATTTTTCACAAGAAAGTGAGTGGGAAAAATTACCGGCTAGAGGAAGAGAACAATTTCGCCTTGTACAATAGGGATCCGGAAAAGATTGAAGGATGACAGAGTGTGGTGGTGCTGATGCAGATGCTGCTTCGAGCTGTGTGTGTGTTGGCTTGCAATGAATGAAACTGCCACGGAAATGGTAAAAGAGGAAGAGGGTTTGAGGCAGAATCCAGGGATCCGAAATGACTCTCACAGGGCTATATTTTGCACGATGGTTGGCAACTTTGCCCTTTTCACTCCATTTACAAATATGACATTTTCCCCACGTCAGTAACGGACGGATAATAATTAGGGTTTTTTGTTAATGTTAATGATTAAAAAATAATATTTATTATTTTATATTAAATAAACTTAATTACTTAAAAATAATAATAAATATATTTTACATTTTTAAAACATTAAATATTTATATATTTTATTTAATAATATTTACTTTTGATTTTTTAACAAAAACCTTAATAATAATTCACAATTACAACTGCTTCAATTATCATTTTGCCCTTCATCCATCTTTTATATTACTTTCATTATTATCCTTTTTCTATATCTGTCATATATAAAATACTTTTAGTCTTTTACAAAGAATAAAAATTTATTAAATAGTATTATTTTTAAAAAATAATTGTATATAATTAAAATATTCTTTTATCAAAATATTTAAAATATTGTTATTTATTTTATTATTTTTTTACTTTAATAATATTAAAAAATAATTTTTTTTATTTTTTCTCAAATTACGAATACAAAAATGGAAAAAGTATATTACACGAAGACGTAAGATCTGAAAAGTAAAAGGGCAAGTTACCAGGCTACTATTCTACAAGGGTAATAAGTAATTTTTTGAAAACTGAACTGAACCGGTCAGACCGAGAATCGGTCTCTTCACCGATTTGGGCGGCTTTTCAAAATTGGTAAGGTCAAAAACCGGTGAATTGATCTTAAACTGGTTGAACTGGTCAAACCAACACTGGTCCGTACGGTTACCCGGTTCTGAACTTTTTTTTTTTTAAACTTCTGTAAGCAAAACGACGTCGTTTTGCTACACATTTTACAAAAAAAAAAAAAGTAAAACGGTGTCGTTTTGTAATTAGTCACCCTCTTCTTCCTCTGCAACTCGAGATCACTAAAGCTCTAAACTTTATGAAGAGGACCCATTCCAGCTTTTTGAGGAGGACCCATCGGTGGACTTGCCTTTCTTGAACTTGGCATCGTTTCCCATCTGGGTTTGGGTTGGGTGCACAAAGGATGCATAGGAAATCGCTGTAGCAGCGAAGATCTTGCATGCCATGGATGCTGGCTGAAGTGATTCCTGCTCCAGAATAGCTCTCAATCTGCATCCTGTCATCGCTGTACAATTTGGGATCTGAAATCCTCCATGGTTTGCACCGAAAACAGGAGAATTGGGAAGAGCACCCCATCTCCCACCCCACCCCCTCTCTGTCTCAAGATTCAACCTTTTTTCAAATGGAGTTCTATTTATGTGGCAAGAGCCTCTTTTTTGACAATTATGACATGTTTTTTATCGATAAAAATTTTCTTAATTGACTGTATGACTATGTCTACGAGGAGCACTGACTACAATGGTTTTGTGTTGGTGATACTTAGAAATTGAGGGTTTTATTTTATCACGTATAGACGAAGGATCAATGAAAATGGGCCACACATACTTAGAAATTGAGGGTTTTATTTTATCACGTGTAGACGAAGGATCAATGAAAATGGGCCACACGACAGGGATCACGTGACAAGCACACGATTGTCAAATTGGAAAACTTGGATTTGGAATTGGATCATGTGCTCCTGCTCCTTGTGAATTTTTGTATGATTATTTTTAATGAAATATTGTTAAATTTATGTTATTTATAGGAATATAATATTTTTTACTTTATAACATTATTTTGTTGTATTATATTATTGGTTATATGGATATAATATTATTTTACTTTATGACATTATTTTTTTTTATATTTTAAATAATTTTATTATTGATTTAAATTATATTATATTTATTTTACTAGTATATAAATAATTATATATATATAAATATAAATATATATTTAATTATATTCCTGTTCGACCATGGTTCAACTACGGTTCGACCATTAAACTTTAAATCAGTACCTCGACCAGTTCAGTGACCGATTCGATTTTCAGAACCTTGATAATAAGTAGTATTTATTATTTTATTTACCAATCAAATTGCCCATTTGAAATGTTTCTAAATGCCATTTGTGTATTGAAGAAAAATAATAATTTGACCATTTTGACATAATTAAAAAGAAACAAAAAAAAGGTTTGGGAGTTTAATTTTAAATGGAGTTGTATTTTAAAAAAAAAAAAATTATTCTCTTCAGTGTTGTTTGAAGACGAAAACCATCACATTCTTTACTGCAATTTGGAAGAGGTTTTGATGTCCTTCGTGAAGTTTCAGCTAAAATCTTATGATTCGCGGTTGTGGAAAAATTACCTTGCATGTTATTTTACGGCCTAAGATCCCTTATAATGTTAGATTGATATATATATATATATGGATGGAAGTTGAAAGTTGCCTTCTCTCTAATGTGTAGCGACAATGGTCACAAAAATGAGGAATTGAGACTGCTGATTAGTAATTGTATTACTGCTATAAGTAATTGGAACGGTAATGCTATATCTTCTTAAAATTTATTGCTGATAATTTTGTTAATATTTAATAAAATAAATATTAAATAAAAATAAAATATTTAATATTTTAATAATATAACAAATATTTAATATTTATTTTATTTAATAATTAAAAAGATAAGCTAAAAAGAAGTAAAAGTATTCAATTTGATCACTCTCTTCTCTCACTTGCTCATTAAGGATATATATCTTTCAGAAAATTCAAGGAACGATGTATACAAATGGTTTCCAACAAGGAAGATGGAGAGAAATATTTTGTCTGTGAAGGCACAAGCTGCATAACTAATGAATTTTTATTCTTATTTTTATTTTATTAAATTTTACTCTTTACACGAAAAATAGCATAAGGCATGACACATGACATATGATATATAAAATAAATGTGTATTTTATAATTAAAATTTTAATATTATATAATAAAATTTAAACCATATTACCCTCAAAATAAATAACTATTTCTCTTTACATTTGACACAAATCATGTTTCTTGTACAAGTTTTCTTCCTACACTTGTTTTGATATTAATTACCGGTAATTACGGGAAGCAAATGTATTAGTGTATATTTGATACAATAAAAAGAAATTGAATGTAATTAGAATTAGAATAGAAATGAGATATTTACATTTTCATATTTGCTTGAAAAATATGAAAAAAAATATTTATTTTTTTAAAAATCTTTATCTTCTTTATCGGAAAGAATGAACATTCTTTTTTATTCTATCATATTCTTACTTTCATTATCATTTTCGTAAAGTTATTTTAAAATTAAAATAAAAATATAAAACAAATTTATAATATTTTTGTAATACAAAATCATTTGAGGATATAATAACCGTTTGAGGATAGCACAGAATTCTCTTTCTTTTTTTTATTTTTATTTTGCTGTGTTTAGGTTCGTTCTGTTTATCCAAAAAAACCAAAAAAGAAGAAAAATAATAATTTTAATTGAAATGGTAAGGGCAAATATGGGAATTGAGAAGTCAGAGCCCGACCTGTGCGTGGTTACCCTTTTGGGAAATTTGTTTGGATACTTGGCTCATCCTGCCAACGAATAAAATTATGTCTTTTCAAAAAAAAAAATTATGTAGACAAGAGGGCTTATAACTTAAATAAGGCAGGAACGAGGGCAATCTTGTAACAACAAGCCTGCCATGTGGGACCCACCAAGACCATGACGATGGAAGAAGAACGGTTGGTGAGTAGTGGGGTCCGTCCGCAAATTCTGAACGCTCAACGACACTATTTATTGTGGGGACTGGGGACTACTCCATATATTTTTTTAATTTTTATTTCGATAAATTATTTAATATTTAATATTTATTAATTATTAATAATATTGATATATTTAAAATATTTAATATAAAATTAACTACTAATAATAAGTCTTATCAAAATTTGAAAGTAAAAATATAAAAAATTTTATAAAATTTTGCATTATGCTTAATAGTTCAACTTTCCTCCCTTGTTATGAAAGAATTTTTAGTGAGATTCGGAGAATTATTTTATGTTTTATTCAGTATGATAAAATATAAAGAAAAAGATTAAAAGAGTAATAAAAAAATAAAAAGAAAAATAAAAGAGTTATTATTTATCTTATTTAATATTATCTAATAAAAAAGAATAAAAATATATATAAATAAAAATCAAATCACTTTATTATATTTTAAATTTTAAATTTTTTTGATAAGAAATAAATACAAAAATGTTAAATTACTTCATTAATATTTTTCTTTCTCTCACAATTCATTAAATAAAAGAAGATACAAAAATGTAAAGATTTATTAGCCCATAAATCTCTTCATTTTCCTCTATTAAATTAAAACCAAACAAAAGATAAGTTTAATTATTAAGCCTTATTCTTTCTTTTTCATTCCAAAAAATTCATATCAGATAAAGATTTATTATTCATGTTATGTTTTCCAATGTTAATATTTTATTAGTTATTAATTATATTTTAAAAAAATTTAAATGTTTATTCTATAATTCAATTCATAATAAATATTTCACAATTAATTAAAATAAAAAACTAGTAAGTTAAGGACTCTCATATTTACATGTTCTTGGTTGAATTAAAAACTTAAAATAAAAAACATAATTTTAAATCTTCTTAACTTATTTTTTAATAAATTGTAATTTTAATTATCAGATAAAATAAAAAAAATAGTTTTAAATTTTAAAATATTAAATAATTTATTTTTTTATTTAATATTTATTTTATTAAGTATTAAAAGATTATTAAAATAATATTTCAAAAATAATAAACATTACTCAATGAAAAAGTAGTCTAACAAAAGCGTTCTTACGCTTCACAGAAAAAAAAAAGGATTCCATGCTTTAATGTGCCCGCCGAAAGGTATGCCAAACAGTTAATCTTTTCAATAGAAAATTGCAATTTTCACAGACAGTTAGTCGAATTTGATTATGGATTAAATATTGTAAATTTAATTTTAAATGAATTTAATTTTATAAATTTTATTTTAGTTATAATAAATTTAATGAAAATAATTTATATTTAAAAAAATTACATTTAATTAAAAAATAATAAATAATTATTTTAAAATAAATAAATTTTTTAAACTGAGATTATATTTAAAAAATAATATAAATATCAAAATAAAAAAAATAAAAGTCCGTTTGAAACCTATTTAAATAAAACAAACGTCCATTTTAACACATTTTAAAATTGTGAACAAAAAACAAAACTATGCAGAGATATTATTTTGCTTATATAAAGGAAGATTCATCGATAATAAAATAATTAATATTAATTTAAATTAATAAATTATTTTATAAGATAAATATTTTATGAATAATTACTCAATAAATTTTTATTATAAATATTGTGTTCATATAGTTTTATATTACTTATTGTTACTTTTTATGAAAATATTTTCAAATTTACATATAATATATTTTAAATAGATAAAAATATTAATCACTTAATTATATAAGTCATAAATGAATTAAATTCAGAATGGATAAAATATTACCAACACATCAAAATCTTTTTTAAAAAAAAAATCAATTTACAATATAATCTTTTTTGCTGTACGATAATGATATTTTTGAAAAAGCTTTTCCGTCAACTAATGCTAAATCATTCTCCGATGATATTTTTGAAAAATATTCAAGAAATGATTTTTAAGAAAATATTTCTCACATCATCCTAGAACATTTAAAAAAATTAATTTATCTAAATATTGACCCAATGTTTAAAGCATGTGTTGTGTACACTAAGCCTTGTATAAATTAAACCAATATAAAATTGCATATTATCATTTTTAATATAAAATAGTAGTTACCTCACACAAAAATTAATGTAATTATTTAATTTAAAATTATAATAATACATTATAAGTTTTATTATTTAGTTTACATAATTTACATAAACTAAATTTATAAAATTTTTTAATAATATAATATTTAAATAATTTAAAAAATCATACGTTTAAAATTTTGTGCTTTCATTATAAAAAAATTAATAATATATATTGACTGGTTTGATCAATAAATATGTATTTTTAATTTTTATACATCTAATTTTTTTAAAATAAAAGATTTATTTTAAAGTATAAAGTATGAAATATTAATTATTAATAACAAATAAAAATAAATTTTAATAACATTATAATTTATTATATATATTTTTTTATCATAATATTAATCATAAATTTTTTATTAATATTTATAAATTTCTATTTTATTTTTTATAATAAAACCTTCATTTTAAAAGAGCCGGATTCAATTTTTATATATGCACCGAATTGACCGGGCTCAACTACAATCAGGATTTATTGAACGGGCCTAAAAGGTTGAAAGCTAGTGTCAAAACCCAAATTGTGATAAATCAGAAACGACGTGAGCAAACCAAAATAAAAAAAAAAAATCTTATGCCAAAAATAGAACAAAAAAGTATTACATCTGGTTCTTTTAACTCTTCAGCCCCACCTTCCGCTTAGCCGTAGGGGATGAAGGAACAACTACGACTGTTTGTACTATATAAATCTAAGAATTTCTCCTGTGTTGGTTCATTATCACTCACTCGTGGAAAGAGTAGCCGAGTCAAACAGGACGTGATGCTTAGGCGCGAGGCTAGTAATCGGAGAAATTCTTAAATAGTCGTTATTTATTTTAAATATTTAAATTAATATTTAATATATTTACATTTATAATTTAAGTTTTAAAAATTAGATCGAACTAGTCAGTTAAATTGATCCAACTGAGAACAGAACCATAAGCCGGTTCGATCCATCCTCAACAACCAGTGTGTTAAAAATCAGTAATTGAACCGTTGAACCGATTACAGTTTAAACTGAATTGCTTGTCTGTTCAGTTCGATGTTTTCAATTCAAATCAACAAAATTTGCTATGATGAATCGAACTTGGGGCCAAGAGAAAAGCATTGAGAGGCACTACCATTGACCCACAAATGTTTTCATTGTATAGAGTGTATTATAATATATTTATTATAAACTATAAAAATTATTTGAAAACACAGTTATAAATCTTTGGTTCGAATTTGGAATAATATATTTTTTTAGGGTCAAGGTTGTCACTGCTTCAAATAGTATAAAGTGTATTATTATATATTTATTATAAACTAAAGACTGATTTGAAAGGAATGTCACTGTTTCAAAAAATTATTTTTGATTTATTTAACAAATTATCATATATTAAGTGTATACTCGTTATCATCTAAAAATCAAAATTAAAAAAATCTCAGTCTATATTAAAAATAACATAAAATTAATATTAAAAACTTCATACATACAATATATATATATATATATATATAATATATATATATATATATATATATATATACATTTTAATGTATATAATTAATGTATTATGTAAAAAAAATATGTAAATAGTTTTTAATTAGTATCAATATTAAATTTTTAAAATATAAAAATATATTTAATTATACACTAGTTCAACCACGATTCAACTATGGTTGAACTATTAAATAAATCATAAATTAGTCTCTTCACCGGTTTAATGACCAATTTAATTTATATAAAATTGTGTTTTTATTTTTTAAATAAATATATATGTGTGTATACTTAGTTAAAAATTAAGTAAATAATTTTTAAAGTCTTAATAAATTTATACACACTAATATTTTATTAAATTAAAAAATAACATTATTTTAGCATATTAAATATAAATAAGTAGATTTATAATAAAGTATATTTATCAAGAAACAACAATTTTAATACTTAATGAATCTTTGTGACATGAAAAAAATAAAATAAAATTTTATGAATAAAAATGATATAAATAGCAAATGAGTGATATATATATATATAATTATTAACTAGTATACATATTAAAATTTAATATATATAAATATAAGTATATATTTAATTATATTTTGGTTCGACCACGGTTGAACTACGGTTAAACTATTAAATCTTGAATTATTATATCGACCAGTTCAGTGACTGGTTCGATTTTTAAAACCTTGTTTATAATCTTAAAAAAAATATATTTATAACATAATTCACATAAATATAAACATATTAAAAATTTATTTAAGTATCTAAAATAAATAATATTTATTTAAAAATTTCTCTTATCACATGTTGGGGTACTCATCTACCTTTCCACACGATGTTCTTCAACCTAATTCGAAAGTAAAGTCTATCCAATCAAAATTTTAACTTACTTATTACTCTTTCACACGCTTGTAATGCATAAATAACTCTGCAACTAGCTAAGAGTTAACTAGACCTGTGAAAGATAATATTCTTATAAATGTATCATCAAGTCTACATCACATTAATAGGCGGATTGTCATTTATATGTTATTATAATTTTTAATATTGATTGAAAAATAATAATGGTTCAGATTATGAACGTAACGAGCAATTAGTGGTGTTATGTAAGCATAGTGTTAGAGCCCATTTACTTAAAACGTTGAATGGCATTAGTCAGGATACCATGGTTTGTGCGCTTTGGAGCTTGAAACGCCACTTGTAACTCATAACATTGAATGACCGTCTGTCCCTTGCTGACACGGCGGAGCCAATTCCTCTATATATTCCCAGTTTCAATCCGAACCGAGCCACTCCGCATATTTTATTTGTCTCTGCCGGTGGAGGCAGCACCATCAACCACGACCCAGGAGCAGCCAAGAGATCCCAGGCTGAGTGGTTCCCTCAGCAGCACCCCATCAAGTACGGCGATGTGCCAATGAATATTGGTCCTGCGTTGGCTCTGGACCGAGATGCCATAACCATTGGCAAGGCACTCGAAGCATCTGCGTTCACTCGGGTAGGTGATAAGCCGGTAGGTCAAAGTGACGCCGCTGCAATACAAGCTGTCGAAATCAGAGCCACCGGCAGGAATGAGATAGAACCTGGCGGTGTGGGCGCGACAGCCCAGTCAGCAGCCACTCGGAACACTCATCGGGATCTACCCTACCAACCCAAGACAACGTTGTCTGATGTCTTATCGGTAACTTATCTTGCCTCCGATTATAATACTGCACTTCCGATGAACCTCAAAATACGTCTGTGTTATAGTTATTTGGGATGAAATGAATCAATTAATATAACAGATATTGCATCTACATGCATGCATATATATACATATATATGCGAGGGAGAA
Source organism: Castanospermum australe (assembly GCA_019955255.1). NCBI lineage: Eukaryota > Viridiplantae > Streptophyta > Magnoliopsida > Fabales > Fabaceae > Castanospermum > Castanospermum australe. Next base: position 560,543 of record NSJW01000209.1, read on the forward strand.
GCTGCCTGCGGACAAGCCCGTGACACGGGAAGATGCAGAGGGAGTGATTGGTGCGGAGATTAGAAACAAACCTGACATGAGAACCACCCCTGGTGGTGTGGCTGCATCGTTGGCATCATCAGCTCAGCTTAATCTAAACAAATGAAGTGGCACTGACGTTTTAAATATATATCCAAATGTTACGCTAATTATATTCCATGTAATAGCCAAAGATATAAGGTCACCATTTTAATTTGTACTGGGTTTCAGGAGAGAAAGGTGTTTGATAATATATATGTTATAATATATAATCACCAAAAAAATGTATAATATATGTATGCTTTTTGTGAAATGCGTATAATGCAGTCCGATAGCGAATATTTTATATATATATTCTTTTTCTTTTACATACAACAGACGCTTACAATTTGTAATGGAGTTCGAAAATGGGGTTAGCCTCTTTATTGTTTATATACGCAAGAGGCTTACAAGCTACAACACACTATGCACCCTTAAATCGACATGGGTTCTGAGCATTGCGCTCACGCAGGGTGATGCATCAAAGATAGAATAGGCTTTCTATTGTATCCTAAATATCTCCCTTACATTAAATTAATTTTGTTATTTGACAAAAATGACGACGCTTTATATGGTGTGTTAACAATTTGTTGGAAAAATCTTAGCCAGATTGGTTAACTGAGTTTGGTAAATAGAATTTAAGCACCTCTGAGATTCATAATTGTATTGAGATATAAACAGAATCTATCAGTTTCAGTACTATTAAACTTAATTTTTCGTTTCTCCATTGTTAAAAAAAAAAACTTAATTTTGTCATTTAATTGGTTATTTTTACGTTAAATTTATTAATTCAATTTTTTGTTGTTCAGTACAACTTTGTGGCAAAACATGTGTCAAAACACTTCTCATAATATGATAATATATGATTGAGTCAAAATATTGAATCATTTAATTAACCATCCATACATGCACATTCAAATACATACAGAGATTGTTGATTACATACGATGATAATTACTTTTTCATTAAACATTTAGTAACACAACTAACCATCTTTTGTCCTTAAGTAAAGTACATGGTTTTCGAATTAAAGAATAACTTCTACGAAATATAGTGCTGGTAATGACCGCACAAATAAAAATTAATCATTTATATCACATGAGCAATTCATTGCTGAATTGGTAAGTAGATAGAATACTATTCTTAAAGTACATGGTTTTAGAATTAAAGAATATCTTCGAGGACACAGTGCTGGTGATGCCCACGCAAATAAAAATTAATCAATTATATCATCCTAGTTATGAAGATCAAGGCTGAATTAATGTAGGTAAGGAGATAGAGATGCTGAGTTAGATTAATTATGATGTGATTAGCCCGATTGAGAACTTGATAAGTAGTCACCAGCTGTCGAAATTCTTGCATGCGGTTCAAACGCAGGTTTTACAGTGTCGGTCGCCGCTTGCAACGTGCGCACCGATACATCATACATCCTTTGTCCTTCTCCGACACCTGTGAATATGACTCTCACGGTGTCATCTCCCCAACTCTCCTTCTGTACGGATACATCATACATATATAAGCAGTGTACGTTGTTTCCACAAGAGGTGCTGAAGATAAGAACGGGTATGGAAAAGCTCAATTAGCTAGAGAAAATCAAATTTTCTTGTCCTGTGGTGCAAGCTTAGTATTATGAGCCAGGAACAGCCACGGAGACCCGGAAATTACTTGCAGGAGCAAGATCAGGACCATGAACCGATTAAATATGGCGAGGTGTTCGACGTGTCCGGCGAGTTAGCATCCAAACCCATCACACCAAGAGACGCAGCCACCATGCAATCAGCGGAAAACCAAGTATTGGGTCAGACTCGAAGAGGCAGTCCTGCGGCAGTGATGGAATCAGCGGCCGCAATGAAAGAGAGAGCTGGCCTTGTCAGCCACAAAGCCGCCACAAACATTGCCAGAAACGAAGGCGTCACCCTATAGGAAACAAATGTTGGTGGCAACCGTGTCATCACGGAGACCGTTGGTGGCCAGGTAATTGATAATTCAGACATTGCCTTGCCTCTTCTTTTGGCTTTTGCCTCTTGAGATTTTCAATATGCCATCTAGCTACTTTTTGGATCAGGTTGTGGGGAAGTTTGTGGAAGCAGATGCGCGCAAGAGGACTACTTCGGGGCCTGGCGGGGATCCAGATGCTGTAAACACTATTGGCGGTGCAATCGGGTCAACGGTGAATGAAGGTGTTCCTGCCTCGGTGCAAGCTCCTGATGTTAGAGCAACCGAAGACGGTGATTTCGTAACTAACCAAGGCGTTGCAGCCCCGTCTGCAGACGCCAGTCTTAACCCTTGGCTTTCTGGCAATCAAGATAAGAATACACCGTCAAATGTCTTAACGGTAACGTACTGCATGTCTGCATAAATATGTTGGAATATTCAGATTGTGATTTGTGAAGCAGGAGCTACATATTGATTAATTTGAGTTACCTTTGCATACAAGCAGGACCAGCGGGTGATACATGAAAATCCCAATATAATAAGTAGCGTACCTGGTGGCATGGGAGCATCCATGGCAACCGCAGATCACAGGGTTAAAAAAAATAAATGAAGTCTGAGTTTCGAGTTCAAATGTTTCAGAGTGAATTAGGTTTTTGTTTTTTGTTTTTTCATAATCAGCGGGAAAATTACACTAGTATTAGTGGTACTTTTTATGGGAGGAACTTTCATATCTTCAGCAGTTCCAGTACTCTCGTTCAAGTCTAATGGATATATTATGAATTAGATCATATCTGATGGAGATCTAATTAACTGGTCCACTCGGGCGTTTGTCTGCCAATGTTATGAAATACATAATTATGTTATTGCAATATATGTAGTGTACATATTATATTATAATATGCTTTATTACACTATACTTATCTTATTTTATTTATATTTTTATTTGGACCAAAGAGTTTATTTCAAGTTTTATTTTATTTTTGTAATTAAGGACAAAATGGTTCAAACTAGTGGTTATGGACAATTTCAAATATTTGATTAAGTCAAACCCATGTACTACTTACACACGGAGAGGGGACGAGCGGAGATGCAAATTTGGAAGGCTTTAAAGAAGGCCCATAGCTTGTTGATCTGAGCCCAATCCTTCGTCCGCAATCAGGGTAGCAATAAAACTACGCTGACATCAATGTTGCTGCTTTCCATTTCTTAAAATGTTTTAATACGAGGCTTTTTACTCTTTTTTACTTCAATCATTAAATTCAACTCTTGAATCAGCTTTAGCTACGTTGTTTTAATTTACTCATTTTGTTTTTAAAATAAATTTTTTTGACATTATTATTATTATTATTATTATAGCTGAAGAATTTGAGAACCTTATCTACGACGAGGGGTACTTAAAAAAAAGAAATTATTATTGAATGTAATTACGGTGGTAAAATTCACGGCAAATTGGAGAGGTTCGATTTATTAATAATTTCCCGACAATTATCAGTGAACCTGGCACTTAATCATAAATAAAGTAACTAAAAAACTGTTCGATTAATTTACCAATTTGTATAGCTCAGCATGTTTGTATCTCAGATATATTAAATAGCAACTTATCTCAAAGTTATTAATGCAATGATGATCAGCACGAGAGAAAACGAGAAATTTCTATCCAACGCACTTTATAAGATGTGACAAACAGACGTTGATTATGGTACAAGTAGGACCGGATGAAATAAACATATATAGAAAAAAAAGAAGATATTTTCCCACATTTTTAAAAGATTTTCGATTGGTTTAATATTTAAACGTCTGATTTTTTTTTTATATAAAAACTAGTGCAAGAAAATAGTGTGCAGTGTAAGAATATTATTATTTTATATAAATTCAAGTAAAATTAACAAAATCTTAATTTAGCAAATCTAGTCATACAGTGACAGAAACTAAATTCAATTTACAAATTAAATAAATCTAATGTGACTATTTGAACATACGGACTTGTTAATGCAATTAAAAAATAAATAAATCAATGCGACAACTGCAAAAATCCATGCAAAGACACCCTGTATCATACATAATTTCATTCAGAAAAATTAGGAGATCTTCCAGTATCTTGATAATTTTTTTTCCTTTCCAAATCCGAGTGTTGATTGACAATTTTGTTCTGTAATGCCAGAGAGTGCAGAGATCAAAGTATAGTGAACACCGATCGAAGTGCATGCTCTGGATGTTGAGGCTGCAAAATCGCTGTAACAGTAACAGCACTTACTAATTCTTCTCCACCAGTTAAACTGTCGGTTTTGCTTGAATATAATATACGCAACTGGGAGGCAGATCAGTCGGCACTTGCTGTGCTGCACCTGCAGCTTCCTTACTCTTACTTACTATGACTGGCGAAGACCCGCGTCCCATGTCAGTCCTTCCCCAATAATTTCACTGGTCAATAGATAATAGAAACACGTGGTGTTTAATATTTATCAGTTATCATGCCAAGTCTTTTTTCAGATCCCACGAGGGTCAGAGTTGGAAAACAAAACGAAAGCGAAAACCTTTGGTGGGGGAATGGCAACGTATTTAATTATATGGCCGGCATTCTCCTAGGAAAAGGGTCACAAGTAAGATAAACATAAACAATTAATACTAACTTGGACCATGATCAGATGTCAAAAAAAGGCGGTGTCCGCATGATCTAATGAAAATTTACTACAATGAAAATTAAAACTTATCAGTACTGTCAAGAGAGGGAGAGAGATTTGTTGAACTATCACATCATATCCTTTTTTTTATCTTTAGTATTATGATAATATTAATATATATGAGATGAGTTGGTTAATTATGCTGATTGCTGAGAATTGTTGGAGATACGCAGGAAATTGATTGATTGAAACTGGCTCGGTCTTGATTTCTGTTCAAAGTGATTCATCGCTTCTTGGTAATGACGTCCAAAACACTGCATTTGGCAAAATTCCCTAATTGGTTTCATTTATCATGTTAGTTGATGATTGAATTTATTTGTAGTTCTTGTTAATTAGTTTTAGCTAAAAAGGAAAAAAAAATCACACCACATTCACAAAAGATAATTTTGTTAGATGAATGTAAATATAAGTACATCTGTATTGAATTTATTGAGAAAAGGACTTCCATCTTTATCTCTTCTATAATTGGTGTCCTTTTTTGTATAATAGAGAAAACCATTTTTCTTTCCTAACTGCAGCAAACACATGATACATGGTTTTGGTAGGCGTCTTAAGCGGCCAAATGAAAAAGATCGTTTCCCACAAGCTAATTCAATGAAATATGAAACACGAAATTTTTTTTTCTGTAATATATATATAGCAAATCCATGAAACCTTGTGAACTTTTGAATGATAGATGTGCAGAAATGAGAAAACTCAATATTCAAAGATACGGCGTTTATTTATGTACTGATCAAGTGATGGTATGCCATATCTCTCACAAATCTTTCACCTACGTGACTTGTTCATTTTTTTCGTTCTCCAAAAATGACACTATCTTATATTTTTATTAAAAAAAAGAAAATTCAAATCCCCCAAATCTAAGCCTCTCGAGGGTCTATATCTGCTGCGCTGGAAACAGCTTCTTTTACTCTTGTCCTTCTCCACACTCCTAGTTTCTTGAAAACGGTATTCCACCAAATTGTTCTACAAAAAATAAATAAATTCGGGATGGAACATGAAACTTGTTCCTGCACGAAATGATATGATACCAGTTAAGAAGGCTAACTAACTGTGAGCTATATGATTAAAATTTTCACTGCATGGCATATGAAATATGATAAATTTGATGGTTACGGTTACCAGAATGAATGGGATTAGATCTTGGACGCAAAATGAAGCAAAATGTTTCGTCCATTAACTCAATACGAAGCAAAGACACCCCCACCATGTGCTTGCTGCGTGTAGCCTGCGATAGTTGTAAGGTTAGTTGGACCATCCATATGTCTACCAGACCATGTTTTCCTACATTAAATTCCCCACGGACGTACTTATATATTCATTTGGGGTTCAAAGTTTCGCAATATGTCTCAATTTGGATAATACATGTTTAAGTTTTTCATGTGTATTTACATTTTTTTTAATATCGAAACTGAAATATGTGATATAATTTTGAAGTTCCATGTAAGAGAAATTTGATATTTTATAAGGAAAAAAGAATTACTTCCACGACAAGTCAAGTCGTTTTGGGCATGCAACAGTCAACAAATTTATCGTTCTGCCGTCTATTGGAAGCCACATATACAAACCGCAGAGCTTTTCGTTGGCCTCTCTTTTTTATATCTTCCTTGAAGCGTAAAATTTGAATTGGTGGCATAACCAAAGATCCTCCAAAAGGAACAAAACATTTGTGTTTGAAGTTAGCTGTTTGGCCTTTTCTTTATCTTGTGATCAAGCAGGGTTTCCTTCAGTGGGTTCTGCTGTTTCCGATTCAGTAAACACAGTGATACGTACATTAATAATGGAATATTGAAGTAGGGGTCAGTCTTCTGCGATACGGAGATTGCAGGGAAAAATGTAGAGCTGGCCGAGACAAGCCAAGCCTTGATCATCATATATAGGAACATGGACAAGCTACATAATAACGGATTTGCTACCATGCTCATGTTTTTTTTTCCCACAAAAATAATAACTTTTTAAGATTTTTTTAATTAAAAAACTCATATTATATATAATAGAACAACCTGGATCGTAGCTTTTAAAAATAAAAGGCCTTGAATATGATAATTATGATATAATAATGTATGTAACTATGTGCTATGCATGCGGCACGCCTTCTCTCCCTAACGGTGCAGGAAAATAGAACCGGGTGGGGAGCAGGGGGCCCAATTTAGGAAGGTTGCACACCATTTTTTTCACCATTATTTACACCTCAGAGAGTGTGCAGTAAAATTTGAGTTTATTTTTCACCATCATGATAATTATGATAATTAGTATAATAAAATTAGTGTGAAAATAATATTATTGAATGAAATGATAGCCGTCGATCTGATCCGACTTTACTGTGTGACGATTTTATAGTGTGTCTGTGAATGAAGTAGACCGAGTGTGAGTGTGCCAGTCCATTACAAAATTGTCTCGTACCATTTGGAATCCTTCTTTCATTTTAATAATTTTTATTTTGGTGTGTCGGTATTTTAGTGTGTGGATAGTTAAGCTGATTGAGATTCGCAGTGACACTTGGAGAGGCTTATTGCAATGCTTTATGCTTTGCTTTTGTTTGATGCCTCTCAACCGTTCCCCATGTGCACCTTGCTTTCATCCAAAACAAGGATATACTGAAAACCTAAACGGTTTGGCTATAGCAGCCCTTTACGCGCTCTTCCTGTCGCAGATCAGTTAACAAAATCTTCAAGTTTTCTAACATCATTTCGTAGATAAACAAAGACAGACATTGGTTTAGTGTAGTTCATACTTCATAGTTACGTGCCTACATTTACAAAATGACAAACAAGTAATAACGCGATAAATAATGTTTTAAAAATTGAATCGGTAAAAGAATTAATTCACAGTTTAATGATTTAACAGTAGTTGAACTATGGTCGAATCGATATATAATTAAATATATATTTATATTTATATATACTAAAATTTAATGTATATACTACTCAAAACTATAATATTTTAATAAATATATTTTACATTAAAAATATTTATTTATACTTAATATGCTAAAATATTTTTTTTAATTTGATAAAACTAGACTGTATAAGTTTATTAAGACTAATGATTTATTCATTTTTAATTTAATTATACACATATATTATTTAAAAAATAAAAATATAATTTAATGTAAGTATATAAGATATCATATAAAATTAATATCCAACATTGGAACGGTTTAGTGGCAAAGTGTTGCTATTATTTTAAAAGAGTATGGGTTTAATCTTTTTTTTAAGTTTTATTCAATATTTTATTAAGCGTCCTCATATAACATATAAATAAGGATGAGAGATATATAATTAAGTGTTTTCAATAGCTCAACAATAAGACTCATTTGTTGCAAGTGACAGTACGCAAGTTTGAATCTCGCATTTGTCATTTTACATTTGAGAATAGATTTTACATAGTGAATCATTGAATCAATTAACTAATTCATACTCTTTGATCAGTTTTTAAACTGACTTAGCGATCCAACACTAGTTTAGTTACACAATAATTTTAAAAACTTAACTAAATCAATCAGCTAATTTACAGTTGAACTGGTCTAATTGACCGGTCTGAACCAATTTTCATAACTCTGATGATAAATAAATAAGTGCGTGGATTCATATAATTTGAGAGCTGGATATATATATTTTTTCTGATAAAGAAGAAAACAAATATTATTGGAGCGTGCAGTTACGCGGCCTAGACGAAAAGAAGAGTTGGTTGAGGAAACTGGGTCCAGTTTATACAGTGTGTTACGGCTGTCCCGTCGCCGTTCAGCACAATGTCCATCGTACGAACCCAAAAATCTCCTCTTTTCTTTCTTTCTTTCGGCGTTTTCTTTTTTTGTTCTTTGAAAAAAAATAACCTTATCTTTGCTAATTTCTTGATATTATATACTTCAGTGTTGGCAAATCACAACCAGTACTAATGTACTACATATAACCACGGAGCAAAGAGCTTCCTTGGCTTCTTTTCATTTCCCTTCTCTCCTCTCTTCTCTCCATCTACCACGCATCTATTAAACAAATTGGTGCAAACAAACTATGCCAAGCACTATAGGAACAGGAAGAAGAAATCTCAGGCACCTTAACCTCTGCTTCTCAAATTTCATGCGCCCATTGACTCTTGAATCTCCTCCTAGGAGCCCCACTGCCACTTCCTCATCCCTTCAACATGATATTGATCACAACCGTCCATTACCCACCACCACCGCCACCGCCACCTCATCAATTACGATAAAAAACTTCAACTCTCTCTATGACCATACCTTAACCTTTGAACAGTACTCCCTCAGCTCCTCTTCCTTCTCCGCCGCCTCCTTTGCACCCGAACCCGAGCCCGCCGACTTAGCCACCGCCTTCGCCTCCCAACGCTTCTTCTTCTCCTCCCCTGGCCGCTCCAACTCCATCGTTGACTCCACTAACACCGACACCAACTGCACCCCACCCTCGTCCTCCTCATCGTCCTTGTCGTTGATGGCCACCGCGCCGCCGCCTGCGGACGCCGATAACAACAAGAAGAAGCTCTTCTTGAGCGGCAGCGTGGCCGTGCCGACATACTCGTCGGACCCTTATCTGGACTTCCGACGGTCCATGCAGGAGATGGTGGAGGCGCGTCCCGAGCTGATGGAAGTCAAGTCCAATTGGGACGTCTTGCACGAACTTCTCCTCTGCTATCTTGCGCTCAACCCGAGGAGCACCCACAAGTTCATTCTGGGCGCTTTTGCTGATCTTCTCGTCAGCCTCATGTCATTCTCCTCGCCGCCGGATCCCAATCCCGACGACAACGGCAGTGGATGTTAGAATTAAGATTCACGAGGGGCGCAGGTGCATATGTAAATTGAGAACACAACGTGGGTGCCAGATAATGCTTGTCTAATTAATTAATGTGCCGCTTCACAATTCACATTATTTATTATATTTACTCAGTAGTAGTGAGTAGTACGTAGTCACATATTTGATTTTTCTCTTTGTGGGTGGGGACTGGGGAACCTGAACTCAACGATGGTCCCCGCAGCCATGCATGTTGTTGTCTTCTCCTCCATCTTTCATCACTATCCTCCTTCCTTATCCATCAATTCCATTTTCTTAATTTCTCGTGTGTTATATATACTTCTTGCTTTGTTTGAGACAGAGGGTACTCTGCTTAATTTCAATTTGAGGGACTTGAATCAGACTAATTTTATTGTGAGGTGCTTCAGTTGTATTTCTCATCAGTTCATGGCTTGTGACCATTTTACTACATTAATTTTTGTTTGGAAAATTTTAGGATACCTAGGCAAATGCAGAAAACTTTTTTTTAATGTGTTCATATATAATATATAGGAGTATGTGTCAAGGAAATTTAAAGAAACATGAAAATTCAAAGGCTTCTGTGATCAATTATCATTCCCAACGTATTATGGTTAGGAATTCCCATTAATTTTGCACCTCGGAGATTGTATTGATTACTGCATGACAGTACAGGAAGATGTTGTTGAAGACAACATTAGTTTTAACTTCCTTTGAGTTACTGTAAGATGAAAAACGAATAACTTAGTTTTAAGTAACTTTTGGTTTTGAGAACATTAGCAAAATTAATTAGAAGATGACATACACAAAGCTGGTAAATTAATGTACTGAATGACAGTCTTCGACTCTTTGGGATGTTCAGATTTGGGAAAAAGAAGGGCTAAGCAAACACGTTTAGCTAGGAACTGCATGTCTTAGGAAGTAATAAAGCAACTTCTAATAAGCTAAGGGAAGCAACAAAAACTGGTCTGCACTCTGCAGGTTGCAGAGGAGCACAAGAGTTTTGTTCTATGGCATGAATCATGACAGTTTATCGCAGAACCCTCACGTTGAATGCTGTCATTGCCATTTTTTTCATGTCATATATCCCAATCCCAGTCAGGTTTTGTCAGGGTTGTATGCAGAACACTGAAAAGAATGGAATGAATTTTTGATGGCGCATAGAAGACGTAATTGCAAGTAACTACCTGTCTCTGCCTCTGGTTTTCTCCTAGATCTTACTCCTTATCATTATTGTTAATTTGTTATTATTTAACCCTTCAGGGTCTTCATTGTAATATTGAAACTCGTCAAATTCGGCTGCAGCACGTGTAAACGAACAGCTACTATATAATTATAATATGAATTTTCTTAGCACAGCTATTATATTATGAATTTAATTTAATTGACAGAATACATTAATTTTTTATACTGATATTATATTATTAAAAAAAAGTGCACGTTATAAAATGCACTTCATCAGACAAACTCTTCTATCTTTTAATATATATCAAGTGAATTTGATTTAATCATTTAATTAATTACTGTTGTTGAACAGTGAAGATTGTGACAAGTCCATATCAATAAACAAGTACTCATTCACCGGTTAATCGTCTTTTTGAGTTTTAATTGCGCAGGATGGTTGCATCCAGACAAGAATAGCTTAGAAAAGGCCACAGCATGTCAGGAAAATAAGAATTGTCAAAGAGAGAGAGAAACAATGAAGCCTAACTTTGTCCCCCCTTCTCGTACTTTTTCTCTGAATTCTTAATTTTCAATTAAATGATGAGGATAAGCCCCGCGAAAGATTCACCGGTGAATATTTTGGCCTTTTCGATCCCTTTTCCCCTTAGATTCAGTCCCTGAATTGAGGTGGGTGCAAACTGCAAAGGAATCACTATTGCTGCTGTAGTGCTGCATTTTCAGGAAGGCAGTGGCAGAGCGCAACAAATTAAAAAGAGACAGAGTTCATGGTAATTTTCTAATACAGACTCATGATAAGGGACTTGCGGGAACATCCAGATAATAATAACGCGAGCGGTGGAGGAACAGTAGAGTTGTTACCTGCTAGCATACGCCAAACTAGTTCTCGGGGAAAGAAAAAAAAAACCAATAATTAAGTTCAGAAAAAAATTATTAATATAATCGGTGAAGGGATCAATTTATATCATAGTAAAACTTACACTAATCTTTAACCATTGCTTACAACTGAGTTAATCCCTTGTGAATATATTCTACTTATATTTTAATAAGTTATTTAGGCACAAGTACAATTTCATTCAGCTTAGAACGTTATTAAAAAGGTTACTAGGATTGGACTAGCGACGAAGATTTGTATAATTTGTGCAAAATTATAAATTTAAATTTTCATATTGTCATTATAAAAAAAATTATAATTAAAAATAAAATGGAATTGGGTTAATTAAACTAATTTGATTTAATTTATAAATTAATTTCAATGTTTAAAACTATTTGAATTGATTTATATATCTTTTTATGTATAGAACATATTAAAAATAAATTGAATTTATTTTGTTTTATTAATTTAGCATAGATAAAATGACTAAATTAATAAATTAAAAATTAATTTAAAAAAATAAAACTAAAATAAAATTAACTCCATTCAAATTCAATTAAATTTTGATAAATTTTTTTATATGTACACAATCAAAATTATAAATACTTTAAAATCAAATAAATTCTTATTCTATAACTTTTCAAAACAATAAATTTAATTTATAAATCAAATTAATTCTTCAATTTTATAATTCCAATCATACTCTTCAAATCTTATAAGGGATGAATTAGTTAGACAGAGATACTAAGTTTGATATCTCATTACATCAAAATAATCATTATAGAATTGAACCAACAAAAAATCATTATAGAAAAAAATCCAGATAAAGTTGGATATATTATCTTACTTTCCTTTTTATTTGCGGTCTCCTCAGTTTCTCAAAATAAATTTTTGTTTTGTAGCCAACCTTGGCATTGTCAAAAATAAATCCATAAATGAATAAGGTTAAATCATATATTTGATTCTTATAATTTATACTTATTTTTAATTTTATTTCTATAATTTTTTATTTTTAAATGAGTTAATGTAGCTTTAAACGTTTTTAATGTAATCCCTCTTTGTTACTTAATATTATGATATCATCAACTTATATATACATGGCGAACGAAAAGATGGCTACGTCAGCGTTTATATTAGAATATGTTTTGTCACATATGTAAAATTTAACAAAAAGGACCAAATTAAATACATTTAAAATTATAAAAGCTTGTTTAAAAAAAACTATAAAGACCAAATTAAAAATAAGTATAAATTATAGAGATTAAATATCTAATTTAACCAATAAGTAAATAAAAAGAAAACACTGCATATATAGAACCTCATATCCCTCACTGACTCAAACCAATAATGTAAAGGAAAGATAGGGAGGAAAGAATGGCGATGATTGGATGAACATGAGGAATGTGAAAAAATAAGTATGCATATATAATATTACTTAAAAAGAATTATATTTAGATGCTATAATGCATTAAAGTTTTGTGGAAATTGTCTGTCCGATTTAAATTAGATGATGTGCCATTTTATAAACCTAAATTGTTCGAAATACAATATTTTATTTTTACAAAGGGAGTTTGAGACTTGGTGTACTGAAAGAAATAATATATTATAATATAGGCAAAGTAGCTTAGTTGATCCAATTATGAATTTATGTAGTTTTTAAAATAATTTAGTGTCTTAGTGTCATAAATAAATGTTATTTTACTATATTCAATGAAAAATAAATAAATAAGACTGGTTAAAACATGTATGACTAGTGATAAGAATTAGATAAAATCGAATAATTTGATTATAGATCAAATATTTAACAAGTTATGATTCAATACTATAATAAGATTTTTGGTTAGACTAGTTTAAATCGGTTTAAATTAGACAAAAATTGTTAAATCACACAGCTATTAATTTTTTCACATTTCATGTATGTTTTTAATTCAAACAATATAGTTTGGCCTAGTTGCTAATTTTGATATAGGTTCTTTGCACTTCTATTTAAGAGATTTGATCAAATCAGCCTTTGAATCAATTTCTGATTTAACGAGTATAGTTTTCTAAACACTGATTTTTATATATTCCATATTGTTGTGAGTAAATTATCTTTATGATATCATCTAATTTGACCAACCGATTAACTAGTTAAATATAAACAAAAATGGTGATGACTACTATTAAACTATAAGATGATTAACAACTTTCTTCAAAATTTTCTTCTATTGATAATTTTTGTGAGTTGTTTATCTTCTCCATTTCTTTGTGTTTTAAGAAAAAAATAATGCTAAATATTATAAATTGAATTTCACGAATGCTTACACGTGGAAATTGTTATGATATGTATTAACTTTTAAAGTGACCTTTAACTTTTTAACTGATTTATTTACTCTTTATTAAATGATTGCGCATTCAGAATACACTTCATATAAAATTATTCGCAAGCTGGCCCTCTGGCCCCGTTTTTATACCCCCAAAAAAAAAATTATTCACAAGTTTTAACTGGTTAATCTTGTTAAATCTGACACTCCACTTTTTTTAAAAAAATTATTGCTAAATTCGCAATTAATTTTTTAAAAGTTCAAAGGAGTAAGATAATCTAAGGACACGCAGGTTTCAATTTGTGACAACAGGTCTAATCAAGAGATAATAGTTTTATAAAGTTTTCTAATTGTGTCTAGTGTTTTAACCTTAATAGTAATACTACTCTTTTATCACGAAGTCTACCCGTTTAATTGACAGAATATCAAACTTAGACACATCAAATGTGCATTTTTATGAATATCTTATTAATTGTTGGTTCTAATAATTATAAATTTTAAAAACCGTTAAGAATTGAAAATAGCTTTATTTAAATATTTTGCAGTTTATTAGAATCATCATTAAGACATAAAATTCTAATTCTAAAAGACATATAGCATATATAATATAAAATTAGAAGGTTAAATTCCAATTCCAAGCATCAAATGAGAACCCAAAGGGGAAATTCACTCGCTAGAATTTGATTTAACGGCTAAAAGTGAAAGAAAGTAAAAGCTACATTTATGACAAAAAAGCATTGCTATATTCCATTTACATTACAATGACAATAACCATGGGGAGTAACATAATACAAGACCCTCATGGCGTTCCTCCCCTCCCCACCCCACTCCCCCACCTCCTAAAAGGAGTAATTATATTTATTCACTTTTTTTGCATATACTTTATACCTTCCACTTAAGAGAGGAAAAAAAAAAGAGAAGGTATTGAGAAAATCTTGAAAAATAAGCTCTCTCTTTTTTACCAAAAGTGAAAAATGTAAAGAAAAAGTATATAAAAAAAAGGTGTAAGAATAACATTATTGCCCAAAAAAATGGAGCTAACCTGGGACATCTTTGTCTAAAGGTAAGATCGACCTACTCTAACAACCATCTCTTTTTATTCATTTTTATTTGGGGACTTTCTTTTTATACACTTTCAGGATACTTCGCTACAAAGACAAATCTAGTCACATAAGAACTGAGCCTCACCATCTCAAGTACAAAGCCAAATGGCTTATATGTGGCCTTCCAGAATGCATTGCTAGATTCCCAATGTCAATGTATACCCCGACAGATAATCTACGTATAACTTCAAATGGACCAAAGAAAATCAACTGGCTTGGTTTGAAAGAACTACCACCTCAGTACTGCCACACGAAGCACCACCAGCAGATGCACAGTGAAGAGCCACACCAGAAGCGGTGTTTGGGCTACACAAGGATGGAGCATTGCTCCATTCAGTTTGATCAGCCTGTAAATCAGACTCGGCTAGCTCTGCAGGCCCCTTCATGCAAGGCTTGTCATTGAGAACTATGTTCGTATCAGCTTGAAGGGAATTGGCCTCAGCTACACCAGATGCTTTACTTCCGTCATTGACAGCATCTGCAATCTTCTCACAGAAACCTGAAGATACCTGCTTGGATTGGCAATCTCCAGAATTTATGTTTGTCTGACGATTGGGTGTTACATGGGTTGGAAAAACTACTTCACCGGAGGCACAATCACTGTTGGGTCTACAATTAGAATCACAACAATTAACAGATTCAGCATGTACTTCTTTTGATCCTATAGAGTACTGAACACAACCAAGATTCCTTCTCAGTTCATAACTGTCAGAAATCTTATGTGAATCATGGTGAATACTGTCAGAAGAATCTTTTGATTGCTTTGTACAAGACACAATACTTTCTGCCCTGTGGTGTGCAGAATTTTCAGCACTATTGTTATTTGTAACAACCTCATATGCTACTTTCACCTCATTGGGAAAACTTTCAGTAACCTCGGAGGAAGCACCAACATAATGACCTCCTTCAGTAGCTTCAATGCTAATATGAGACACAGCAAGAAATTGCCTTTCTTCAGAAACACAGCAATAATTCAATTGGTTATCTAAATCTATTTGCTTCTCGTCATGATTCAGGATGATGCAACCAGAACTAGTATTCTGATATGTATGTACGTCTTCAGCTTGGTAACGAGTATCACTCACAGAATCATAGGCATTTACAGTAATTTTGTCTTCCGCTACCATACTATCATGAACTGCCTGACATTGAACTTGACATGTCACATCTTTTAGACATTTATTGTGATGTATAGTCTTGTTAGTAATGTCAGGTGTGTTATTCAATGAGCCATCAGGAAGCCGAGAACCAGATTCAATAGACATGGTTTTATCATTTATCTGGCATGCATTTGAGGGAAGGATCCCAGCCGAAATTATCAAATCAGATCCAGATAAGCCCACCTCATCACAATTATTTGCTTCCTTGTATATAGTCTGAATCTTCTGAAGATTGGAAACTGCAACAAATTGCATTGCTCAAAAAACAAGTTCAAATTTTCAGAGAAAGACAAAGGATAGAAGGATGTGTATGAGTGTCCAGGCATACACAAGTACACAACTTAAAAGGACCTGTACAGTGTCTACCAAAATGTACCTTCAGCAGGAATCAGATTTTCATCAGCAAATTTATGCTTCAATATCTTTTTCTGTAACATATCTACGTGAGGAAATACCAACAGATTCATGTTCTTTGTTATTTGCTTGCTTGTCAATTCAAGTGGCTCAAACCCGAAAACAGAAGTCCAAGTTTCTCTGAGTTCTGAGATAGCTGGTATGACCAATAACTCAACATTTAAAGAGCTGAGTGTCTGGTAATAGTCAGAGAAACAGAAGTTTTTAAGTCAGCAAAATGATAGGTCCCAAGAAAACCAGAGACAATGAATTAAAGATAAAAAACAAAAAGTTGTCACTCTACAAATGCACACCTTAGAATTTTCCAACATATCATAACATCTATCAAAGCTCAACAAAATTCTGTCTAAGATAAGACTACCCATATATTCTGGGTCCTTAAATTAAAAGCTAAAACTCCTTTTGATTTTTCCGAATAGTTAATATGAATTTTACATTATCTGCTTACAATTTGTTACAGCCATAACATCACCATAATTGGCATCAAACTAAGCCTTGTACCACTTAGTTCAATATCTGAATTGAGGGACTGAACTCCACCCATGCCCATCAGATTTCTCATATGATCCATCATCTCTTTATATGTGCACATAATATCAATATCATAACATAGTTCAGTCGTGAAGCTTTCACAAATGTCTTACAGATGTTTGATATAATATTCAGAGTATTAAGAGGGTTGTAACAGATGCTAATCACAAATCATAAACAATGCAAGCCTCCCTGTACCTATATGCCAATTAAGATCAATTCAGCTAATGCAAGGGTTGCAAGAGCCTCTTTATCATTAACATCTATCTAATTCTACATCCATAAACAAGAAAGTCATGAGCATACTCTTCAAATAAGCATAATTTTAGCATTAAGATTGGACAGACGCTTTTAAGATATTCAGAAGAATTGTATAATTATCAAGAAGAAGGTGTGCTTGATCAATGCATTTTTGTTATTTAGTCTAAAACTCAGGACATTTGTTGACACAGTGGGTAGCACCCAGAATGCCACCAGGATGCAGCTCAGTGGTAAAACTGTAGAAGGTCTAAAAAGATTCAATTCCCCAACCCACCCCCCCAAAACTCAAAAAAGAAGTATCTAGTACATGGAAATACTAGGAGCGTTGGGCCACCTGCCAAGATAATGCAGAACCGTAACATACCCTAATATCGCCAAGCAATGTGAACAAAACTAGATAAGCTTAATAAAAGGTTCCCATCACTATAGTGGCCCCTTAAAAAGATCAGTTTATTTTATGCCACTTATTATCTGGTTCCCATATTCTACATCAAGCTAAACAATAAATGCAATGCAGTACAAGTAATCAAAAGCAACTGTATACTTCACAAATAATCATCTTCAAAAAAGTGTACATTTTTTTATGCCTTAGTGCAATCAAATTTACTTTTAGAACTAATTCCACATAGTGCATCCAAATAAAATTAAGAAAATGAAAAAGCAGAGCACCTACTAAAATATACTCTCCATTTTCTAGAAACAAAAGCAAAAAGTATTAATATCAATTTCCTTGTTGGACTAAATTCAGCTTCCAAATACAAAAACAATGGATTAAGCTCCTCATTTAAAATTTTCAAAGAGCACCAATACACCCCATGATGCGGAAGCACATATGGAGCAGAAGCCAGCTTTTAGTTTTCATTTTTACGAATGGGATGTAAGGATCAAACTCAAAAGTAAAAACTACTAAAGTTAAAAAGATTATACTATATTCAAAAATTATGTGTTGAAGAAGCCTAAGCAATTAAGTGAGAGCTATGGATGTAACAGAAACAAAGCAAGAAGGAAATGCTTTTGCATCTAGCTAAAACAGTAGCCCACCCTTAAGCTAATGTGACAGAGATCAGTGATTATATACTTGTGTATAATGTGACAGATGTAACATTAGCCAGAAAAAAAATATAAAGGCTAAAGAAAAAAGAATTCCAAAGAAGCAAGAGCCAAAAAATTTAAAAATATACAGACTCTAATAATGCGTAAATGTTAGTCAAAATTTGTGCAACTGAAAGGCATTCTAGAACAATTGTACATGCAAGTACATGAAACTGAAGAAACAAATATAACCTTAATTTTGAACTTACCGATTCAATGGCACTGAGAAGCCGGCGGCACATTCCTTGTCGCCTATACAAATAGCGGGTCCCAATAAACGGCATCTCTGCTAGTTGGTTCCCATGGATCCTATTTCACCAATTAATAAACTTAATCATCAGTATAAAAATAGCGCTCTTTTCCATTGGCCATAAAGAAGCTTAACAAAGTATGGTAGATTACACACTTGCCAGCATGCACCCAGGGGGCATAAAAAAAAATCAGTAAAGCTATGCAAGGGAAATTGATTCTTAGCTATAGGACAGAAAACGGAGGACAGAGTCAATTATTATGACATCTAATCACAGATGAATAAGGTAACTTCACAAAAGGAATATTTCAAAACAGCAAACAAGGTAAAATCCTGCTGATTTACAACACACTCTAAAACATGTTACCTAAACGGTAAATAAAAGAGAACAAGCGTCTCTAGTATTGGATAACCAACCCATCAAACTGAAGAGCCAGAAGCTTGTCTTAAGGAAGTGTTAAGCTTGTATATTTAACAGCTTCTAGCTTCCTACTGGTCCTATATTCCATTTTTAACGTAGTAAATTCAAACTTCAATATGGAGGCCAAGTTTACGGGTTTTTCCAATTAACTATATTGAAGATAATTTATTCTAAATATTCAAATAGCTAAATGTGCATATCATAGTACCAAACAATCTAAAGACAAAGAAAACAGATGAAAAATACTAACTAAAGCTATCAATTATAAATAAAATCACAACTTATAATCAAGCAGTTTTCTAGAAACATATTTGTACTCGCAATCAACGGTCCCATCTCAATCCTAAAAGTGGAAGCATAGTATCGAAAGGTGTGTTCTTCTAGAGTACTATTGTGAAAATTTACAAAAGTTGACTAATTAATAAGAACATGTTGTTTAATTAAAAAATGCTTTCAATTTTTTTTTAAAAAAAATAACTGAATTCTTTATTCCATCCTAAAATCAAACAGAGATGGGAGCTTCAACCCTGTACCCTAAACCAAGTTGATGATGCAAAAGAGGAGAGGAAAGTATGTCAAAAGAAACAGGTAACCAAGAACTGAAAAACACATGCCATGCATTTACTTTGAACAAATATTTGCTTAATAATCTAGTTATACTGATAAATTTGTGGCATTTAAGTTGTTGAGAGCTAATCTAGCGCCCTTTATTTCTAAAAACTGTTACTGCTCTTAGGCTAAAATAAATCAAATTTTCTATTTGAGTGATTGTTAACTTTTAATAGGTTTCCTTGTTTGATTTTCATTTTGCATTTTCCACAATAATGATATGTAAATGCACAATGTTAAATTAGATAAGTTTATAAGTAGAGGAATGGCCCATAGTCTGTTGTCACCAACTCTTCACAAATAAGTGGAAGGTTTTAACATCAAATCTGCTCCAAAATATTGTTGATATCAAAAGGTATAATGCTATTGTTGATATCAAAAGGTATAATGTTAAACTTGATAGAAAATTCAACTCAACTAAAAAACACTTCAAATGGATCTTGAACCTCCTGTAAATGAGGGAATGCAGACATAAATAAACAAAACATGTTCACACATTTATCCCCCTTTTCTGTTGTGAAGCTTTGTATTCAATGCTGTGATGTTTAATAAAAGAATAAGGACCGATACATAACGTATTGCATGTTAAGATATTTTAGATAGTAGTGTACTTCAACAGTAAAGATAAATTGATTTAGAGGCATGATTACTCAAAGGCAACGACACTGAAGATGTGTAACCACTATAATCATAGGACAGCACCCATAATGTTCTATACTCCACACAGGTGTCCCACAAGTATACAACTAAAATCTTTTATTAACTAGCTCAAACATTTGATAAGTGATTAATTAAAGAAAACAATAGAAAATCCAATTTCTTATTGTCAATTAACAAAAAGAATGACAGGACAGCTGGACAGGTATACTTAACCAATAAGACAGGTCACCAACGCAATGTTAGTGTAACAATAAGAAGAGCAGATTCCTTTCTTGAGAGTCCAACAATGAAACCATCTACAATCTTATAAAGAAGGAAAGATTGTATTGAATACATCTCGATGAGAATTAACCTATATCACAAATATTTATAAAAAAAATATTGATGGTAACTGAAACAAGTACCAAAATCATTAAACCCAACCATTTAATATCAAATACCAAAGGAAATTAAACAATCATTGTTAGGCCCCAAAAAATATAAAATTCCATATCCAGTCTTCACTCTGCACAGATACTAATTGTTAATCACTTACAAGCTGCACAAAAGCATTTATAAGAAATTTTAATTTAAATACATATTTACCTGATAGATGCAGCACAGATGATCTCATCACCTCTCTCTAGAATTGCAGTAACAAATCCACTATGGTTCAGGCGATTGAAGTTTGACCTGACAAAGATAATAAGAATATACATATGTATAAGAATAATATCTATCCATCCTAACGCAGTAATTAGATTTTTCAGGTGCACAAAATTAGGATAACATCATTTATTTGCTTAAATGTGAACGTCAACACTATGTGATGGGAATTCAAGAGTGAGTGAAGAAGTCCCAAATCGAAAAGGAATGAACTGTGTCAAGACTATATAAGTGGAATGACCCATACATCTAATGCCTTAAAGTTTTTGGTCAAAATGTAGTATAAGCTCACAAGTGTAGTTCCTTGCTTAGCCCACGAAAGGAGATATCTACAAGGGATTAGGATCCCCTTGTCCTAACATGCGGTATCAAAGTCAATGGTTCGGCTAAAGGACAAGTATTGGAGATAGCGATTGGTGCTCTCGTGGTTATCGCCCCCATGGAGAAAGAAGAGTTATAAACCAAAAAAAAAAAAAAAAAGAAGCCCAAAAGGAGTGGTAGTAAAATACTCAAAAGGGCTCATCCTTCAGGCGGCATACTCATGTAAGGATTCACACTTGAAGCAGAGATTGTTGGAAATTCAAGTGGGAAAAGAAGTCCCACATCAAAAAGTAATAGACTAATACCTTAAGGTTTTTGGTCAATATGTAGTGTGAAACCCACAGATGTGGTTCCTCATTAAGCCCAGGAAAGAATACCTCCCCAGTGTTTTGGTCTCCCCATGTGTTAACATTCACTAAAATTTTATGATAAGTGATAGTTTTGTGCACAAGATAATTTCATACATTACAAAATAAATAACTAGTCATTAAACATGAGCTTTGAAGAGGTCATGCTTTCAATAGAAACTATCTTGTCACAAAATGAATTGCAAAACATGAGTCTAGAGGCTTTTTTACGAAAATTATATAGAGAATTGTGGTCTACCACTTCTAGTCACTGGTCAATGACACTAGTTTGCAGAACATTTAAAAACTTAGCTATTGTTTTTGAGTATAGACAATGATAAAATTATAGGATTTAGGTAGAGAGGAGAAAGAAAAGAGAATTGAGATTGATCAATAGTATTAAGTTAATATGAAAGAAATGTGATTGATGTATTACAAAAGACAAAGCATTAAACCTCTATTTATATTCTAGTAACCCTAATCAAATAAGGAAATAAATCAGGAACTATAATAAAATTATGATATGACTCCTAAATTACTTCATCAATTAGAGCACTAATTGATTCCACAATATATTCTAAAGATATTTTAAATATATTCTAACACTCCCCCTCAAGCTAAAGCTTACTAAGCTTTAAGCTTGTTACAAATAAATATTTTAATTAAATAACATAAGTATAAAGTGAACTTCATGACTGAAACACAACTCAGAATGCTGAGAACGCCGGAGAGATGAACATTGCTAGAAAGATGACTCAGTAATGAATGATTATCAGCCTACGTGAGAAGAAAGGATTCTAGGGTTCTGCTTGACCAGATGACAGACCCAAAAGACTTGAGAATTCCAGGGTTCTGCTTGACTAGACAGCAGGCCCAAACGACTTAAGAGATTCTAAGAATTTACTTGACCAGATGGCAAATCCAGACAACTTGAGTAGAAAAACCACTAGTATGATTCATCAGTAGGAAAGAAGTCATCATCGGAATGATCGTCGATGGGAAAGAGAATAACATGACAAACACAAGTATTGAAGAGATGTCACCACTGATATGACTCTTCAGTGAAAAAGAAGTCATCATCGATGGGAAGAGAATAACATGACAAACATTAGTATTGAAGAGATGTCACCACTGGTATG
This sequence comes from Castanospermum australe, assembly GCA_019955255.1. Taxonomy (NCBI): domain Eukaryota; kingdom Viridiplantae; phylum Streptophyta; class Magnoliopsida; order Fabales; family Fabaceae; genus Castanospermum; species Castanospermum australe. The sequence continues at coordinate 583,288 of NSJW01000209.1, forward strand.
ACTCATCAGTGGGAAAGAAGTCACTATCAGAATGATCGTTGATAGGAAGAGAACAACATCACGAACATTAGTATTGAAAAGTCACTACTGATATGATTCATCAGTGGGAAAGAAATCACCATCGAAATGATCATCGATAGGAAGATAACATCCCGAACACTAGTATTGAAAAGTCATCACTATTATTATCACTCTCTCTCAATGCTATGCTAGCATTGAAAAAGAGTCAAACAGTAAAAAAGCAGCGAAAATAGATGAGAGAATGGGTCAAGAAAACAATAAAGGAGAATTTACAAAGGAGTTCTATAGAATTCGATACAGCGGAATGCATGGACACTCTCAAGGCGGATAGTACCGCTCTAATACTATGTTGAAATTATAGAATTTAGGTAGAAAGGAGAAAGAAAAGAGAATTGAGATTGATCAATAGTATTAAGTTAATATGAAAGAGATGTGATTGATGTATTACGAAAGACAAAGCATTAACCTCTATTTATATTCTAGTAACCCTAATCAAATAAGGAAATAAATCAGGAAATATAACAAAATTATGATATGACTCCTAAATTGCTTCATCAATTAGAGCACTAATTGATTCCACAATATATTCTAAAAATCTACTAAAGATATTCTAAATATATTCTAACAGACAATCAGTATAAGCATTGCACATCACAAGTTGTCATTGCAACGAATATGTAGGTTAAACCATCAACAACAACCAAGTCTTATTCCCACTAAGTGAGGTCAGCTACATGGATTCTAGCATGCCATTGCGTTCGATCTTGAATCATACATTCATGAAGCCCCTTATACCCTATATTCTTCTTAATATTCTTCCACCATGTCCTTTTTGGTCTCCCTCAACCCCTTTTTAAAGGGGCATTGTCTTAAATTCAACATCTTACCAATGCCTGTGTAGGTTGCCATCTTACATAGACAAACCATCTTAAACGGATTTCCATCATTTTTCCCTCTATAGGAGCCACTCCAATCCTCTCGCTAATGATCTCAATCCTAATTTTATCCATCCTGGTATGCCCACTCATCCATCATGGCATCTCATTTCTAAGACCTTCTTCTTATGCTCATGATTGTAGTTCACCGCCCAGCATTCTGATCCATATAACATTGTGAGTCTAACTGCGGTTGAGTAAAACTTTTGTTTCAGTTCTATAGGCACTCTACACAATACAATCAATAGTCACACAAAGTACCAGAGAGAAAAAAAAAATGTTTTATAAGTATGAGAAAGAATGCCAATCCCTACTTTGTCCAAAAAAGGAAAAGTCCATAATCCCACATTTCACAAGCAAAAACTGCTCCTGACTTACACAGTGCCAGCACTAAGAGGTTAAAATTACAACATCTATAAATCTGCCACTTGACCCAGTCACTAAAGGAATTTTTGCACAGGCAAATTCATGATCCATTTCCCGATGTTTGGTCAATAATGGATTTCCAGCAAGGAGAATGTGTAATTAATCCACAAATCCCTAATTTTCCATTTGCAATGTTCAAGGCATTATACTTTATAAAAGTGAGGTTATTTTCTTTGCTAGAATTTCTTTTTTTTTTTTTTTTTTGTTAATTCTTTGCTAGAATTTCTACTAATGAAGACAGCCACCATCGTTAGAGCAGTGGCTGCACATATATGAAACAAGTACTTTCCAGAAGCATTTACCGCTGATGATAGCATGAAATAATAACAAGAAACATGTTGATAAAATTCTTTTCAAAGCAAATGTAAATTTCAACTAATCCGGATCAGGCTCCTAGTTATTCCTAAATAAACCAACTTGTCCCTCCATTGTCATCCTCATTGTAGTGCTGTAGTGTTTTTAAACCTCCCTCCTCTCCCCTCCGAGTAGTTGTTTTCTATTCTAGACCATCTTCCTCAGGAACCTCAAAAGAATCAAAGTGAAAGCATCTCTTCTCCATTCTCTTTAAGAACACAAGCTTAGCTAGCTATAATATAACCTTGTCTTTATCTTTAAAGAAAAACAAATATAATAACACACATCTGAGTTTTTCGACTGATTGTTGCATGATGTATCCATATTTAAAATAAGTGCTCCCAGTACATTAGTGCATTACACATTTCTTTAGAAACAAATGGAGAAGTAAATTATAGTATCTATCACAAAATTTACAGAATCCTGTTACAAGAAATTATTTAACGGGACTCTCCATTTGTACCAATCCCATCCTTGTTAGTATCTTTTTTTCTTTTTCTGTTTTCACATTTTTTAGAAAGAGAGAGTGGAGAGGGGAATATAAGCACATTTACTAAACCATAATATTTGGAAACATATTCAGAAACTTCATATTAATTGCCATATTTCACTTTCCCCATCCATATATTGACAGTTAGTAATAGAAGAGGGGGAAACTTGCCAAAAAGCTCCAAGATTAATGTCCTTCTTTGCCGTCAATAATCATGCTATTCCATCCCCCAATCCCTAGTGATTTAGTCTCACCAGAGTTGTCCCAAACTTTCATTCGCAATTCCTATGATAGTCTCTTAATTCTCATACTTCATCTCAATTCATAAATTGCGGAACTTTCAAAGGTCAGACACATTTGAATGTATTTTACCAAACAAAACTCTCGAGGAGAAGTTATTGGCACAACTCAACCATGTGATCTGCCCTAAGAAAAGTGGTTAAAAGGACAAAAGACACAGACCAAGTGACCTTACCCACAATTATATAGAACACTGTGGATCAGATTAATCCCGCTTCTATGATCAATATATGGCATGAAGCACTCATCCATTATTGATAATGCAACAGCCAGCTTGGAATTACATTCAACCAAATGAGGTTTTATCTGAGAAGCATCAGAGCCAACATCTGACCGCCAAATAAAAGTCCAAGAAAATTCATCTTCAATTTCATGTTTAGCCCCAAGAAGCATTTCAAGTCTCTGAGATAACTGGGAGAACAAAATACATTAGTTTGATTCAAATGATCAGAAAATGTCTGCAGATTGAGCAATACCATCACCAGGGATACCTTCAAATGTGGACAAAAAACTGTAAATAAAATTAAAGGTCTTTATGAGTCAGAAAGGGAAGGAGCACTTCCATCATCAGATTGCATTATAATAATAAAATATAACTATTAGCAAATGGCAAATGCAGTGCAAACTCATCGCCAAGTCTACTCATATTAAAAATCAAAAGCTGAAAATATATATGGGCAGTAAATCTCACTCAAAAGTGTTTGCATTGTCTTTGTTGATGATGGACCAACATGCACCCGGTGGGTCTGGAGTCTATGATCTAAACCCTAGCTCTAGCCCCTCATAAATCAAGCTTCCTTTCACAGATTTTCATAAAAGGCATTCTTCCACATGTAACAAGAAAATCTAAAGAAAAAATCAAAGATAAATTGCAATCCGAAAACATAGATTTTAAAATTAAAAAAAAAAAAAGAGTTCAGAATTGTGTGTCAGGTCTCAATTGAGAAAAAAAAGAGAAACCTCAAAGAACAAGATATTGAAAAAGCTACTTACGCATAGACAAAGATCCCATATAAAAAGATGTGTTGTATTACATGAAACTCAATTTTAAAGCAGGAAGCAACAAACCATGAAAATAGTAGCCACTACTGCAAATCAAAAGCTTATACAAACTCAACTTACTTCTACAAAATAACTTAGCATCATCCTACCAGGCCAACTAAAATTTACAAGCAGCAATAAAGATTCAAGAACATGAAAAAATAGATCATATTCATACCTCTTGACATCTGTTTCCACAAAAGAATGAATCACTGGAATCACCAGTCTTGGCCCCATTTGCCTCAAAACAGGATCTGTGATCTACAAAAGGTAAAAGTTGTATTCATTTTTGACAGGGAAAGAAAATAACTCATCTTGAGAAATGAGTATCTAATTAACAAAAGAATAAATGTATGCGAAGGAAATACATTTTTGCTTGCATAAACGGCATGTGAGTAATGTAGACACAGTAAAATCATCATAGCCATCCTTTTGGTTTGTACTTCCACCAACCAACCCACAAAATTTGCAACAGCAATAAATACAGTGCCAGTCACCAGATGGAAGCTTCTGCAAGAAAAAAAAAAAAAAAAAAGACAGGTGCTTTATAATCCAGTACAAACATTAAGTTGCACTATGTTCCATACACAGCTTTATCGTGGATGCATTAGGATACTATATATACTATAAACATAGCTATAGGAATTTCCAGCTACTTCTCATGAAATGTGGAAGAAACTTAGAATGCATATCCATTACAATTTTACCAACAATGAATTTCTTATTATCAGCAAGTGATAACTGGATCTTTCATACATAGTGAACAACCAAAACCACAAACAAAAACAATTTTCAATGGTGGATAAAAATTGATGGCCGAGCAGAGGTTATGCCCCATACAGCTGCTAAAACAAGCTGATCCTAGCCAGCCTTCATATTTAAAAGCAGATAATGTAAGACAACCAAGAAGAAAAGACGACGCTGATGTTGATAAAAGCAAATAAAATTTGCAGCAATTTGGCAGAAATTCAAGTCCTTTTCTCTAATGAGACAATGGCCACTAAATGAAAAGGGACAAACTGGATAGTTCATAACTATGTATTTTTGTATCCTAATAAGAAATTCACAACAAAAGAATTCTAATAAAACCAATTATATCAAAATCAATTAAAAAAGTCCCTACAATCATATATCAAGATACGTACTTTTATATCCAAGCAGCTTTGATGGAATGTTGATGGGCAACCATCACAACAAATCAGGTCCCCACCATCTCCACAGACACCGCATGCATCATCATTTGGGTCTTCACCCGCAACATCAATGAGATGAAAACCTTTACATTCAGATTCATCTTGTTTATTCCATGAGTCTAGCAGGCATTGCAACAGAGAAGTTCCTCCCTCTATATATATGTTTTTGAGTGGATCAGAGAGTTTGCTTCCTGAATGAGCTTCAAAGTCTGAAATTGTTACGATCTTATTACAGCAGCCACACTGAATGCCATCTCCTGTGATCTTACCATCCAGTTGCACACATTTCCTTTTGTGGTTCATATAATGAGCCTTCCCATTTTGCAGGATTGTTCCCAAATCAATCATCCAAGAAAGCACAGTTCGTTTTCCATTGTATGGTACGTATCCATCAACTTCTGAATCTATCTCCTTCTCAGCATTACGAACCAACAGAGCACATCGCTTTTTGTTTTGTGTTTTCTGTCGTTTATGATCCCTGACCAGAACTGGCATTCTGGAGGGTAATGTAACATTGGGATTATCTTCTTCAAGAAATGACCATTTCCTTTTAATTTTTCTCTTCATTGACTTACCCAGGCGTGAACGAGAACCTAGTTTTTCTTTTTGCACTTTTTTATTGACCCCAACAACTTTATTTCCACCCTTTCCCCTTTTTTGCACCACTTTCTCTTTACTTTTTCTTTCCTTGTTAATTACCTTAGTTAATATATTGAAATCCTCTTCTGGTATCGGTGTAAATTTGAAACCTGGCCCATATACCTTACCTTCTCCATCACCAGCTTCATAATGCTTTTTAAGTGTATTGTAGGCCAAGGTGATTGACCAGTGAGTCTTTCCATCTAGACTAACATACACCGCATCATTGTACTCTCTGCCATTCCTAGGTCTATAGTCAACTGTCCAGCCTGCAGCCGAGAGTCGTTCTATTATTTGTTCCCTCACTAACTGCTTTGCTTTATTCCTTCCACTTTTCTCAGCAACAAGCGCATTGTCAGCATTTGATCTCAATGGTGATGCCACCTCATTGTTCTCAGTTTCCAAAACCTTCCCAAACTTACTCTTCTTGCCCAGAGAAAATCCCTTCTTTTCTAACTCTTTCCCAGAAGATCTCCTTGAGCACATATCATCAACTGCATTCATATTTGCACCATCTCTCATTGTTAAACCTTTTTTACCTTTTCCAAAGCCCACCTTTCCTTTTCCATTATGTGCCCCTGTCAGAAGATTATTTTTTAGGCCAGCCTTGGGAGGCCTTCCACGCTTACGTTGCAACTGACCAACTAATTGATCTTTCTCTTTCAACTCTATTTTGGGAGGCCTCCCACGTTTCCATTTCAACTCCCTCTTGCCATTTCCTTCCTTTTGCACCTTAACCCTTTCCTTCTCATAACCATTCTTAACAAATTCATCGGCTTCTTCACTTTCCGTCTGAAATTTTATTTTCTCAAACCCACCAATTTCTCTATTTTTCCTGGCAAAAACACCATTGTTCTCTTTATCGTTTCCCATCTTTGACCTTGAGCGCAATACTCGACCACCAATCAACACTTCATTTGAGTCTTCTCCCTTCTTTGCTTTCCTCTCAATGTCAGCTTTCTCAGCAAAGTCAACATTTCTGCTGGTACTCACATCCCAATCCAAGCCACATTCTTCTTTTACTACTTGTTCCACCACGTCCTTCTTCTCAATTGTTAAGTTTCTTTCAGGCGCCAAACCCTCACCACTCAAATCAAAAACCTCTTGAGCTATGCCATCCCCTTCGTTCGGAACTTCTCCCCCACGAGAAACCTTGTCTGTCTCCGCCTTCCCCAATCGCCTCCGAGATCTCAGCCCCTCTCTCATTTTTGACAGAACCCTAGTTCTCCAAACACCGTCTCGGTTCCAGCTGGTGTAAACTGAAAAACGAAATGCATAAAACATCCATTCAATTCTAAGGGAAAGCTTACAGGAGCGGTGCAGATGAACTCATTCGGTGAATCCCAGCGAATTCCTGGTGAGAACTGCATTCAACGCGGCCTCTGAAAACAGGAACAAAACATAATTAAGTAGGTAGAAGCTAAAGAGAAGGATGAGATCGGCATCAACATCAACATCAAACATCAACACCGGAGAAGATGGGAAAGGGTCGTAGCTTACCAATGTAAGAGCAGTTGCAGGAAATTCTATGAAACCTAGACGGCATACGATGAATTAGATGCTTCCGTAGAAGTAGAAGGGACATGGCGAGAGAGAGGAGACAGTGTTGGTTTTTGGTTTCAAAAATGTGCATTTTATATTTGTGTTGGGGTTGGGGTTGAATTTTAGGACGTTACTTACCTTGGCACGGCAAGGACAAGGAGGCGGGATTGCCTAGTCGTCACTCGTCAATTTATGTTGACTCCTTGATTTTTCCATTTCCCTCCATCACCCTCTTTCTCTCTCTCCTCGCTCTTTTCCTTTTCTTTTTTCCATTAATGACAATGGCATTTATATTTTATAATCTTTTTTTTTCATAATCTTAATGTCGAAGTAATGTTAAATTTATTTTAAATAATTAACTTAATATTAATTTAGAGGAGTCAGATCCAATAGATTTAATAATTATCTCAATGTTTAATGCAAATTTTACAATGCATTTAATAAAAATAAAAATTATTTAAGAATCTAAAAAATATTTAATATTTTTTATCATTTAATAATGAAGATTTTGCATTATTCTTTTTCTAAGAAAACTCAAGTTCTTTAAGTGATAAATCATTTTTTTATAGTATCCTAAAATTCAACATTATACAAAGATATTTTTCCTTTTTAATAACTTTTGAAAAAAAAATTACACACACTTCTTTTACAATGTAAACATTCTTTTAGTATAAAGTAGAAGTATCTCATAGGGTATGGCTTTCTTCATGAATGAGACTCTTAAAAATCAAACTGTAATTCTCATGTCAAATGACATAATTTACTTTCATTATACTAATACTTTATAAGCATTTACAATGGAAACATAAAATAAGAGATACCTACGGAAATCTTTTTGTTTTATACATACCATATAATCCATGCTTAGGATAATAAAATTTTAATTTTTTCGCACACAATATGTATACAAACATCCTTCAAATTATATTAGATATATTATTATTTAAAAATAAAAATAATAAGAAGTTGAATATGGACATTAACTTAATTAATAAAATTCTTTATAGTGAGTATGAAATAAAATTCAAGTTCACATTTATTAAAATGAAAGAAAATTTATTTTTGTATTATACATACAACTCATGTAGTCATATGTATAGATAAATAATAAGTATATCAACAATAAATTTATTCATCTTTAGATTATCCATTTAGGAACATTTTTGGAACATACTTTCCGCAATCCACCAAAGAAATATTGTTACATATTTGAATGCACTCGTCTATACATGAAATGTTACATAATTGAATCTTCTAAAATACAATATGTATTTTAAAAATTAAAGTAAACCAATTTGGATCTTCTAAAAATTGCATTTTAAAAATAATTTATAAAAAAAGTTAAGAAAATTCTTTTTAACAAATTTATAGTTTGTTAGCAATCTTTACTTTAGAGGACCCAAAAGTAACTATTTATGATCCAACGTATTGACTCACTCGCTTACTTACCTTAAACTTTTTTCACAAAAACAAAGAGTAACTATTTAAGAAGAAATTAATAAAATAAATTCTGACAAATCCACATTTATATTTTTTTTCTTAACTTAAACCGTTCAATTTTTTTTTTTTTAAATTAAAGGTCATCAAGTCTTTGCAGGGTGAGATTATAGATTAATCCAACCATCTGTCTGAAATATTGAAGCCTAGTGGATTACTTAAAGTTTCTAGCAAGGCAAAAGATTACTCAATCACCATACTAATTTGTATAGGGGGTTAGGGACGAACTCATGTTTGCGATCACACGTCAGGTTAATAACAAAGTTCTAATCGAATGTTCCTCCAATGTTCTTAATTTAAAATCATCAAATATTAAATTAACTTATTATAAATCAAAATTGAATTATTACTGCTAAATTTTTATTGTAAGGGTCATTTTGATATGAGAGTAAAAATAAAGATAAATTTTGCATATAATTTTGTATAAAAAAATTATTTCATAAAAATTTATTCTCATTTTTATTTTCATATCAAAAGACACTAAGAGTTAGTTTGATATGAAAGTAAAAATAAAAATAAATTTTTATTAAATAAATTTTTTATACAAAATTATATAAAAAACTTATCTCATAAAAATTTACTCTATTTTATCCTTATATCAAACATACACTGAACAACAAAAACTTTGATGATAGTTCGAGATTGAGAACGTCATAGTATTTAACTACGTATGGCGCATAGCTATGGAAGTGAGTAACATAGGCAGGCCATTCAGATTTGCAGTTGGCATCAATGTGAACAGCGGAATATCGTCCTGAGCGGCAGTGCACGAAAACATCTCAGGTAACATTTTGCCAAAAGTACTATATCATCTCACTGTCAAAATCCAATATCTCAATTTTCAAAATGTGATTTTAAACAATAATATTAAACCATGGCCGAAACATAAAATAATATTAAACAGATGGTGCGAAAACGACCCTTTCCAATTGGGTATGAAATACCCCCAAAAAATATAACTCCTTCCATTCGTTTCTTCTTCCCAGCCTTTGCAGCATCACTAGCCTTTGTCTGTAACAGAAACAGTGGCAACGAGTTAAATTGCTAAACGTATCTATAACTGCATTTTAACCAAGGAGAAGGTCGAACAGAGGTCCATATAACTTTAGGATCCATCAAGACCAATGCGTAAAAGCTTCAAACAAGTTTGAGGTATCTCTTTTATGCTTAACAGGTTACTGGAGGTTAAACTTACACAAGAAGGCACAAAGAACTAAAATCTTAATTTAAACTCCCCTCTAGTTCCCAGGGAGTGGGTCCCGTTAACATTGTTTTGTGTTTTTCTGCATTTTTCTTTCAATGTCCATTATTTTCATGGGCAAAAACTTAGCTTTAAATTTTGCACACTGATATACAATGCAGCTAGAAGACATCCAGGTTACTAGAAAAGAAACACGTTAAAACAGTTTGAACCAGTTAATGCAGTAATATTGTATTAAGACAATAAAAAAGAAATATATCTTCCTTTCTTTACTCCACGGATCTTTTTGGCCCTGTTCTTTCTCTTCTTCATCTGCTTCCTTGATTTCTCCACCTTTGTATCTAGCCCATTCTGCGTATTTTGCCAGTCCTTGATATGAGGGACAGAGAACAAGACAGGGGTAGAGGCCTAGAGGGAGCATTTTATTCTTTCTAATGCATTGCAGGATATAAATATACAAACACGCATACATATATTAGACCCTTAGTTGCAAGTTGCATGCACTACTCGACCATTGAGATTTGAGACATGCATTTAAGGGCATCATCAATCAGATAAAATACTGCATCTAAATCATTTCCTTGCAATTATTTAATTGAATTGGAAGTGACATGAAGGAGTTGCTAATGCTATCAGCATTTATCAGAACCAGATGAAGATATCTATGTCTATTCCTTCAGAAGAATCAGTTAGTAGCCACCTAGGCTGTGCATCTATATCTGGTATACACTACCCTACTTCCAAAGAATACGTTGGATGTTGGAACCTTTATAACAGATCTTGTCTGCAACATTTTCAAAGCAGTGGTGTCTTTCGTAACATAAGCACACTTGGAAAAGCACTCAAGTATGTAATTGCTCCTTGGGAAAAGCATGATATATAAGAAGTTGATGCAAGCCTTAAACTCTGTTTCTCTATATTTCCCTGCATGCATTCTCCCAGATACCCTCAGATGTAATGATGTATGAATCCAGTCTACATCAACAATCAAATGCATACCAATACAAGATGAGAGATGCATCCTACTAGACATTGATAGTCAATATGACCATTCATTTCACTGTAACATTAAAAAAGTTACCATATTAATGTCCAAATTGGTATATCAATTGGTCTTATGGCTAGCACATATGCAAACAGGTTCCACAGTCATTTAATACTGGTTTTATAATCAACATCAACATGCATGCTGATGGGAACCTTGATATTCAATTGCTGAAAATGGGAATAATCCCACTTACAAGAACCGTGCAGGTCCTCACACTAACAGAGAAATAAGGAAAACACTAAACAGAAAGCAAAAAAATACAAGGATAGAATAAAAGAACAGAAACAGAAAATGCAGAGCTTCGAGGGTCTGCAAACCTCCCAGCCAAAAGTCCCAATTCCCGTACTCCATTCCTCCTCCCCCTCTCTCTTCTCTCTTCTCCTCTTATTCCCTTTCTACTCCCCCATTCTGCCCTCTGCCCCACTTGCCACTTCAGCAGGTTGTTACAAGGCAAATCCAACTTTCTTACCTGCCCACACATGTCCGCCCATCCCCTGCTTTGTCTCCTCTCCATTCTGCTATGCAGGCAGCAGGTACTGCAGTAGGTGCAGCAGGTACTGCAGTAGGTGCAGCAGGTACTGCAGTAGGTGCAGCAGGTACCGGCCCACACAGGTCCCCCATCCCTTGCTGCCATTCCCTTCCTTGGTCTGCCTCTCAATAGTAGGGGTCTATCAATACTCCCCCCCAAAAAATTCACCTTGTCCTCAAGGTGAAGGTTCAATAAGTGTCTTATAGCAACTGAAAGAGAACCCCTGCCGGTCCCATTGTTTGAAGCATAATGACCAAGTTATGCTTGAAGTATAAAAGCTTCCACCTGGGTCCCACTGACCTCCTCTAATTCCCATAACCCCTGCACTTATGGTCAAGATGGCAACTGCAGCTACACCAAGGTGTGTCTGAAACATATTTCTTTCAGTTATATCCAGAGAAGCCTTATGGAAGTCTTTCCATTTGAGGGGAACTTCAGTAGACTTATCTGCTGCCTTTTTGACATTGGAGACTTCAGCTGAACAGATCTTGAATTCCCAATACTTAAAGAGCAGCAATGGTAATGGTTGGTTCTGAGAGGAGTTTGAAAACTCTTTGCTGTTGTTTTCAGCATATAATTCTGTTACCTTCAGGACAATTCTATTGATGCTTGTTCTAATGAAGCCAGTACAGGTATCAATGCAGTGATTGGCAGCCCTACACTCTTGCTTGCAATTTCTCCCAACCACACCATTCCAACACCAACACCATATTAGTTCCTCCCGGGTCAAACACGAAATAGTAAGTGCCTCCATTCGCCTCTAATGCTCGGTTTTCTGTGGCATTTTTGGGTCCAAAACAGTGTTATTGCCACTGCAATTCCACTAGTATACATGGAACGCGAGTCTCCCATTCCTACTTTAACCAACAATGCTATCTCCTCTTTATATACCTTAGCCATTTTATCATTGGGCTTCACTTTGCTACTGTCCCCTCCTTTACATTTAATGTCGTCCCCCTTAATATTTTGGGACTGGGCCATTAGGTTAGAAAAAGAAACCCCAAATTCCGTTTCTGCCTTGTCTTCTCCCTCCTCATTCTGCACGCAGATGGAGATCTCTTGTGTAGTACCGAAATCCCATAACCCCTGAACCAGAGAAGCTAGCATGGGTGGTGCGTCTGGTTCAAAGTCTTCAACAGCTCCATTGGGGTGTGGCCCAAAGTTTAATAAGGTGGTTTGTGAGGCCTGATTCTGGTTTGCAGCCTTGTCTCCTCCCTCTCCTTATAGCCCATTTCCTTTCTTCATTAAGTTGGGCTTGGCCCAATTGTTTTGGAGTGGTGTTCAGCTTGTACCCAGTCAATTCTGCCCTAGCCTCTCTCCCATTCACGATGGATCCTCCCAGCTCTATGTATCTTCTTCCACGCCTCTTCAGGAGGGCTAGCAGCAGATGCAGCTCAGATGCGAATGACCCACCAACCACCGTCCAAGACTCTAAATCCGGTGGCTCCGGTGGGGGCAATGGAACAGTTGGACTTTTTGAAACCCATAGCTCCATGTTCGTCGCAAGATCCTCTCCTTTCTGCTGCCCCATGGCATGACCTATATGATTGAGTTTCCTCTCCGTCTTCAACGTCTCGTCTTGCAAAACAGCCAAACATGGTGACTGTTCAGCGGTGAATGTCCTCCTACCTGCTGCCCAAAAACTCAAGTTCGGTGCCTCCAGCCATGGTGGAAAAATGCTTGACACTTTAGACTCTGTTTGGGTGCTGATTGTGCCACCCATCGGTTGGGTTTCTTCTACATTTGCGTTTCTTGGTCCATCCACCAATCTTTCTTCAGTATCTTCACTTTCTTGGTTGGTCACAGGTGTGCTTTGGGTTGAATCTCGATGAATTCCTTGAGTAAAGTGGAGCAGCTCCTCTTCCTCTGTTTTCTTCAGTCTTGTTTCTTGCAACCCTCCTCGGACCTCAGTCACTTTCACCTTTGCTCCTAAGTCTGGCTTCTGAAGGTTCTCATCCTGGACCCAGACCAGTTGGTCCAGATCGTAGTCAGGCTGGAACCGTTGGATTATTGCCTTCTGGAAGGCTATCCAAGCTGCCTTGGGATTTTGCCGATTCCACCAGTACCACCAGTTCAAACCTCGTCCTTCCAAAGCCTTCACCGCCTCCAGCAACTTCTCATCCTCTGGTGTCCCCTTCTGGCCGAAGTATTGCTCGGTGCATATCAACCACCAATAGGCATTCTCTCCTTCAAATTCTGGCACCATCGTTCCGTACCCACAGCTCCTGGATAGGGAGCTCAAATGACTGCCTCCCAGCTCCTGACCCCTTCCCCCTATTGCGCGACCCACCGAGTGGGTTTCCCTCTCTATCTCACGCCCTTCCTTCTAGCGCCACTGAAATTCCTCCTTGGTCGTCTATTTCCAGCTTTTCAAACCCAGAACCCATAATAAGTTGCTCCTGGGTTTTGACGGGTTTCTCTTCTTCCTTCGTCTCCTCGAGCAGTCCCATTTCCTCCCTTGCAATCTCCTCCTCAACCATTTCCTTGCACTAAACCTCTTCTGGTTTGAAAGCCTCTGGTTCCTCCTTCGTTTCTGTCTTTGAGTCTTGTTCACAACCATTTGTTTCTTCTTCCTTATTCTGGATCCAGACTGGTTGGTCCAGATCATATTCTGGTTGAAACCTCTTTATCAAGGCCTTAATGAAGGCTATCCAAGTGGGGTTTGGGTTGCGCCACTCCCACCACAAGTACCAGACGAAAGCTCGACCTTCCAGAGCCTCCACGGCCTTCTGCAACTTCCCTTCCTCTATCCCCTCTGCGTAGAAATATTGCTCCACGCTGATGAGCCATCCGTAGGCGTTGTCTCCTGCAAAATACTGGAATTCCCTTCCTATGATTCATTCTCACGGCTGGTCTGAGTACCACAGCTCCTAGATCGGAGCTCTGATACCAATTGATGGGAACCTTGATATTCAATTGCTGAAAATGGGAATAATCCCACTTACAAGAACCGTGCAGGTCCTCACACTAATAGAGAAATAAGGAAAACACTAAACAGAAAGCAGAAAAAATACAAGGATAGAATAAAAGAACAGAAACAGAAAATGCAGAGCTTCGAGGGTCTGCAAACCTCCCAGCCAAAAGTCCCAATTCACGTACTCCATTCCTCCTCCCCCTCTCTCTTCTCTCTTCTCCTCTTATTCCCTTCCTACTCCCCCATTCTGCCCTCTGCCCCACTTGCCACTTCAGCAGGTTTTTACAAGGCAAATCCAACTTTCCTACCTGCCCACACATGTCCGCCCATCCCCTGCTCTGTCTCCTCTCCATTCTGCTATGCAGGCAGCAGGTACTGCAGTAGGTGCAGCAGGTACCGGCCCACACAGGTCCCCCATCCCTTGCTGCCATTCCCTTCCTTGGTCTGCCTCTCAACAGTAGGGGTCTATCACATGCATTTCTGTTTAACAGGATATGACAGATGCATATATGTACCGATTCTTATGCACCAGTGAAAGGAATTGGCACAAAATTTTCTCAATACTGATAACGACTTACTCTTATTAGTCTGTATTTTGGTTCATACTTCTTGGCATTCTCAACAGAGTCATATATCAAACCAAAGCTAGTGGATTTTCCCCCTCCAAAATGGGTGCGGAACTTAAAGACAAATATGGCATTCTGATCCTTCACCTCATACATCCTTGCCAGTTTCTCTTTCAACTCCAGTATGAAATGAATCAGCAAAAAATAATTCATAGATTGCAAATAACTTATAAGCCATATAGATCCATAACCCAATTTAAAAAAAAAAAAACACATACAACCCAGTATATTATCAACAGGAAGAACCTCTGTAAATATGTATATATGTATATCACTATATCTATATATTTGCTTGTCCCTTTGAAAGAGTTGCAACCCAAGAAATGGCACACGCAGATGGAGCTTGCAAGCAATTTTGTCAATTCATATGATTATCAATATTACAAGCAATTTTATTTATATAAAGTTCAATTAATTATTATTAATAAATAATATGAAAGTGTAATTAATTAATTGTATAAACTACAGCTAGTCCTATTTCAATTGTGTTTAGTTACATAAAATACTTTAGTAATCCCATTAAGGCATTTTTTTGTTCACTGAACATACAACATTAAACTTGTGATGGACTTAAATATGACATTATGACTTTGAAACTTACAGACTGGATTCGGTCCTAAGTTTATGTTTCCAATTTTGTGCAAAATTTTAGTTGTAATAGTTTTCTTTGGTTTGCAAATACGCATGTATTACGAAAAATCATTATTTCTATATTATTTTATTGACGCCTGTGAAGCCGGTTAGACCGGTCTGATCATGACCCAGTAGCCTCCTCACTAGTCCGGTTTTTAAAACATAGCAATGTGATATAAAATCTATGCAAGGAAAAAGAGAAAAAGAAAGTGGAGAGCGATCAGACCTTGGAAACATTTGGTCTTCCTGGATGCAGAACATCGATCACTTAATGAAAACAGAAAAAATTAATAAGCATGAAAAAGAATAACATGAACTTCCAATGATATAAGCCAAAATGAACTGCAAAGACATGAAATACATCACGATTAGGAACAGATTATCTATAGCTTAAGGAAACACTACTTTTCCCAATCCTCATGGCAAATCATTCTCACAAGTACTTATTCGGCATGCATTTGATTTGTTTATTTTTGAGAAGGAAGGGAATGTGAGTAACAAGGGGAAACTGACAAACTGCTTCCTGGAAAGAAGACGGTTGGTCATGAACTTCCTGGTACGGATGGTAACAGGCTTATCCGCCATTGTCGACCTTCTCCGTCTGTGTTTTTCTCTCTGCTCTGCTATTGGGAGACTGCACTACACTCAGCTTTCAAGTGCAGGTGCTCCCTCGATTGCAACTTGAAAGGGTTGTGACGGTTTGCAAACCTGGGCCGGTATCCCACAAAAAAAAGCAACAATTTTACGAAATGATATCGACGAATGTGCCCTAAGTTGCTCTTATTATTTGAGGCAGGCCCATTGTCCATGTGGGCCGAGCCAACCATTGATACGGACTAGAGACTCACGTCTCTGAATGTTTTTTTGGTTGTTATCAACACTGTACCTGTAAACTAAAAAAAAAGGGAGAGACTAAACTCATAATTTGATCTTTTAAAGATTATGTCAATTTCATATTGGTCCTTTAAAAAATAACATTAATTTAGTCCTTAAATTATGAAATAGAACATAATTTTGGTCTTCTAAAAAAATGATATCAATTTAATTCTTCAATTATCAAAAAAATTATTAATTTAGTTTTTCAATTATACAAAATTAATATCAATTTAATTTCTTAATCATATAATTTATATCAATTTAGTTCCTATCCATACACAGAAGAATAATTTTGATGTCACATTTCATAATTTAATGAGTAAATTGATGTCAACATTTTTTAGAGAATTAAAGTGATATCGACACAATCTTTTAAAGATTAAATTGAGAATTTACTTGAAAAAAAACCCTACACTTTATTAATACACCGTGCAGTTTAATCTTCATG